>CM026567.1:13196279-13410056 GCA_015143295.1 Tetracentron sinense | reverse complement strand
TCCGGGAGCGATTGAAAAGTGCTCAGGATAGGCAGAAGAGCTATGCGGATGTACGCCGCAGAGATTTAGAGTTCCGAGTTGGAGATCGGGTCCTTGTGAAGATTTCGCCGAGTCGGGGAATCATGCGATTCGGGAAGAAGGGAAAGCTCAGTCCTAGGTACGTAGGACCATTTGAGATCGTCACAAGGGTTGGTGAGGTTGCTTACAGGGTAGCACTACCGCCTCACATGGCAGCGGTCCATAATGTATTTCACGTCTCTATGCTTAGAAAATACATTTCGGATCCGTCTCACGTCATCGCTCTTGATCCTATTGAGATTCGAGAGGATCTTACGTTGGTTGAGCAACCAGTTCAGATTCTGGATCGTCGAGATCAAGTGTTGCGAACCAAGACTATCCCTTTAGTCCTAGTGAAGTGGCAGCATCATTCCAAGGAAGAGGCTACATGGGAGCGAGAAGCCGAAGTACGAGAAAAGTACCCCCATTTATTTGTTTAAGGCCTTGGCATTCCCTTGTATTTTGTTATAGTTTTACGCATGTATGCATCGTCCAAATTTCGGGGACGAAATTTTTGTAAGGAGGGGAGAATGTAGCACCCCGGACTTTTTCATCCTTAATGAATAGCACCTTCATAGCTAATTGGCCATTTTCATAATTTTCGTAGTCTAATTAATAAATAAGGGAGAAATCGGAAATTCCGAAACGTCAGAAATGTTCGTTTTCGAAAGACGGATCCAACGCAAGTTGAATCGTCGAAATCCGACGAGTGAGTAAAAAGATATGGTCAAAATAGTCCAGACATACAGAGCACCGATCGATCGGTCATTACCTGCGATCGATCGGTCCACTACCGATCGCTCGATGGCTGTCGCACGGTTAACTTTTTTGTATGGGGAAAAATTCCAGAGAGTATGTTTTTGACCGATCTCTCGGTCATAACACCGATCGACCGGTAAGCCACCGATCGCTCGGTCCATACCACCGATCGATCGGTCATACGCAATTTTTCTTCATTAAGGGTGTTTAAGACTTTAAACACAACCCCTTGCCTATAAATAGGCTGAGTTCGTGCCTTAGGGTTTCAGAAACCCTCTGTGCCCTATCTTAGGAGATTTTGAGAGAGAGAAGAAGGAGAGGAACTACTTGTTGATCAAGCTTGTGGAAGATCAAGGTTCTTCCACTTCCCTTGGTGATTCTCAACCAAGAACACCAGGTTATTGCTTGTTCAAGCCTTTGGGAATCAAAATCTTTGATTTCACCAAGGTAGATACACTCTACTACAATCTTGCAACCCTACTAGTTACTAAGTATGATTCTCTTTATCTATGCCCTATCTATGTGTATTGATTTTATGTATGAAAAAGGTGTGATTATATACTTGGATGAAGGTTACTATTATGATGCACTCTAAGTGTTTGATGAAATACCTCTAAGGGATTCTATGTTTAAATACGATGATTTCTCTTATTAAGTGCATATGCTCGCATGTCTCGCATGAACCGATGGTTTCCATGGATTTCTCAAAGTACAAATAAAGGTTTTTCACGAAAAGACGAATAATGAATGATTCTAAGTAACTCTATGATTTCTATAAGATCGTTTCACAAGCTCTAAGGATCATACCATGCTCACAAGTAAACTCTATGATAATGCTCTAAGATCGTCTCACAAGCTCCACGGATCTCAATGAAATGCTCTAAGATCTCTAAGGTTATGCTCTATGGAAATGCTCTACGGTATTGCTCTATGCTCTATGCTCTATGTCTCTACGGATCATAATGACTCTAAGTAACTCCATGAACTCACAAGAACTCATAAGGCTATGATTATCGATTGACTCACACGGTTACAGTTTTGGTTTCAAATATTATCTCACATATGTTTTCACGGTTTCCATGCTTTAAGGATTGTTCGGATTTCATTCTCCATGTCTTGTATGCTCCATGCCTAACCGCTTTATTGTTCTTAGTTTGTATACACTGAGTATTCCATGCTCAGTCGATATTGTTATGATCGGCAGGTGCTCGGGTTCCATTCGATTTGTGTGGCGACGAACCTTGGGTCGAGGAAGAGTACCGTGACCCGGAGCCTTCCATGGATCACTATCATGACGATGGTGCTCTAGATAGGAGTCGTGACTTCGATTTCTGTTGATCGACCGACTTAGAACTTGTGTCATTTTGTTATGTGAGTGTGGGGTTTGTCCACTCCACTTTTGGGTTTCTCACACATGTATACTTGTTGGTTCTTACTTGAGCCAAGCTATAGGAGTATTCATTTTGCTTCCGCTATGTTTAGTATTTTATTTTCCGCTGTGCATTGTATTTCGTTTCCGCTATGTATATTCAGGTACTCTGACAGGTTTCCACGTGTGCCTTATGTATCATACTGGAGGTATGATACGGCGGTCACGAGTCAAAGTATCCTTAACTCCTAGGGGGTATTTTGGGTCGCGACACAAACTATTAAAAGAAGTAACTTAGAGCACACACAAAATCCCAACCAAGATTCCTTTTTTGATGAGGTCTACTGTCGCGCCCCAAAATACACCCTAGGAGTTAAGGGATACTTTAGAGGTGACTACGTGTACCTGTCAAACCATCCTGTAATGCAAGAGGCTAAACATAATATAATACAATGATAATCAGAGCGCGGAAACTAAACATAAGTGCGGAAGCATAAGCCAACTTTTTCTTTTCTTCTATAACTCCAAATAGTATTCCAAGTTAACATATGCCAAATACAATCAAAGTAAAGGTGGACATGCCCACCTATCAAAATACAAAAGGAACTCTCTAACCCTCTCCTCTCAACAGTGGTCGAGGTATGGCCACACCTCCAAGTCCCCATCCTCCAGAGATTGCCATGGGATAGGTGGCTCCCTCTCCTCTACATACTCCTCCTCGACCCAAGGCTCGGGGTCGAGGACATCCACAGTACCTGCCGACATAAAAGTACGGCTGAGCATGGAATACTCAGCGAGTACAAACTACTAGCTAATCATAACAATAGCGAAAGCATAACCACAGTGAGCAATACAAGATATTAATTTAAAGCAATAGTGAAAGCATAAGATACATAGCCATATCTTGACATGCGTGTATGAATGCAAAAACCTCGGTAAAACTCATGTCTCGGAAACCTTTTTCGTGTCTCGGTCAAATCATGTAAGTGCGTCGTGTCTTGTCTTGTATTTCATGTCTTGATTTGTTCTTGACTTGTATACTTGTGAGCCAGAGGCTAGCACCCTTCCTTGGGCTACCAACCTCCTTGTCATGTTCTTGTTCCATTTCTCTTGTGAGCCAGAGGCTAGCACCCTTCCTTGGGCTACCAACCTCCTTGTCATGTTCTTGTTCCATTTCTTGATTAAACATGTATAATACAATCTTGAAAAACCCGGTTTCATGCATGCATGTGTGCTCATGGGCGTGCCAATAGTGACAATCATGGGGACACGTGTAACAAGACGGATATCGCATCATATTTCAATTCATAGTATAACATGTAAGCATTTAGGTGATCAACATGGCATTTGGTCAAGTCATCATTTACAAGAATAATTACGTAAAGCTTACATCCATTTCCTTTATCAATTTCATTTATTCTTGGTTTAGGCATATTATCCAACATCCGGTGTGCAACACTTTAGTAGTTTTATTTCCCCTTTTTAGCGCATAAATTTCCAACACAACATCCAAGTATGTTCATTATTCATAGAGTGCCCTTCCACCATTTTCCATACCCACATTTCACCACGTCCAACGGCATCTAATCGCCTCTACATCCACCATTCATACATACAACCCCACATTCACATTTATCTTGTTTAAGTTTAGGAAGTATAGCACATTTCAAGTAAGGAAAAATACAAGACCAACATCATAATGTCAAAGGGGAAAAACTAGATTATTGCTAAAGAAAGTTAGTAGAGTGTACTAACCTTAGATCAAGGCTTAATCCTTGGTAAAACCCTTGATTGAAGCTCCAACTTGAAAGAAGAACACCTTTGCTTGAAGGAGATTCGAGTTAGGGAAGAAACCCCTTTCAAAAACGTGCTTGGGTTGCTGCCCTAGCTTGGAGAATGGTTCACACACGAGCTTGAGCCTCGATTTTGAAGCAACTCAAGTTGGGGTGAGCTATGGTTCTTTAACCCCTTTGATTCCTTCTCCAATGGAAAACCCTAGTTGCAAATCCCCTTCTCCTTTCTCTCTATCTCTCAAAATCCCTTAATGTTGTAAGTGAGGCCTCAAAGGGTCGAGCAAACCCTTATGAGTAAGGGTTTAACACCCAAAAGACGAAAACGCCCTTACTGAAATTTCTGCAAAAACGCGAAGACCGAGCGATCGGTGGTTATGACCGATCGATCGGTTGCCTACCGAGCGATCGGTGTTTATGACCGATCGACCGGTCAAAAACTCACTCTCTGGAAAATTTCCCCATACAAAATTTCTGACCGTGCGATAGCTACCGATCGATCGGTTATGGACCGATCGATCGCTGACTGGACCGAGCGATTAGTGCTTTGTATGTCTGGACTGTTTTGACCATATCTTTTGACTCGCTCGTCGGATTTCGACGATTCAACTTGCCTTGGATCCTTCTTTCGAAAATGAACATTTCTAACGTTTCAGAATTTCTGATTTCTCCCTTATTTATTAATTAGACTACAAAAACGGCCAATTAGCTACGAAGGTGCTATTCATTAAGGATGAAAAAGTCCGGGGTGCTACATCTACTCTGACGCATATGTTTAAGCATATCTTAACTTTTTGAAATATTTTGCTCAATTTAGACCTTGTTTGCCCGATTTGGACAAAGAGGTTCATAAGTTACCTACGTTTCAAACTACTAAAAATAACCTAGTGCTATGCACAAAATCCTAGCCGAGACTCCTTGTTCAATCTATCCTAACTTCCAAATTAGATTCGTTCAGTTTAGTCATCGTTCGCCCAATTTAGGCAACGAGGGTGTTAAGTTGCCTATGTTTCAAACTACTAAAAAATATAACCTAGACCTGCGCACAGAATCCCAAAAGGGGCTCTTTTTTGATGTGTCTACTCCGACACATTTGTTTCAGTATATGCTAATAGAATTGGCATATCCTAACCAGGACTCCTTGTTCAATCAATCCTAACATTCAAAATTTGATTCGTTCAGTTTAGTCATCGTTCGCCTAAGTTATTGCCTATGTTTCAAACAAGGGTCATAAGTTGGCTAAGTTTCAAATTACTAAAAATAACCTAGTGCAACGCACAGAATCCTAACCGGGACTCCTTGTTCAATCTATCCTAACATTCAAAATTTGATTTGTTCAGTTTAGCCATCGTTTGGCTAATTTATTGCCTATGTTTCAAACGAGGGTCATAAGTTGCCTAAGTTTCGAACTACTAAAAATAATCTAGTGCAACTCACATAATCCTAACCGGGACTCGTTGTTCAGTCTATCGTAACTTTCAAAATTGGATTTGTTCAATTTAGTCATCATTCGCCCGATTTAGGCAACAAGGGTCATAAGTTGCCTAAGTTTCAAACTACAAAAAAAACTAGTGCGACGCACAAAATCCTAACCGGGACTCCTTGTTCAATCTATCCTAACATTCAAAATTTGATTTGTTCAGTTTAGTCTTCGTTCGCCTAATTTATTACCTATGTTTCAAATGAGGGTCATAAGTTACCTAAGTTTCAAACTATGAAAAATAACCTAGTGCAATGCACATAATCCTAACCGCGACTCCTTGTTCAATCTATCGAAACTTTCAAAATTGGATTCGTTCAGTTTAGTCATCAGTCTCCTGATTTAGGCAACGAGGGTCTTAATTTGTCTATGTTTCAAACTATTAACAAATATAACCTAGAGTTGTGCACAGAATCCCAAAAGGGGCTCTTTTTCATCGTGTTTGCTTTGACACATTTGTTTCAGGTTATGCTAATAGAATTGGTTTCTTTCAGTTTGGACCTCTTTTGTAAGATTTGGGCAATAAGGTTCATAAGTTGTCTAAGTTTCAAACTACTAAAAAAATTAACCTAGAGTTGCACAGAGAATCTCAACAAGGACTCATTTTTGTGGTTTTTTGCTTCAGCGCATTCAAGACTCATTTTTGTGGTTTTTTGCTTCAGCGCATTTGTTTCGTTCTATCCTAACGTTTACAATTAGTTTTCTTCTGTTTAGACTTTGTTTGTCCAATTTGGGCAATAAGATTAATTAGTTGGTGTAATGCCTGATCTAACTCATCTTGAGCAGCAACAACTCATCTCAACCTCTTCTTGGCCAAAACTGATGGTTTTTGCTCTCCGGTGGGGTTCTTGAGTCTGTTGCTTTTCTGGTGGCTGTGATCTTTCGTCTCTGGGGGAGCTTCGTCTTTCTTCTACTCCGGCCGTCTGGCCGGAGACTTTTTCCCCTTTGGTCTCTTTGGTCTCACCTTCAGTTCGGTTTCTTTTCTCCCCTTTTGGCTCTTTCTTGGTTTGGTTATGGATTAGATAAGTTGCATTTTGGGTTTTCTCTTGCTCGCTTTTTGATTTGTTGGTTCTGGGTTTCTCTTGGAGTTTAGCCCATTTTCATTTTCTGGTTTTTATTGTCTTGGTTATGTTTATCCTTTTTCTTTATTAGGTTTAGATCATCTTAGGTCTTTCCAGGTTTGTTACAGTTTAAATCTGCAGAGCATAGTAGATTGATTTTCTTGAGTTTGGTTTCTTTGGTGGTACTGCTTGATTCTTTCTTTCTGGGTGTCTGGCCTGTTTTTTTTTCCGGTTTTCTCTCCTCTGTCTTTTGGGTTCAGCCCGACCATATCCACTTGGTTCTAGTTGAATACAGTAGGCTAACAAGTGTGGGTTTGGTGTTGAGCCAGGGACAGGGGGTGTAGCTGGTCCTATTTCCGTTTTTTATTTTAAGGTTTCTTCATAGGTTTGCTGGGGTTTTCAGGCTTGGTTTTCTCTTTTTCGGTGGTTTAGTTGGTCGGCGTTCATGGCTGGCCGGGGTAAGAGCTCGCTTGGTGGTTTTCGAGGTGGTCTTGCTTTGTCAAAACTGGCAGGCAGAGCAGTAGGAGAAACCAGTTGTACACATCTTGTTGGCTCAGTATTAGGGCAGGTGAAAAGGATCAAGCTTTCTTGGATTGTACGCATGATATCCTTGCTCATGAGTCAGGTCTTGTGTCTCCTATTGGTGCAAGTCATAGAGTAGGTGGCAGAAATAAGGATTTTGATTTGAGGGGCCCAGAGCCTGACGCTGGAGGACTGAGATTGACTACATGCTTTAATTCAAAACTCTTTAATGGCAAGTCTGACCACCAAGGACAGGCCTTTTCTAGTTCTTCTCTTCAGTTTTAGCCAATTGAGATTTTATTTTATTTTATTTTTTATTTATTTATTTATTTATTTTTTTTTGTTTGGGGAAGCTGGGGTTAGGCGACCCCGACCAGAATAAATTAAACAAAAATAAAGAAGTTATAATCGCATATATCTACGACTCCGCATATCAGCTTGAACAACTTGGTTAAGCGTATGGGAGAACATAGATGACTCCAAAACAATGGTGGAACTAGTGCTGAATTTGGAAAGCCAATCAGCAGCTCTATTACAATCCCGAGGGACATGGATAATTTCAATTGGTCTATCTCTGATAGCGTGGTCAGCTCCTTCCATGGGCCTGCACAGTCATGGTTAATACAAAGGACTGCCCAAGAAGAATCAGACTGAATCTGAATACTCCGGTATCCCCGTTCTATAGCTATTTGGAGCCCATTTTTGAGATATCTCCCGCTTTGGTTACAGAACCCTATCCTCCTCTGGGTGGGTCCGCTTCGGGGGGAAAAGTCGGTGAGTTCCCATATCATAGTGCATTCGGATTGCCCCCTCGGGTTATGGCGTGCGGGTCTGGCCCTGGTCTAGCTGGATGGTCTTCTCTTTTCAATATCTGTAAATCAAGCGATCACAGTGGATCGTTAAGGTTTATTCCCCCTGTAGTGATTGATGGTAAATATCATCTAACCAAATCCCCTGAGGATATCGAGCATGCTTCAGCTGAGTGGAAACACTCTTTGGTGGGTTTCTTTATTGGGCCCAAACCACCTTTTCTTGTCACCAAAAGTTCAGTTGAAAGACTTTGGAAGGTCCGAGGTAGTCTTGAGGTTTTCTCCTTGATTCAGGATACTTTATTTTCAAGCTGAATTGTGAAGAGGACAAGATTCGTATTTTGGAAGGAGGACCGTGGAAAGTGGATCATCCCATCTCATTTTGAAGGAATGGAATAGATTTCTTAGCTTAGATAAGGTTCAGTTTTTGGCTATGCCTCTATGGGTTAAGCTGTAGAACCCCGGATCTTTTTAACATGTATTTAAGCCTTAAGATGTGTTTTCTTAAGTTTTGGGTGCTTGGAATGAAGGAGTAGAGTATATGAATACTCTAAGTGTCAAAAGAAATTATAGCTTAACAATACCCTCAACTTTACATAGCCCTAGTTCGTTCTTGGCTGATCGGAATAGAGCGATTCTTGAATTTTCGGAAAGATATTTGAACCTTTTTCGAGGTTCTTGTTTACCATTTTCCTTAATTTTGAGTCGGATTTGAGTCAAAAGTCTGATTTCCAAAGTTGAGACTGTTGAAAATTTGGACTGTAAAAATCTATTTTTGGACCAATTGACTTTAGAGCCATTTTTGATAAAGTAAACCCCAAATTTAGGAGTTTTGCAAAACATAAAAGTTGTTTTCCTTCGAAAGAAGAATCCAATATAAGTTGAATTGTCAAAATCGGACCACCGAGTCAAAAGTTATGGCCGATTTACTGAAGCGCGTTTTTGCAGAAAAACTCGCTCGAGCGAGATCCAAACCCGCTCGAGCGAGATCGGCGAAAAATGATTTTTTGAGGCTAGGGAGCAACTCGTTCGAGCGAGATTGAGGCCCGCTCGAGCGAGATCACGCAGAAATGTTTTTTTTTAGGTTATTCATAAACCTAACACTATATATACCCCATTTTTGAGGGTCCAAGGTTCCTAACACCTAAAGAGGGACTTTTTGAGAGAAAAAGAGAGAAAGAAGAGGAAAGGTTTGGGGGATTTCCAAGAGGGATTTTTGTGGAGATCAAAGAGAGTCCAAATCAAGCTTGGATCATCCTCTTAAGCAAGGATCTTCATCCTCAAGTGGTGGTGTCTTTTTCCTAAAGTTGAGATTCTTGTTCAAGGGTTTCTTCAAACTAAGAAGGGATCCTCACAAGGTTAGTACACCCTTACTAACTAGCTTAATAATAACTAGGGTTTCTCCTTTCAAAATGATGGATTTTATCTTGTGATCTTTTTTTTTTGAAATACACCAATGCTCCTAAATATAAACAAGATAGAAATGGGGATGTTGTGGATGGATGAATGGATGATAGATTGGTGATTGGATGCTATGTCGATGTGATGTGGGTAATGGAAATGGTGGATGGGTATCCTACAAATAATGAATAAACCTTGATGTTCGAATGGAATATATGCACTAATAAGAGGAAATGAAAGGATTATGAAAGGTCGCATGTCATGTGTTTGATTTAAAGCCTAAATGAGAAGTTTCTCAATGAATGAAGAGTATGAAAACATGAATGTATATAGTTCATTCAAGTCCATGACCTTGATCAAATGCCATATAGATTATCTAAATTCCCACATGTTTATACCATGAATTGAAATGCTATACTCTATTCTTCATGTCATATGGTCATCATGATTACTACAAGTGTCACACACACCCACACATGCATGCATGAACCGACGTTTTCAAGCACGAGTATTTAAATGACATGTCAAGGAGGTTGGTAGCCCAAGAAGGGTGCTAGCCTCTGGCTTACAAGTAAATGATATGTCAAGGAGGTTGGTAGCCCAAGAAGGGTGCTAGCCTTTGGCTCACAAGTATACAAGTAAGAACAAGTCAAGAATATGAAAAGAACATGTAAGACGTGTGATTCCCACGATACAAGAAGAAGTTTCAACACGACAAGCAAGTTTGAACAACAAGAAAAGCTATTTTCAAGAACAAGTTATGATTTCTAAATACGGGTTTTATTGGAGTTTTAGCATTCATACAAGCATGTCAAGATTCGCATTCATTCAAGTATAACAGGATTATTACCTTGCTTTCCTTTAAATGCTATGCATGCTATATGTTGATATTATTGCTTCAACTTGATGTTGTGTATTGTGGCTATTATTGTCGTGCCTTGTTATTGCTATTGTTAGCTAGTAGCTTGTACTCGCTGAGTATTTCATGCTCAGCCGTACTTTCATGTTGGTAGGTACTGAGGGAGCCCTCGACCCGGAGCCTTGAATCGAGGAAGAGTATATAGAGGAGAGAGAGCCGTCAATCCCACTGCAGTCTCAGGCGGACCGAGACCTTGACGTGTGGCCATACCTCGACTGCTGTTGAGGGGAGAGTACGAGAGGGTGTTTATGTATTTTGACATTTTGATAGGTGGGTCTATCCACCTTAGACTTAGACATGTTTTGTATATCTGTTAACTTGTAATACTATTTTGAAAATCTTAGAAGAAAAGAAAAAGTTAGTTTGCGCTTCCGCATTTATGTTTAGCTTCTGCGTTCTGATTATCATTGTTTAGTAATGTAATTATCTTGTTCATTACAGGATGAATTGCCAGGTTAAGTATAGTCTCGCCTAAAGTATCCTTAAACTCCTAGGGGGTATTTTGGGGCGCGACATAAGCTCTATAACCTTCCCCTATTATTGTGGAATGAAGACGATCTTAGTGCCATCGGTAGTATGCTAGGCAAGCCCCTATGCCTAGACAAACAGACTATTGAGAGAAACCAATTAAACTATGCAAAATTTTTTATAGAGATGAATGTTGTTGAGGAGTTACCCTCAGAACTCAACATTACACTCAATGGCAATGAAGATTTCCAGATTCAACTATAATTTGATTGGAAACTAACCAGATGTTCCGGATGCAAGGTTTTCAGACATAGTGACGGCTCTTGTCCTGATAATGGTGGGCAAAAAGAGAGTCATAGGAAAGGCCGACAAAGGAGTGGAAGTCGTTCTCGCATGAGTATTCCTAAAACTAAATGGCAAGTGCGTCAGACCAAGAATTTTCCTCAAAGTGAGCCAGATCCATCGGTGGTTGAGGTTGACATAGATGCTTTGTGGCTGGATTCTAGCGTTAGTTTGGATCATAGAGCTAAAGAGGCCATTGAAGCTGATCAAGTGCCTGTGATCGTTGATGATATATAGGATTGGACGATTGGAGTGAGGAGCCTCTAGATGGATCCGATGTAGCTCCTACAAATTCCTTGCTTTCCCATGTGTCTCTTGGAGATTATGTTGTTGGAATCAAGCACGGAAAAAGGGAACTTAAAAGGATGCAGACTAACATAGTCAGCCCGAATAAGTTTGATGCTTTAATAAATTCGGGTTCGGCATTAGAAGAGCTACAAGCATTGGTGCTTGCTTCTCATCATAAGAAACCCCCTAGCCCCTTGCAAACGAAGGATGGAGGCAAAAGGGGGGTCGAAACGAGAATTCTGGGATTCAGCCGAATCCCGTAGACAGGGTTTAGTTCGTTGTTCATCTTTCCTGGTTTAGATGTTGAAGATTGGTTGCTGGAATATTAGAGGCCTTAACAACTCGGCAAAGCAAGCGGAGGTGAAAAGATTCATGGGTAGTAATAAGTTGGCTATGTTGGGTATTGTGGAGACTCGAGTCAGGAGTTGTAGTAGAGAGTGGATGGTTATAGATGTCGCGACCCAAAACTCACCCTAGGAGTTAGAGTGAATCTTGGACGACTCATCATAACTTGCATGGCTTGCTTGACCAAAATAACCTGCAAAAGACTTGGAGCATATACAATAGAGGACAATAATAGCGGAAACATACTCTAACGTAGCACAGCGGAAGACTAACAAACCTCTATGTATATATACACACATGAACCAAGTTTATACAAAAAGATACACAAAAGAAAGTGCGGACTGGCCCGCCAAAATACATGAATACATCTCCCTCAACTCAGCCACAACTATTCACTCAGAATCTACCACCTCTAATAATTACCCTCGATCGGAGGTTCCTCCACAGGTTCCTCGACATACTCCTCCTCCACCCACGGGCTTGGAGCACAGATATCAAAAGGAGCAGCCGCTCCGCTATCACCTACCGACATAAGAAGTACGGCTGAGCATGGAATACTCAGCATGTACCTAATGCTAACCAACCGTCATAGTACAGCAACAATGATATATATGTAAGCAGGAAGCAGTTAATCTCATAACAGGAAAGTAAAGCAGTTTATAATCATGCTTGCATTTTCGTAAAAGCCGATAAAACCCTTGAAAACATCATGCACTTGTCTTGACTCAAATTGCCCTTTTCGTGCTTGAAAACTTGTGTTGTCTGTCTTGTCTTGTCGTATCATGTCGTGTCATGCGTGTCATGCCATGTCATGCTTGCTTGGAAAAATAAACTACTTGTGAGGGAAGGGAGACCCTTCTTCCTAAATGCCCATGCTTGCCATGCCATGTATTTTGCTTGCTTGGAAAATAAACTACTTGTGAGGGAAGGGAGACCCTTCTTCCTAAATGCTCATGGTTGTCATGCCATGTCCCATGCTTGCTTGAAAGATAAACTACTTGTGAGGGAAGGGAGACCCTTCTTCCTAAATGCACTTGCGAGGGAAGGGAAAACCCTTCTTTATGATATGTACTTGTGAGGGAAGGGAAACCCTTCTTTATGCATGATAGTCTTGTTCTTTCCAAAAGCGAGGTAAAACATATCGTAGGATATGTCCCACCTCTAATTATCATTCTTGAAAAAAAACTCGGTAAATAATGTCATGCATACTGTGCTCATGGAATCGTGTACATACTTGCATGTGAATTTAAATTTGACATTTGGGTAATTCACAATACATAATGCATCAATAATTGGAGCAATTCAATATTCATGCTATTTTAGGGAAAGTAAATAATCACACTATCATAAGCCCTAGCAATTCCATAAGCAATTATGCGTGTATTTTCTTAGTTTACAATTCGTTTTATTCACTTTGGCAGTTCATCAAACATGGGGTGTGTACATTATTGATCAAACCTATATCATGCTTTTCTAGGTGGATTTATATTCACAACATACTCGTATGTTTATTATTGGTACAATGCCCTTCCCCTTTTCATTCATCACATCATTCACACGGCATCCAATCACCAATATCCATCTCCATTCACACGTTACAACTCATATTATAGTTATAGACGGGGAAAAACAAAGAATAGCAAAGAAAAGAACAAACTATAACTAAGAAGGTAGCACAAGGTACCGACCTTGACAAATGAGGGAAGAAACCCCTTACAAAACGTGCGTGAGTTGCTGCCCTAGCTTGGAGAGTGTAGTCCTCACGAGCTTGAACCTTGAACTTGAAGGAAAATGAGCTTGAGGATGATTGTGGGTTCACAACCCCTTTGATTTCTCCCCAAATGCAAACCCTAGGTTAGGAAACCTCTTTCTCTTCTCTCCTTATCTCTCAAATCTCTACTTAGGGTTTATGAACCCTCAAATGCTCAGGCAAAGTTTTGAAGGTATGAGGGAAACGCCCAAAAGATGAAAACACCCTTAATGAAAATTCTGCAAAAACGCGAAGACCGAGCGATCGGTGGTTATGACCGATCGATCGGTTGCCTACCGAGCGATCGGTGTTTTGACCGAGCAGTCGGTCAAAAACATGCACTCTGGAATTTTTTCCCATACAAAAAAGTGCACCAGTTGATAGCCTCCGATCGCTACAATGGATCGAGCGATCAGTGGTCTGTAGGTTTTTGACACTGAGTCCATTTTTCACCCATTCCTACTATTTGGACCCATTCTACTTCTATTCTAACATCTTCTAAACTTGACTAGGACTTCTTTAAAGCTTATAGGTTTTATTAAATAATTTATATAATTAATTATAGCATTCTTGACACAATTCCATCGAAGTTTCAAATTCTCATTTCATGAAATTGAGATTACAAGACACCATGCCTTGACACACATCCCAAGGAATATACAAAAAGTTTCAGGGCTCTACAATAGATAACTATGATTGCTCCACCTATGGGAGGATCTGGGTTCTATGGGGTCCTACTATCCTTGATGTAAGTGTTTTGAGTAAATCAGACCAGGTTATCCACTGTTTGGTTGAGGAGGTGGGTAAAGATAACAGATGGATGACATCCTTTATTTATGCGGCTAACTCCAATGAAGACAGAAATCAATTGTGGTCCAATATTCGTGCTCAAGCCCAATTAGAATCACTTCCTTGGATTCTTTTGGGTGATTTCAATACTGTTCGCTCCCAAGCTGAAAAGATGGGTGGAGTCCCAGTTACTGATAGAACTTCGGGTGGAATAAATGATTGCTGCTCTGATGTTGGTCTCTTTGATTTGAAAAGCAAAGGCTTATGGCATACATGGTCCAATAAAGCGGTGGGGATAGGTCGCATCCAGGCGAAGCTCGATAGAGTTATGGTTTCCTAGACTTGGCTCGATCTTTTTGATGCTTCTGAAACAGATTTTAAAGCCCCAAGGATCTCCAATCACTCTCCTATGGTTATTTCTTTAGAAAAGTTTGCCCCTCGTAAATCCTCTCATTTTAAGTTCTTCAATTTCTGGTTGATCACTTGGGATTTATGGATTTGGTGCAAGAGTCTTAGCAGATGCCGATAGTAGGGAATCCTATGTTTGTTCTTGTCCACAAATTGAAGAGGCTCAAATACACTCTCAAGCCTTGGAGCAAAGAGCAGTTCAGCAATATTATCCAAAAGATAAGTATCGCCAAAGAGGATCTAGATTTGGTCCAAAATGAGCTCCACAACAGTCCTATGAACCCTGATCTTGCTATTTTAGAGAAAGCAAAGGTTCAAAATTATGCAACGCTTTGCAGGTCGGAAGAAGCTATAGCCAAACAGAAGTATCGTATATCTTGGCTAAGTTTGGGAGACTCTAACACTACTTTTTTCGTGCGTAGATCTTTTAATCGCATCACTTCTATCTTTGATGAGCATGGTACTAAACTAGAAGAGGAAGATCAGATCAAAGCTGAAGCCGTTCAATTCTTTTCCACCTTGCTTGGGTTGGATAAACAGCATGCTCCTCCCGGTGGCTCCATCCCTTACGTAGCGGTTCTTAATGATACTTTTTTGGAGGGTTTGGGTAACGACGTTTCTGTGGAGGAAATCAAGACCGCCCTTTTCTCAATGCAGGATGACAAAAGTCCGGGTCCAAATGGATTTACTATTCTTTTTTTTAGAAGGTGTTGGAACATAGTGGGGAGGGATTTCACCAATGCAGCTCTTAATTTCTTTCACTCAGGGTAGATGTTATCAGAGGTAAATGCAACCATTACCACATTGATCCCCAAGTGCCATCGTCCCAATCATTTTGGAGACTTCAGACCGATCTCCCTTTGCAATGTGATATATAAGTGTTTGTCCAAAGTATTGGCAGGTCGTCTTAAGGGAGTTCTTGGTACGCTCATTAGTTGGAATCAATCAGCTTTTATATCAGGACGCTACATCTCGGATAACTTTCTCCTAGCCCACGAATTAGTCAGAAATTATCATAGGGACAAGGGGAAGGCACAATGTACCATAAAAATCGATCTTAAGAAAGCATACGATTCAGTCAATTGGGAGTATCTCTTTGAGGTTTTACACAAGCTGAGATTCCCCAGGAAATTTATCCATTGGATTCGGGCTTGCATTTCTACTCCTTCATACTCAGTGTCCATCAATGGATCAATGGCTGGTTATTTTAAAGGTACTTGTGGCCTAAGACATGGAGATCCCTTATCGACGTTCCTCTTTGTTATTCTAATGGAAGGTTTCTCTTGCCTTCTAAAGGAGGCTATTACTCCAGGCTCCATTCTCTCCCATCCTCGTTGCCAAGACCCCAAGATCTCCCACCTTTGTTTTGCGGATGATCTTCTAGTGTTTATACAAGCAAATAGGTCCTCGACTTTCCATCTAAAGAACATTATAGTTAAATTTTCTCTCTTATCTGGATTAGAGCCCAATTTAGCGAAAAGCCAGATCTTCTTTGCGAGTACGTCCAATCACGTAAAATAGGAAATTTCTTCGATTTTGGGTTTCAAGGACGGAAAGCTCCCAATTAAATACCTGGGTATTCCATTGTTCTCCTCCCAGTTGTCTAAGATTGAATGCCTTCCTTTGGTGGACAAAGTTAGGAATCGTATTGCTTCATGGAAAGGGAGTCTTCTCTCTTATGCGGGGCATTTGGAACTGCTCAAGTCCGTGATTAGTAGCCTTCATATTTACCGGTCGAGTTGCTTTCTTCTTCCTACTAGTTGTCAGCGGAAAATTCATCTTTGCTTTCAAATTTCCTCTATTGTTGTATGAAGTTTATTGTTTGTTGTGGAGGACTATCCTTCCAATCTGAGTAAACTCAGATTGTTAAATTACCTTCCCTTTTTTTGGGGAAGAACCTCTGATTAAGATGAAAAATTAAAGAAGAACAAAATTTGAATAAATTTATTTGATTTATTCAATGGGGTTGCCCAATTCCCATGTAGGCGTTACAAGTGCCTCATTGAGGTCTTTTCTAAGAAAAGAAAAAAAGAATGGTGGCCATATTTAAGGGCTCACCTTGTATTCTCCATATCGCGGAGTCTTCTCCTTTTCTTGCTTGCTTGTGTTTGCTGCTGCTTAAAAGAGCTTTTTCTCTTGTTCTCGTTTTTTATCTTCTGTCTTCTCGTGTCTATTTCTCTTGTGTTCCTTGTGAAAAACAAACCCTTTATGGGTTTGAGAGAGTCCTTTTTTTTTGGGACTCCCTCTTTGACTCCCTTATTTTAGGAAAGTCAAAAGGGGTTTTCCTCTTAGAGGATGCCAGCTTGTGGCTCTCCCTTATCTGGGAGTGTCGCGCCCCAAAATACCCCTAGGAGTTAAGGGATACTTTAGAGGTCACTAATCGTTCTTGTCAAACCATCCTGTAACGAACAAGGTACACATACCATAATATAACATGAATCAGAGTGCGGAAGCTATATCATGAATGCGGAAGCGTATACCAAAAATTTCTTTTCTATATAAGGTGGTTTGTATCACAAGTGAATATATACAAAACATAGCAAGGTAAAGGTGGACATGCCCACCTATCAAAATACAAAAGGGAACTCGATAACACTCTCCCCTCAACAGTAGTCGAGGTACGGCCACACTTCGAGGTCTCTATCCGCTTGCGATTGTAACGGAATAGATGGCTCCTTCTCCTCTATGTACCCCTTGACCCCAAGGCTCAGGGTCAAGGACATCTACAGAACCTGCCGACATAAAAGTACGGCTGAGCATGGAATACTTAGCGAGTACAAGCTACTAGCTAGCCCTAGCAATAACGAAAGCATACAACAATGAACATGACACGAAATATCAATTAAAGCAATACTGGTAGCAAAAGATAAATAGTATGGAACATTAAACAATATCAATGTTTTGACATGCGTGCATGAAGGCAAAAACATGCATGCATGAATGCGAAAACCTCGGTAAAACTCATGTTGGAAACCCCTTTCATGTCTCGGTCTTACTTGTGAAAATCATGCATGCGTGTCTGTCTTGTCTTGCATTTCATGCCTCGACTTGTTCTTGACTTGTATACTTGTGAGCCAGAGGCTAGCACCCGCACATCCCTGGGCTACCAACATCCTTGACATTCCATTCTCTTGTGAGCCAGAGGCTAGCACCCTTCACTTGGGCTATCAACCTCCTTGTCATGTACTTGTTTTCTTTCACTTATGAGCTAGAGGCTAGTACCTTCCCTTGGGCTACCAACCTCCTTGACATGTATTCTTTTCATTTTCTTGTGAGCCTCAGGCTAGCACCCTTCACTTGGGCTACCAACCTACTTGACATATGCTTGTTCCTTGTATGACTTATCATGCACAAATACTCTTGGAAAACCCTGTTCATGCATGCATGCGTGGGTGTGTGTAGCACTTGTAATATCATGATGACAATATGACATGAAGAGTAGTGTATAGCAATTCATTCCATAGTATAAACATGTGCTTATTTAGATAATTTATATGGCATTTAATAAAGGTCATGAGTTGGAGGAAAACTACACATATTCATGCTTTCCTATTCTTCATTGATTGGATAATTTCTCATTTAGGCATTTAATCAAACATAGTCGTTTCTTTTTACTCTTATTAGTGCATATTTTTCATCACATCATCAAGGTACGTTCATTATTTATGGAATGCCCTTACCATCATTTTCCATTTCACGCATACACAACAACCATACGGCACCCAATTGCCTCAACCCCTCATCCATCCACACATCACAACATTCCTTATTATCTTGGTTACATTTTATGTAAATAGCACATTTAAAAAGAACGGAAAGCATGGGATCAAGAATCATCAACTAAAATGGAAAACCTAGGTTATTGCTAATGAGAGTTAGTAGGGTGTACTAACCTTTAAACTTGGAGGAGAACTTGAGGGAAGCTGAGACATAAGTTTTCCCCTGATCACACACCAACCTTTGGCCCAAACCCTAGCTTTCCTTTCTCTTCCTTCTCCAATCTACCAAAGTCCCCAACTAAGAGCTTTGAGGGTTTATGAAACCCTCACCCACGGATTTGGGGTTTTTATAGAAAGTGGGGTGGTCAAATGACCATCCTACCCTTAAAATTTCTGCCAAAACAGACTGAATAGGCAAAATGCTCGAGGAGCAGTCGACCGGTAGGCTAGCAGTCGATCGGTTCAAAACCACCTCTCTGGAAAAATCTCCCATGCAAAATTAGTGCGATAACAGTCGACAGGTGGTTAGAGCGGTCGACCGGTGGATGGAGCGGTCAACCGGTTGGTCTGTGTTTTGCCTATTTTACAGATTTTTCTCAATTTTCTCCACTTAGGTCTTTTGGCTATATCTTTTGATTCGTTTGTCAGATTTTGACGATTCAACTTGCGTTGGATTCGTCTTTCGAAAAGGAACATTTCTGGTGTTTCAGAATTTTTAATTTCTTCTTTATTTATTAATTAGACTATGTGAAAGGCCAATTGGCTACGAAAGTGCTATTCATTAAGTATGGAAAAGTCTAGGGTGTTACATTCTCCCCCCTTACAAAAATTTCATTCCCGAAATTTGGCCGATAAATACATGCACAAAACCACAACAAAATACAAAAGAGAATGTCAACTCTTGGGGATATTTTTCCTTTACTTCACCCTCACGCTCCCAAGTAGCTTCTTCCCTCGAATGGTGTCGTCATCTTACAAGGACTAATGGAATGATTTTGTTGCGCAAGACTTGATCCCTTCTGTCCAAGATCTACACCGGTTGTTCAACTAGTGTGAGATCCTCCCGGATTTCCACCGGATCAAGTTCGATGACATGAGAAGGTTCTGGGATGTACTTCCGAAGCCTAGAGATGTGAAACACGTTGTGGACCGCTGCCATATAAGCGGGCAAAGAACCGCGGTAAGCCACCTCACTGACTCTAGTAATGATCTTGAACGGGCCCACATATCTTGGGCTAAGCTTGCCTCTTTTCCCGAACCTCGTAACACCCTTGGTTGGTGAAACCTGAACAAATACAAAATCACAAACTCAAAAATCAAGGACTCTCATTCGGTTGTCGGCATAACTCTTCTGTCTATCCTGTGCGGTCTTCAACCTCTCCCAGATAAGCTGGACCCTATCCACTATTTGTTCAATTAATTCCGGGCCCAACACCTTTCTTTCCCCAACTTCATCCCAATACAACGGGGATCTACAACTCCTTCCGTACAAAGCCTCAAAAGGCGTCATCTGTATGCTTGCCTGATAACTGTTGTTGTAGGCAAACTCCACCAAAGGTAGGTGATCTTCCCAACTTCCCTTGAAGTCTAGCATACAAGCTCTGAGCATGTCTTCAATAACCTGATTCACTCGCTCAGTTTGCCCATCCGTCTGTGGATGGAAAGTCATGCTAAAGTCCAACCGGGAACCCATTGCACTTTGAGAACTTTTCCAAAACCTGGAGGTAAATCGAGGGTCCCGATCCGAGACAATGCTCCCTGGTACTCCGTGCAACCTCACTATTTCTTTAACATACAATGCAGCCAATTAATTGGAATCGAAGGTAGTCCGGTATGGCAAGAAATGGGCGGACTTCGTCAATCTGTCGACCACAAGCCATATAGCATCAAAATTTCTAGCCGTCTTCGGCAACCCCACGATAAAGTCCATAGAGATATGCTCCAATTTCCACTCGGGAATAGGAAGAGATTGTAAAAGTCCAGCCGGTCTCAAGTGTTCTTCTTTTGCCTGTTGGCACACCAAACACTGTGCCACGTACTCCGCAACATCCCTCTTTATGTTTCGCCACCAAAAGTGACTCTTGAGGTTCCGATACATCTTTGTACCCTTAGGATGCACAGTATACTTCAAATGGTGGGCTTCATCCATAATCTCTCTTCGAAGATTTGCATTGGCTGGGACAAAAAATCTTCCCTTAAATATAATAGCACCCCGACTAGTGAGAGAGAAGTCATCACTACCCTTGGCAACTTCCTTATCCAGAAAAGCCAACAAGTCGGCATCTGTGGCTTGAGACTTTCGGATCAAGTCTATAATGTACGGCCGAACCATGACATTTGCCAAAACAGGGTTGCGGACGGAATCATTCACACTGATGTCCAGATTAGCCAAATCTTCCAATAATCTCCACTCCTGCACTAACATATGAGCCAACAACCCCGGAGGTTTCCTACTCAAAGCGTCCGCCACCGCTTTGGCTTTACTCGGGTGGTATTGGATGGTGCAGTCATAGTTTTTCAAAAATTTCATCCAACGCCGTTGCCGTAAATTTAGCTCCTTTTGAGAAAAGAGGTATTTGAGGCTCTTGTGATCCGTGAACACATAGAACTCTACCCCATAAAGGTAATGGCGCCAAATCTTGAGTGCAAACATGAACGCAACAAGCTCCAAGTCGTGAGTAGGGTAATTCTTTTCATGCTCCTTCAACTGCCTTGATGCATAGGCGATGACTTTCTTGTCCTGCATAAGAACACACCAAAGCTTGACGTGCAAGGCATCACTGTACACCTTGTAACCACCATGTCCGGATGGTACTGTAAGGACAGGGGCCGTCGTAAGGCGTTTGTTCAACTCCTAGAAGCTCACTTCACATCTCTCGCTCCAACTGAACTTGGCATTCTTCCTCGTCAGGTAACTGAGAGGTGCAGCCAAACTGGAGAATCCCTCCACAAATCTTCGATAATAGCCTGCTAACCCGAGAAAACTACGTATCTCCGTGACGTTCTTGGGTCTCTCCCAACTCATAACTGCCTCAATCTTTGTTGGGTCAACAGAAATGCCCTCAGCTGACACTACATATCCGAGAAATGCTACATTCTCTAATCAGAATTCGCACTTACTCAATTTGGCTTATAGCCTATGCTCTCTCAACATCTCTAGAGCAAGGCGGAGATCTCATGCGTGACCTTCCCGTGTCTGGGAATATACCAAAATGTCATCGATGAACACAATCACACATCGATCTAAGTATGATCAGAACACCCGGTTCATCAGATCCATGAACGCCGCCGATGCATTCGTCAACCCTAAAGGCATGACAAGGAACTCGTAGTGCCCATACCGAGTCCGGAAGGCCGTTTTCGAAACATCTTCCACCTTGATCCTTAACTGGTGATATCCCGATCTAAGATCAATCTTGGAGAAGAATCTCGGTTCCTTCAGTTGATTAAATAGGTCGTCTATCCGTGGCAAGGGATAACGATTCTTTGTTGTTACCTTGTTCAACTGTCGGTAATCTATGCACATTCTCCTCGACCCATTCTTCTTCACAAAGAGGATTGGAGCTCCCCATGGCGAGACACTTGGTTGGATGAAGCCAAGTTGTTATAACTCCTCAATCTGCTTCTTCAATTCTTCAAGCTCTATTGGGGCCATTCTATACGCTGCCCTTGAACTCGGAGTGGTGCCTGGAGCAAGCTCTATTGCGAACTCAATTTCCCGATTCGGAGGCAACCCGGGAAGTTCTTCTGGAAACACATCTAAGAACTCACTCACAACCGGAATGGGAGAGGATTTTTGTGCTTCGGGGTTTGCTGAGCTCAAATCTGGAAGGCAAGCAATATCCCTTTCTCTCAATCCTCGAAAGTGAAATGGTTTTACCCCTTTCGGCTTGAAATTCATCATCTTTTCAAAGCAGGCAAATGGCCGTGATGGTTTGACAACCAATCCATCCCTAGGATGACATCGAAATCCAAGTCTTGAAAATCTAGGATGATGAGATCGGCTAATAGTTCATTCTCCCCCACTTGAAGCATACAATCTCTATATATTTTGTCCGTATCAACCGACTTGCCAAGCGAAGCTGCAATGGTCAACACCCGCTCAAACAGAGTAGCTCAGTTGGAAAGCCTTTCACGAAACTGGGTGAAACAAAGGAGTGAGTGGATCCTGTGTCGATCAACACTCGGGCGAGACACTCATTCACTAATAAGGCGCCTGTGTGATTAATCACTAACATCAATAGATTTTAAATAAGACATACATTATACATAGCTAACCCCTAGTATAAATAACCACTCATCATATAATGAAAATTATACACAACTTAAAACTCTAGAATTCTTGCGTACCTTGCATGACATCGTCGGATGCACGTGCGTCTCTCTCTGATAGGGCGAAACTCGGCTCTCGGTGGTTGGGCGAGGAGGCCGTGTAGATGGTGAGGCCCTCGAAGCCTGGGAAGAGCCCTGCTGAGATAGAGCTGGTAGATGACGTCGAGGGCAATCTCGAATCATGTGGCATTGGTCGCCACAATGAAAACAGCCTCCGGTAGCCTTCCGGCATTCCCCTGCTGGATGCCTCCTTCCACAAAGGGTACAGACATCGTGTGAATAGGCGGAAGGGGCATAACCCATAGTCTGAGGTAATGCAGGACGACGAGCATATGAGGTAGCCAGGTGAAAAGCCGATGGAGCAAAAGGATGGGAGCCTGCGGTGCGGAAGACACCCTCTGTGACTGAGCTGGCCCCGCGGACTGGTATGACATCGTCCTAGCTCTCTTCTCCCCTGAACTACTAGACTGACCTTTCTCTATCCCTCTTCTCATGAAGAATTCTTTAGAATTAGCCTCTGCTAATAGTGCCTTGTCCACCACCTCGGCATATGTCTCGTGTCGGAACATCGAAACTCGATCCTTGAGGTAGGCCTTCAACCCCCACTTAAATTTCTGGGCTTTCATAGCCTCGGTAGCTATCATATGTGGAGCAAATCAAGATAGCTCCGAGAACTTAGCCTCATAAGCGGCTACTGACATATTACCTTGCTCCAAGGTAATGAATTCAACCTCTTTCTTCTCTTTCATCCCTATTGGGAAGTACTTCTTGTTGAAAACATCCAAAAACTCTCCCCAAGTCCAGTCTTGACCCTGTCAGGCTAACTCCCGGGTCCTAAGTGCGGACTTCCACCAATGATCGGTCTCACCTTCAAGCATGTAGGTGGCCCAAGTAACCTTTTCCGCCTCCGTAGGTGCCAACACCGAAAATATCTTTTCTAATTCCCGAATCCATCCTTCGGCAATAAGAGGGTCAATACTCCTACAAAACGTTGGAGGCCTCATCCTCCGAAAAGCCACTATTCCGGCTTGTGCTCGAGTAAGTGGAGCCGGTATAAGTGCCACATTAGGTGGAGTAGCCGGTTGCCTTGCCGCTAGCATAGCCAAAGTCTCGGCTATTGAAGCAAAGGCTTGGGAAAAGTCGGGTTGATCATCACCCGATGGAGCATCACTTCCATTGCCCCGAGTATTGTATCCGCGACCCCGTTCACCACGCCTCATGATTACTCCTGAGGACGACAGTACAACATGAGTCTAACTTGGATACACATTTAGTAACAATTTTTCCATTCATTCAAAGCATATTTTACTAAGCACAAAATAATGCACACATGGTATACAACACAATAACATAACATACAATCCGTGTTCCTAGCGTAGGACTCTAAGTTCGGTTGAAGTTCAACCTATTTTGACCAAGACTAACTTGTTAGTCTATACTTGGAATACGACTCCTTCATAACACCTAATGTCTTATTCAATCATGGTATCGAGTACTAAGTGACCGTAGGGACTCTAATGCCTAGAGCTCTGATACCACTTCTGTCGTGCCCCAAAATACCCCTAGGAGTTTAGGGATACTTTAGAGGTGACTATTCATACCTGCCAAACCATCCTATAATGAACAAGGTACACATACCATAATATAATATGAATCAGAGTGCGGAAACTATATCATGAATGCGGAAACGTATACCAAAAATTTCTTTTATATATAAGGTGGTCTGCATCCCTTGTGAAAATATACAAAACATAGCAAGGTAAAGGTGGACATGCCCACCTATCAAAATACAAAAGGGAACTCGATAACACTCTCCTCTCAACAGTAGTCGAGGTACGGCCACAAGTCGAGGTCTCTATCCCCTTACGACTGTAATGAAATAGATGGCTCCTTCTCCTCTATGTACTCCTTCTCGACCCAAGGCTCAGGGTCAAGGACATCTACGGAACTTGCCGACATAAAAGTAAGGCTTAGCATGGAATACTAAGCAAGTACAAGCTACTAGCTAGCCCTAGCAATAACGAAACCATAACAACAATGAACATGACACGAAATATCAATTAAAGCAATACTGGCAGCAGAAGATAAATAGTATGGAACATGAAGCAATATCAATGTCTTGACATGTGTCCATGAAGGCGAAAACATGTGGGCTTGAATGTGAAAACCTTGGTAAAACTCATGTTGGGAAACCCCTTAAATGTCTCGGTCTTGCTTGTGAAAATCATGCATGCGTGTCTATCTTGTTTTGCATTTCATGCCTCGACTTGTTCTTGACTTGTATACTTGTGAGCCAGAGGCTAGCACCCTTCACTTGGGCTACCAACCTCCTTGACATATGCTTGTTCCTTGTATGATTTATTATGCACAAATACTCTTGGAAAACCCGTTTCATGCATGCATGCGTGGGTGTGTGTAGCACTTGTAATATCATGGTGACAATATGACATGAAGAGTAGTGTATAGCAATTCATTCCATAGTATAAACATGTGCTTATTTAGATAATCTATATGGCATTTAATAAAGGTCATGAGTTGGAGGAAAACTACACATATTCATGCTTTCCTATTCTTCATTGATTGGATAATTTCTCATTTAGGCATTTAATCAAACATATAGCATGCCACATTTCATAGTCGTTTCTTTTTACTCTTATTAGTGCATATTTTTCATCACATCATAAAGGTACGTTCATTATTTATGGAATGCCCTTACCACCATTTTCCATTCCACACATCACACAACAGCTATACGACATCCAATCGCCTCAACCCCTCATCCATCCACACATCACAACATTCCTTATTATCTTGGTTACATTTTATGTAAATAGCACATTTAAAAAGAACAAAAAGCATGGGATCAAGAATCATCAACTAAAATGTAAAACCAAGGTTATTGCTAATGAGAGTTAGTAGGGTGTACTAACCTTTAAACTTGGAGGAGAGCTTGAGGGAAGCTAAGACACAAGTTTTCCCTTGATCACACACCAACCTTTGGCCCAAACCCTAGCTTTCCTTTCTCTTCCTTCTCCAATCTCCCAAAGTCCCCAACTAAGAGCTTTGAGGGTTTATGAAACCCTCACCCACGGATTTGGGGTTTTTATAGAAAGTGGGGTGGTCAAATGACCATCCTACCCTTAAAAGTTTGGCCAAAACAGACTGAAGAGGCAAAATGCTCGAGGAGCAGTCGATCGGTCATAGGAGCGGTCGACCGGTTGGCTGGAGCGGTCGATCGGTCCAAAACCTCCTCTCTGGAAAAATCTCTCATACAAAATTAGTGCGATAGCGATCGACCGGTGGTTAGAACGGTCGACCGGTGGGCTACGGGTCGACCGGTGGATGGAGCGGTCAACCGGTTGGTCTGTATTTTGCCTATTTTATTGATTTTCCTCAATTTTCTCCACTTAGGTCTTTTGGCCATATCTTTTGACTCGTTAGTCGGATTTTGACGATTCAACTTGCGCTGGATTCGTCTTTTGAAAAGGAACATTTTTTGTGTTTCAGAATTTTTAATTTCTTCCTTATTTATTAATTAGACTATGTGAAAGGCCAATTGGCTACAAAAGTGCTATTCATTAAGTATGGAAAAGTCTGGGCTGCTACATTCTCCCCCCCTTACAAAAATTTCATCCTCGAAATTTGGACGATACATACATGCACAAAACCACAACAAAATACAAAAGAGAATGTCAACTCTAAACAAATAGTTGGGGATATTTTTCCTTTACTTCGGCCTCACGCTCCCAAGTAGCTTCTTTCCTCGAATGGTGTTGCCATCTTACAAGGACTAATGGAATGATTTTGTTGTGCAAGACATGATCCTTTCTGTCCAAGATCTGTACCGGTTGTTCAACTAGTGTGAGATCCTCCCGGATTTCCACCGGATCAAGTTCAATAACATGAGAAGGGTCCGGGATGTACTTCTGAAGCATGGAGATGTGAAACCGCTGCTATATGAGCGGGCAAAGCAACGCGGTAAGCCACCTCACCGACTCTAGTAATGATCTCGAACGGGCCCACATATCTTGGGCTAAGCTTGCCTCTTTTCCTGAAGCTCGTAACACCCTTGGTTGGTGAAACCTAAACAAATACAAAATCACCAACTCGAAAATCAAGGTCTCTCATTCGGTTGTCGGTATAACTCTTCTGTCTATCCTGTGCGGTCTTCAACCTCTCCTAGATAAGCTTGACCCTATCCACTGTTTGTTCAATTAATTCGGGGCCCAACACCTTTCTTTCCCCAACTTCATCCCAATACAGCGGGGATCTACAACTCCTTCCGTACAAAGCCTCAAAAGGCGCCATCTGTATGCTTGCCTGATAACTGTTGTTGTAGGCAAACTCTACCAAAGGTAGGTGATCTTCCCAACTTCCCTTGAAGTCTATCATACAAGTTCTGAGCATGTATTCAATAACCTGATTCACTCGCTTGGTTTACCTATCTGTATGTGAATGGAAAGTCGTGCTAAAGTCCAACCGGGAACCCATTGCACTTTGAAAACTTTTCCAAAACCTGGAGGTAAATCGAGGGTCCCGATCTGAGACAATGCTCACTGGTACTCTGTGCAACCTCACTATTTCTTTAACATACAATGCAACCAACTAATTGGAATCGAAGGTAGTCCGGTATGGCAAGAAATGGGCGGACTTCGTCAGTCTGTCGACCACAACCCATATAGCAACAAAATTTCTAGACGTCTTTGGTAACCCCACGATAAAGTCCATAGAGATGTGCTCCCATTTCCACTCGGGAATAGGAAGAGACTTTAAAAGTCCAGCCGGTCTCAAGTGTTCTGCTTTTACCTGTTGGCACACCAAACACCGTGTCACGTACTCCGCAACATCCCTCGTTATGTTTCGCCACCAAAAGTGACTCTCGAGGTTCCTGTACATCTTTGTACCCCCAAGATGCACTGTGTACTTCAAATGGTGGGCTTCATCCATAATCTCTCTCCGAAGATCTGCATTGGCTGGGATACAAAGTCTTTCCTTAAATGTAATAGCACCCCGACTAGTGAGAGAGAAGTCCTCACTACCCTTGGCAACTTCCTTATCCCGAAAAGCCAACAAGTTGGCATCTGTGGCTTGAGACTCTTGGATCAAGTCTATAATGTACGGCCGAATCGTGACATTTGCCAAAACAGGGCTGCGGACAGAATCATTCACACTGATGTCCAAATTAGCCAAAGCTTGCAATAATCTCCACTCCCGCACTAACATATAAGCCAACAACCTCGGAGGTTTCCTACTTAAAGTGTCTGCCACCGTGTTTGCTTGACGCGGGTGGTATTGGATGGTGCAGTCATAGTCTTTTAAAAATTCCATCCAACACCGTTGCCGTAAATTTAGCTCCTTTTGGGAAAAGAGGTACTTGTGATCTGTGAACACATAGAACTCTACCCCATAAAGGTAATTACGCCAAATCTTGAGTACAAACACCACCGCAATAAGCTCCAAGTCGTGAGTAGGGTAATTCTTTTCATGCTCCTTCAATTGCCTTGATGCATAGGCGATGACTTTCTTGTGCTGCATGAGAACGCACCCAAGCCTGAAGTGCGAGGCATCACTGTACACCTCGTAACCATCATGTCTGGATGGTACTGTAAGGACAGGGGCCGTCATAAGGCGCTTCTTCAATTCCTGGAAGCTCACTTCGCATCTGTCGCTCCACCTGAACTTGGCATTCTTCCTCATCAGGTAAGTGAGAGATGCAGCCAAACTAGAGAATCCCTCGACAAATCTCTGATAATAGCCTGCCAACTCGAGAAAACTACGTATCTCCGTGTCGCTCTTGGGTCTCTCCCAACTCATAACTGCCTCAATCTTTGCTGGGTCAACAGAAATGCCCTCAGCTGATAATACATGTCCGAGAAATGCTACCTTCTCTAACCAGAATTCGCACTTACTCAATTTAGCTTATAGCCTATGCTCTCTCAACATCTCTAGAGTAAGGCAGAGATCTCGTGCGTGATCTTCCCGTGTCTGGGAATATACCAAAATGTCATCGATGAACACAATCACACATTGATAAAAGTATGATCGGAACACCCGGCTCATTAGATCCATGAATGCCGCCAGTGCATTCGTCAGACCAAAAGGCATGACAAGGAACTCGTAATGCCCATACCGAGTCCTGAAGGCCGTCTTCAAAACATCTTGTGCCTTGATCCTTAACTGTTGATATCCCGATCTAAGATCAATCTTGGAGAAGAATCTCGCTCCCTTCAGTTGATTAAATAGGTCGTCTATCCGTGGCAAGGGATAAAGATTCTTGATTGTTACCTTGTTCAACTGCCGGTAATCTATGCACATTCTCCTTGACCCATCCTTCTTCACAAAGAGGACCGGAGCTCCCCATGGAGAGACACTTGGTTGGATGAAGCCAAGTTGTTGTAACTCCTCAATCTGCTTCTTCAATTCTTCAAGCTCTATTGGGGCCATTCTATACGGTGCCCTTGAAATCGGAGTGGTGCCCGGAGCAAGCTCTATTGCGAACTCAATCTCCCGATTCGGAGGCAACCTGAGAAGTTCTTCTGGAAACACATCTAAGAACTCACTCACGACCGGAATGGCCGAAGAGTTTTGTGCTTTTGGGTTTGCTAAGCTCAAAGCTGCAAGGCGAGGAATATCCCTTTCTCTCAATCCTTGAAAGTGAAATGGTTTTACCCCTTTCGGCTTGAAATTCACTATCTTTTCAAAGCAGGCAAGATGGCCGTGATGGTTTGACAACCAATCCATCCCTAGGATGACATCGAAATCCAAGTCTTGGAAATCTAGGATGATGAGATTGGCTAATAGTTCAATCTCCCCCACTTGAACCCAACAATCTCTATATATTTTGTCCGTATCAACCGACTTGCCAAGCGGAGTTGCAATGGCCAACTCCCACTTGAACAAAGTAGACTCAATTGAAAAGCCTTTCGCGAAACTGGGTGAAACAAAGGAGGAGGTTTGAGTGGATCCTGTGTCAATAAACACTCGGGCGAGACACTCGTTCACTAATAAGGCGCCTGTGCGATTAATCACTAACATTAGTAGATTTTAAACAAGACATACATCATACATAGCTAACCCCTAGTATAAATAACCACTCATCACATAATGAAAATTATACACAACTTAAAACTCTAGAATTCTTGCGTACCTTGCATGACATCATCGGATGCACGTGTGTCTCTCTCTGATAGGGCGAAAACGCAGCCCTCGGTGGCTGGGCGAGGACGCCGTGTAGATGGTGAGGCCCTCGAAGTCTGGGAAGAGCCCTGCTGAGATAGAGATGGTAAATGACGTCGAGGGCAATCTTGAATCATGTGACCTTGGTCGCCACAATGAAAACAGCCTCTGGAACCCTTCTGGTATTCCCCTGCTGGATGCCTCCTCCCACAAAGGGTACATACATTGTGTGAATAGGCGGAAGGGGCATAACCCATAGTCTGAGGTAATGCAGGGCGAGGAGCATATGAGGTAGCCAGGTGAAAAGCCGGTGGAGAAAAAGGACGGGGAGCCTATGGTTCGGAAGAAAACCTTTGTGGCTGAGCCGGCCCCACGGACTGGTATGACATAGTCCTAGCTCTCTTCTCCCCTGAACTACTAGACTGACCTTTCTCTATCCCTCTTCTCATGAAGAATTCTTTAGAATTAGCCTCTGCTAATAGTGCCTAGTCCACCACCTCGGTATATGTCTCGTGCCGGAACATCGAAACTCGGTCCTTAAGGTAGGCCTTTAACCCGCTCTCAAATTTCTGGGCTATTATAGCCTCGGTAGTTATCATATGTGGAGCAAATGGAGATAGCTCCGAGAACTTAGCCTCATAAGCGGCTACTGACATATTACCTTGCTCCAAGGTAATGAATTCGACCTCTTTCTTCTCTTTCATCCCTATTGGGAAGTACTTCTTGTTGAAAACATCCAAAAACTCTCCCCAAGTCCAGTATTGACCCTATCGGGCCAACTCCCGGGTCCTAAGTGCAGACTTCCACCAATGATCGGCCTCACCTTCAAGCAAGAAGGCGGCCCAAGTAACCCTTTCCGCCTCCGTAGGCGCCAATACGAAAATATCTTTTCTAATTGCCGAATCCATCCTTTTGGCAATAAGAGGGTCAATACTCCCACAAAACGTTGGAGGCCTCATCCTCTGAAAAGCCTCTATTCTGGCTTGCCCGCGATTATGAGGAGCCGGTCTAAATGTCGCATTAGGTGGAGTAGCTGGTTGCCTTACCGCTAGCATAGCAAAAGTCTCGGCTATTGAAGCAAAGGCTTGGACAAAATCGGGTTGATCATCACCCGATGGAGCATCCCTTCCATTGCCCCGAGTATTGTATCCGTGACCCCATGCACCACGCCTCATGATTACTCCTGAGGACGACAGTACAACATGAGTCTAACTTGGATACACATTTAGTAACAATTTCACCATTCATTCAAAGCATATATTTCTAAGCAAAAAATAATGCACACATGGTATACAGCACAATAGAATAACATACTATCCGTGTTCCTAGCGTTGGACTCTAAGTTTGGTTGAAGCTCAACCTATTTTGACTAAGACTAACTTTGTTAGTCTATACTTGGAATACGACTCCTTCATAACACCTAATGCCTTATTCAATCATGGTATCGAGTACTAAGTGACCCTAGGGACTCTAATGCCTAGAGCTCTGATACCACTTCTGTCGAGCCCCAAAATACACCTAGGAGTTAAGGGATACTTTAGAAGTGACTATTCATACCTGCCAAACCATCCTATAATGTACAAGGTACACATACTATAATATAACATGAATCAGAGTGCGGAAGCTATATCATGAATGCGGAACCGTATACCAAAAATTTCTTTTCTATATAAGATGGTTTGTATCCCAAGTGAATATATACAAAACATAGCAAGGTAAAGGTGGACATGCCCACCTATCAAAATACAAAAGGGAACTCGATAACACTCTCCTCTCAACAGTAGTCGAGGTACGACCACACGTTGAGGTCTCTATCCGCTTGTGACTGTAATGAAATAGATGGCTCATTCTCCTCTATGTACTCCTCCTCGACCCAAGGCTCAGGGTCAAGGACATCTGCCTTTTATGTCTCGGTCTTTCTTCTGAAAATCATGCATGCGGGTCTGTCTTGTCTTGCATTTCATGCCTCGACTTGTTCTTGACTTGTACACTTGTGAGCCAGAGGCTAGCACCCTTCACTTGGGCTACCAACCTCCTTGACATATGCTTGTTCCTTGTAAGATTTATAATGCACAAATACTCTTGGAAAACCCGGTTCATGCATGCATGTGTGGGTGTGTGTAGCACTTGTAATATCATGATGACAATATGACATGAAGAGTAGTGTATAGCAATTCATTCCATAGTATAAACATGTGCTTATTTAGATAATCTATATGGCGTTTAATCAAGGTCATGAGTTGGAAGAAAACTACACATATTCATGCTTTCCTATTCTTCATTGATTGGATAATTTCTCATTTATGCATTTAATCAAACATATAGCATTGGATAATTTCTCATTTATGCATTTAATCAAACATATAGCATGCCACATTTCATAGTCGTTTCTTTTTACTCTTGTTAGTGCATATTTTTCATCACATCATCAAGGTACGTTCATTATTTATGGAATGCCCTTACCACCATTTTCCATATCACACATCACACAACAACCATACGGCACCCAATCGCCTCAACCCCTCATCCATCCACACAACACAACATTCCTTATTATCTTGGTTACATTTTATGTAAATAGCACATTTAAAAAGAAGGGAAAGCATGGGATCAAGAATCATAAACTAAAATGGAAAACCTAGGTTATTGCTAATGAGAGTTAGTAGGGTGTACTAGCCTTTAAAATTGGAGGAGAACTTGAGGCTTTCCGTTCTCTTCCTTCTCTAATCTCCCAAAGTCCCCAACTAAGAGCTTTAAGGGTTTATGAAACCCTCACCCACGGATTTGGGGTTTTTATAGAAAGTGGGGTTGTGAAATGACCATCCTACCCTTAAAATTTTGGCCAAAACAGACTGAATGGGCAAAATGCTCGAGGAGTGGTCGACCGGTCAGAGGAGAGGTCGACCGGTTGGCTGGAGCGATCGATCGGTCCAAAACCTCCTCTCTAGAAAAATCCCCCATACAAAATTAGTGCGATAGCGGTCGACCGGTTGTTCTGTGTTTTGCCTATTTTATTGATTTTCGTCAATTTTCTCCACTTAGGTCTTTTGGCCATAGCTTTTGACTCGTTAGTCAGATTTTGACGATTCAACTTGCGTTGGATTTGTCTTTCAAAAAGGAAATTTTTTGGCATGTCAGATTTTTAATTTCTTCCTTATTTATTAATTAGATTACGTGGAAGGCCAATTGGCTACGAAAGTGCTATTCATTAAGTATGAAAAAGTCTGGGGTGCTACAGGGAGAGTCCTTAAGCTTTAGAGAATCCTCTTCTTTTGAGACTCTTGTACCAAGATTCCTCTTTTGGGGGGAATCCTAGTACAATTTGAAAAGGAGGATATTTAATCACATCCTTTCCTAGGATAAATGACATAGTCATAATCCTAAAACAATCATGGGTGCTATGTGACATCCCATGAGATTTTAAAAGAGGGGATCCGTATCTTGGGATCCCCCCACAGCCTGACAGAGAATCCTTTTTATTAAGGATTCGCTACCCCATGACAGTCATATACTGACTGTCAGCTGGGATAGACTGGCCTAGGCTAGTCCACGGACCAGGATGAGACCATAAGTCTCAACCACGGATCAAAGGATGAGACCACAGGTCTCAACCATGGATCACTAGGTGAGACCATAGGTCTCAACCACGGATCACAAGGTGAGACCACAAGTCTCAACCATTGATCACTAGGTGAGACCATAGGTCTTAACCACGGATCACCAGGTGAGACCATAAGTCTCAACCACGGATCACCAGGTGAGATCATAGGTCTCAACCACAGACCACAAGGTGAGACCATAGGCTTGCCCGTGGTCTGGATTAGATCTAGAACCTTATATTTGATCCGTGAGGACTTATCATCAGGAATTGGACACGTGTCAGCCTCTCAGAAGCTGACACTACATATGATCCATGGGGGTTTTACCCTCATGGATAGGATAGGTGTTAACCTCTCAGATGGATCCGTGAGATTTTGGTCCTCACGGTTGGACACGTGTCAGTCTCTTAGAAACTGACACTAAATATGATCCGTGTTGGTTCCGTGAGGTTTTGTCCTCATGGACATGCCATGTGTCAGCCTAATGAAGGCCAACACTAAAGGTTGGATTCGTGAGGTTTTGGTTCTCACGGATAAACATGTGTCAGCCTCTCGGAGGCCAACACCAAAGTTGGATCCATGGGGTTTTGTCCTCACGGATGAATATGTGTCAGTCTCTCGGAGGCCAACACTTAATATTGGATCCATGAGGTTTTGGTCCTCATAGATGGGGTATGTATCAACCCATTTGGGAGCTACCATTTAGGGTGGATCCGTGAGATTTATCCTCACGGATGAAATCCTACTCTTGCTTAGCTGGGCAGCATGGTTCTAGCCATCAGCATTTAATGTTGACAGCTAAAGGTACTACGCGTGCCACAGGCACGTGTGAACCTAAACCGTCTCTCCGAGAGACTGTCATCAGGTGTGTGTCATTACACACACACCTGGATGATGGACGGTGAGATTTTCACTGCCCACACTAGTGTGTTCCAAAAAATAGAACAAATTTGTGGCTACTTTCTTTGGTCTAGAAATAATTCCCAAAGGAAAATTCCTCTTATCAATTTGAAGCTTGTTTGCAAACCTCTCTTGGAAGGCGGTCTCGACCTCAAAAGACTCAAGGATTGGAACCATGGCGCTCTCATCCGCCATGTTTGGCAAATTGAGTCAAGTTTCCCATTCCCTGTGTACGGGGTGGGTTCAGAGATATCTCATCAAAGGCAAACCATTTTGGAAGCTTAAAGAGCCGATGGATTGCTCGTGGTCTTGGAGGAAATTGTTACAGCTGTGGAAAGAGGCGAAACCTCTTTTCTTTTCTCTAATAGGAGATGGTACCCAAACTAACATGCGGTACAATAAGTGGTTAAGCATAGGCGTTCTTGATGGCTTGTTTGGCAGCATAATTATTATGATTCGGGTCTAGGAGCCTCAACGAGTGTCAGTTCTATCATCTCAAATGGTCGTTGGGATCCCCCTCCTCCATCTTCTTGGGATTTGACCCAGGTTTTGAATGCAGTCCAAAAGACTCAGATTCACTAGAGTATTGTTGGAGACAAGGTTATATGGATTCCCTCTTCGTCGGGTCATTTCACAATGAAGTCCTCCTGGGCAGCCATTAGAACCCCTTCTCCACGTGTTGTTTGGAGCAAGCTAGTCTGGTTTTCGCATAATATAAAGAGGCACAACTTTATTTCTTGGTTAGCTTTATCTAGGAGACTTCAAACTCGAGACCGCCTTGTTAGACATTCGGTCCTTGGGGTTTCTAAATGCTGCTTCTGTAGGACCTCAAATGAAAGTCTTGAACACCTATTCTTCGAGTGCAGATACTCTCAGTCAATATGGAAACACATCCTCAACAAGATTAGGTTCAGTGCACATGTCATTTTATCTTTGGAAGACGAAGTGAGGTGGTTTCTTAGGGAAATGGCCAAAGAAGATCCAAAAGCAGCAGTGCGCAAACTATGCTTCAATGCTTCCATTTATCAAATATGGCTGGAAAGAAATGCAAGAATCTTTCAGAACCAATATCTCTCCATGGAGGTCCTTTGTAATAAGATCATTCGGGATACGTCGCTTCGCCTAACTACCTCTTCATTGGACATTATAGACAACCCAGCTAACAGGGATTTCTTTTCCAATTGGAGTATTCCTATAAGCTAGCATCAACCATGGGAACAATGGTGTTTGTGGACTCGTCCCTCTCCTGGTACTACGATAGTTCATACTGATGGATCCTTAAGACCTAATGCCGCGGGCTGTGGTGGAATTTTTCGTGACCATCATGGTGAGCCAATTCTCACTTTTGGTTCTTGCAGCCAAATTGAGGATCCTCTTTATTTCAATTCTAGCACTTACATGGAACTGTTGGCCATCAAGAAGGCATGTGATTTAAAGAGTTGAACCTAAATAGGCTTGGGTTTGTCTCGGATTCGAAAGGAGTTGTTGACATTATTAAAAACCAGACTGAGATGCCATGGCAAGTTGAAGGGCTGGTGGAGATTATACGGGAGGAATTTCGGCACTTTCAGGAGGTAACAATTTCTCATGCTTGGGGAGAGACAAATAGAGCTACTGATTTTCTAGCTTCCTTTTGTAACCTTGATTCGACAGTGGTTCTTCTTCCACATGATTTCCCTAATCCTCTTAGGAAGATTGATAGAGAGGATGCTCTTGGCTACAAATACCGTAGATTGTAAGTTGGTTTTTTAATGAATCTGGTTGGGGTCTGCCTAACCCCAAGCTTACCTTCCAAAAAAAAAGATTAATTAGTTGTCCAAGTCAACCTACCAAAAAAAGTAACCTAGAGCTGCGGACAGAATCCCAACTGGGCTCCTTTTTCAACACGGTCTACTCCGACGCATTTGTTTCAATCTATCCTAACTTTTAGAATTGGTATCATTCAGTTTAAACCTCATCTGCTGATTTGGGCAACGAGATTCATAAGTTGCCTAGGTTCCAAAGTACTAAAAATAACATAGAGTTGCTGACAGAATCCATTTTGGGACTCCTTTTTCGACGTGGTCTGGTCCGACGCATTTATTTCAATCTATCATAACTTTCACAATTGGATTGTCTCGATTTAGACCCAGTTTGCCTGATTTGGGCAATGAGGTTAATAAGTTGACTAAGTTTCAAACTTACTAACAAAGAGCTGGGAACAGAAAACTCAACAGGGACTCCTTTTTCGACGTGATTTGCTCCGGTGTATATGTTTCAACCTATAGGATTTTAGTGTTTGTTGGCTCATTGGGCCGTCGACGTCTGTAGAGCCCCGGACCTTTTCACATTTAATGCATGACACTTTCGTTGCCATTTTGCCTTTAAAGAGGTATAATTAATAAACAAGGGAGAAATCGGAAATTCCAAAATGTTAGAAATGTTCGTTTTCGAAAGACGGATCCAACGCAAGTTGAATCGTCGAAATCCGACGAGCGAGTCAAAAGATATGTTCAAAACAGTCCAGACATACAGAGCACCGATCGCTCGGTCCAGTCAGCGATCAATCGGTCCATAACCGATTGATCGGTAGCTATCGCACGGTCAGAAATTTTGTATGGGGAAATTTTCCAGAGAGTGAGTTTTTGACCGGTTGATCGGTCATAAACACCGATCGCTCGGTAGGCAACCGATCGATCGGTCATAACCACCGATCGCTCGGTCCTTGCGTTTTTGCAGAAAATTTAGTAAGGCTGTTTTAGTCTTTTGGGCGGTTTACTCTTACCTTAAGAGTCTTGCCCGAGCCTTTAGGGCTTATTTACAATACTTAGAAGATTGAGAGCTAAGGAGAGGAGAAGAAGGCGATTCCAAACCTAGGGTTTTGCTTTGGGGGAGAAATCAAAGGGGCTTCAAGACCCACGATCATCCTCAAGCTCATTTTTCTTCAAGATCAAGGTTCAAGCTCGTGAGGAGCACTTTCCCCAAGCTAGGGCAACATCTACACGCACGTTTTTGGAGGAGTTTTCTTCCTCATTGATCAAGGTCGGTACTTCTTACTACCCTCCTAGTTATAGCCTCCCTTTTTCCTTTGTTTCTCCTTGTTTTCCTTCACTTATATATGTGTTATGAGATTGGTGGTATGAATGGTGAATGAAGATGGATGTTGGCGAATGGATGCCGTGTGGATGATGTGATGAACGAATGGGAAAGGGCATTGTACCAATAATGAACATACAAGTGTGATTTGAGCATAACCCACCTAGAAAAGCATGATCTAGGTTTAAGTGAATAATGAACACACCCCATGTTTGATGAAGTGCCAAGGTGAACAAAATAAATGATAAATTAAGGGAACCCATGCTTAATTGCTCTTGAAAATTGTTAGGGTTCATGATAGTGTGTTTCTTACATTTCTTAAAATGCGTAGATTATTACTCACTTAAATTGTTATATGCTATGCTTTGTGAATTACCCCAAATTGCCATATTTAATTCCAAATGCAAGTATGCACACGGTCTCACGAGCACGCATGAAATGACGTGATTTACCGATGTTTTAAGTATGGGGCGTAGAGGTGGGGCATATCCTAAGATATGTTTCACTTCGCTTTTGACAAGGGCAAGACAATCATGCATTTCATAGGGAAAGGTCTCCCATCCCCTCGCATGACATGCATAGCATCGCATGACACGCATAGCATAGCATCACATGACACGCATAACTCTGCATGGCATTACACGCATGGATGCTAGTTGCGTCGGGCTATGAACGGCAACTAGGCATTCACATTCCGCATGGATGCTAGTTGCGACGGGCTATGAACGGCAACTAGGCATTCACATTCCGCATGGATGCTAGTTGCGACGGGCTATGAACGGCAACTAGGCATACCCATCTGCATATAGGGCACTAGTTGCGACGGACTATGAACGGCAACTAGGCATGTGAACATGTTTAAATTATGAACTAGCAAGCATGACACGCATGACATGACATGGCACGCATGATGCAAGTATGACAAGCATGACACGGTTAACAAGTTCCCAATCATGCAAAGGGTATTTCAAGTCAAGTCAAGTGCACGATGTTTTCAAGGGTTTTATCAGTTTTCTGAATGCAAGCATGAATATAAATTTCTTTACTTCCTTGTATGATATAAATCGTTCCTGTTCTATATATGCAATTTGTTTCCTACTTTATGTATGCTATCTGTATACTATGACTGTTGGTTAGTATTTAGTACCCGCTGAGTATTCCATGCTCAGCCGTACTTCTTATGTCGGCAGGTTCTGAGGGAGCTGCTGCTCCATTTAATGTTTGTGCTCCTGGTCCATGGGTGGAGGAGGAGTACGTCGAGGAGCCTTTGGAGGAACCTCCCGTAGAGGGTTATCAGTAGGTGGTGTTAGATTTTGAGTGGATTAGCTGTGGGTGAGCATGAGTGATTATATCCATGTATTTTGGCGGGCATGTCCGCACTTTCTTGGTTTTGATTTCTTTGTATTAAACTTGGACCATGTGGATATACTTAGAGGTTGTTAGACTTCCGCTGTGTTTTATAGTTATGTTTTTCGCTGTCATCCCCTATTGTATATGCTCTGTGGGTTTTTGCAGGTTGATTTAAGGTTAGGTCACGTCGCCAAAGTATCCTAACTCCTAGGGGGTATTTTGGGGCGTTACAGAAGTGGTATCAGAGCTTAGGCTTTAGGTCTCTAGGGTCACTTAGAATCTTATACCACGGCTTGACAAGAGCATATGTTAGGAAACAAGTTAGGAAGGAAGTAAGTCGGGAGCGAGTCTGGTTCCAAGTGTAAGACTAAACTTTAGTCTTAGTCTAAAATGGTTGCTTTAACCAAGTACGGGTCCTAGGTACGTTAGAACACTAAAGTATAAGTATAATGTGATGAATGCTCTGATGACTTGATGTGATGTATATTAGTATTATACAACTAATACAAATTGAATTACTGTGAAATGGCATTGAAATAAATTGTGGTTTCAAGTTAGACTCATGTGGTGTTATTATTCTCAGGACTTTAGTCATGAGACGGAACACACGGGGTCATGGGCCACATACCAGAGCTTCCTCTTCTTCACGGGATGAGGATGAGCAGGCGGACCTCTCTCAGGTCTTAGGCTCTATTGCTGAGACACTCGCCATCCTCGGCAAACTATACCGGCATCAGCGGCACCTACTCCACCGCCTGGAGCTCCAGTACATCGTACAGCTGGAGTTGAGGCATTCCGGAGATTGAGGCCTCCATCCTTCCATGCGAGTGTGGACCCTCTTGCTGCGGAGGCTTGGGTCCTCCAGGTTGAGAAGATATTTGCGGTGCTCTCTCCTATAGAGGAAGAGAAAGTAGCATGGGCAGTTTTCATGCTAAAAGGTGAAGCCCACCATTGGTGGTTGTCCGCATTGAGGACACGGGACTTGACCATGCAAGGTCAACCTTGGACTTGGGAGGAGTTCAAAGATACTTTTTACAAGAAGTATTTTCCGATAGGTGCACGGGAAAAGAAAGAGAGAGAATTCATCAACCTTGAGCAAGGTTCGATGTCTGTGGCCGCTTATGAGGCCAAGTTCTCAGAATTGTCGAGATTTACGCCTCATATGGTTGCTACTGAGGCAATGAAGGCGAGAAGATTTGAACAAGGGCTCAAGGATGTTATTATGGAGAAGGTTTCCGTTTTTAGGCATGCTACCTACCCTGAAGTGGTAGACAAGGCCTTATTGGTCGAGGCCAATTCCGAAGCGGTGTCTAAGAAGAGAGAGTTGGCGAGAGGCCAAGCCAGTAGTTCAGCACCTCCAGAGAGGTGGGCTCGTACCGGCCCTTATCAGTATACATGGCCAGCACCACCGATGAGGCCGACTTATGCGGCCCCAGCACCATGGCAGTACGTGCCGCAGGCACCTCGACCTCAGGCTCTCCCGGCCCCATGGCCAGTTGTACCTCAGGTGGCAAGATATGCTCCACCTCAGGCCCCTCCTACCCACACACACGAGGCCTGCCCTTCATGCGGCCGAAGGCACCCAGCAGGGGATTACCTAAGAGCATCGGGTGGATGTTTTCACTGTGGTCGCCAGGGCCACGTGATCAGGGATTGCCCTACCCGGCATTTACCAGGCCAGTCTCAGGGGATTAGGCCACCAGCACGCCCAACAGGATCATATCAGGCGTCATCTCAGACTACCCGGTCTACACCTCAGTCTCGCCAGGCGAACCAGGGGCGTGTATTTGCTTTGACGGAGGGTGATGCACTTGCATCTGATGATGTGGTGCAAGGTACGTGTTTGGAGTTATTTTCTTTATTCGTGATTGTTATGTTATGCTATATTTTTATGTACATACTCGGCATGTTCTATATGTATATATACCTACACGTATACTCTGTTGATGCATGGATTGACTCCGCTAGCTAAAATTTCAGGAACCCTACTAGTCAATGAGTATTTGGCTCGAGTGTTAATTGATACCGGGTCTACTCATTCGTTTGTCTCGCCGAGTTTTTCAGAAGGCTTTTCTGAGGAGCCTAGACAGCTAAAACCAGAGTTAGCCATTTCGACTCCCCTCGGCAAAACAGTATTGGCAGATAAAGTGTATAGAAATAGTGTGGTCCAAGTTGGAAGCCACGAGTTGGCAGTTGATCTCATCGTCCTTGGATTCCAAGACTTTGATGTTATATTGGGAATGGATTGGTTAGCAGCGCATCATGGGCATGTAGCTTGCTTTGAGAAGATGGTACTCTTCAAGCCGGTAGAAGGAAAACCATTTCACTTTCGGGGGTTGAAAGGTAGAGATATCGCTCGTTTTGGGCGTTGAGCTTAGCTAACCCCGAGGCAAAGGACTCATCGACAATTCCAGTTGTGAGTGAATTCCTAGATGTGTTTCCAGAGGAGTTGCCAGGATTACCTCCAGACAGGGAGATTGAGTTTGTGATCGAGCTTGCACTAGGCACGGCTCCCATCTTTCGGGCTCCGTATAGAATGGCCCCTGTTGAACTTAAGGAGTTGAAGACTCAATTGGAGGAATTACAAGGCCTTGGTTTCATTCGACCAAGTGTCTCACCGTGGGGTGCCCCGGTGTTGTTTGTTAAGAAGAAAGATGGTTCGATGCGGATGTGCGTCGATTACCGGCAATTGAACAAGGTCACTATAAAGAATAGGTATCCATTGCCTAGAATTGATGATTTGTTCGATCAGTTGAAGGGAGCGAGATTTTTCTCAAAGATAGATCTTCGATCGGGTTATCACCAGTTGAAGATTAAGGCGGAAGATGTTCCCAAAACTGCTTTCAGGACTCGGTATGGATACTACGAGTTCTTGGTGATGCCTTTTGGACTCACGAACGCGCCGGCAGCCTTTATGGATTTGATGAACCGGGTGTTCCGGCCATATCTCGATAGGTGTGTGATTGTATTTGTTGATGACATTTTGGTCTATTCCCAGACAAGGGAAGATCACACACGCGACCTACGCCTTGCTCTGGAAATGCTGAGAGAGCATAAGCTATACGCCAAACTTAGTAAGTGTGAGTTTTGGTTGGAAGAGGTGGCATTCCTAGGCCACGTTGTTTCTGCCGAAGGTATCTCGGTAGATCCGAAGAAAATCGAAGCAGTTATGAGTTGGGCGAAGCCCAAGAGTGTTACGGAGATACGCAGCTTCCTTGGGTTGGCAGGCTACTACAGGAGATTCGTAGAGGGTTTCTCTAGCCTTGCAGCATCGCTTACTTACCTGACAAGGAAGAATGCGAAGTTTGTATGGAGCGACAAGTGTGAGATCAGTTTCACGGAACTAAAGAAGAGGCTTACTACAGCTCCAGTTCTTACAGTGCCATCCGGACCTCTTGGGTATGAGGTGTACAGTGATGCCTCACACGTTGGACTTGGATGTGTGCTTATGCAACACAAGAAGGTCATTGCCTATGCATCGAGGCAATTGAAGGAGCATGAGAAGAATTACCCCACGCACGACTTAGAGCTTGCCGCAGTCGTGTTTGCACTCAAGATCTGGCGACATTACTTATACGGGGTGGAATTCTATGTGTATACGGACCACAAGAGCCTCAAGTACCTCTTTTCCCAAAAGGAATTGAATCTAAGGCAACGGCGTTGGATGGAATTTCTGAAGGACTATGAGTGTACCATTCAATACCACCCGGGTAAAGCAAATGTAGTGGCTGATGCTTTGAGTAGAAGACCTCAGGGGTTGTTAGCACACATGTTGGTTCAAGAATGGAAGCTACTAGAAGATTTGGCAAATCTGGACATCAGTGTGAATGACTCTGTCCGTGGTCCTACCTTGGCAAATGTTACGGTTCGACCGTACATTATAGATTTAATCCAAGAATATCAAGCCATGGATGCGGAATTGTTGGCTTTCCGGGACAAGGAAGTTGCCAAGGGCAGTGAAGACTTTTCTCTCACTAGTCGGGGTGCTATCACATTCAAGGGAAGGTTGTGCGTCCCAGCCAATGCAGATCTTCGAAGAGAGATTTTGGATGAAGCACACCGTTCGAAGTACACAGTGCATCCAGGGGGTACAAAGATGTACCGGAACCTCAAGAGTCACTTTTGGTGGCAGAATATGAAGAGGGAGGTTGCGGAATATGTAGCAAGGTGCTTGGTGTGTCAACAGGTGAAAGCAGAACACATGCGGCCCGCAGGTCTATTACAGTCTCTTCCGATTCCCGAGTGGAAATGGGAGAACATATCCATGGATTTCATAGTTGGCTTGCCAAAGACGGCAAGGGGCTCAGATGCGATATGGGTAGTAGTGGATCGTTTGACGAAGTCTGCTCACTTCTTGCCCTACCGAACTACTTTCAACTCTAGTCAGTTAGCCGCTTTGTACATCAAGGAAGTGGTGAGGTTGCACGGAGTGCCCGTTAGTATTGTGTCAGATCGGGATCCAAGATTCACATCACGATTCTGGAAAAGCTTCCAAGAGGCTATGGGTTCCCGACTTGATTTCAGCACCGCTTTTCATCCACAGACGGATGGACAAACCGAGAGGGTGAACCAAGTTATAGAAGACATGCTTCGGGCTTGTATGTTGGATTTCAAAGGTAGTTGGGAAGAGCACTTGCCTTTGGTAGAGTTTGCCTACAACAATAGCTATCAGGCGAGCATCCAAATGGCACCATTTGAGGCCTTGTATGGGCGAAGTTGTAGGTCTCCTCTCTATTGGGATGAGGTAGGAGAAAGGAAAGTACTTGGTCCGGAGTTGATTGAGCAAACTGCAACCACAGTTAAGATCATTCGGGATCGATTGAAAGCCGCTCAAGATCGCCAGAAAAGTTATGCGGACACGTGCCGTAGGGACTTGGAATTTCAAGTAGGGGATCAAGTTTTTGTGAAAGTATCTCCTAGCAAAGGGATCATGAGATTTGGCAAGCGAGGCAAGCTCAGTCCTCGGTATATTGGGCCTTTCGAGATTATCACGCGAGTTGGTGAGGTTGCTTACAGGGTAGCTCTCCCACCTCACATGGCCGCAGTTCACAACGTCTTCCATGTGTCTATGCTTCGGAAGTACATTGCGGATCCTTCGCATGTCATAGACTTGGAACCGTTGGAGATTCGAGAGGACCTCACCTTGATTGAAAAGCCGGTTCAGATTTTGGATCGAAGAGATCAAGTACTTCGCAACAAGACTATCCCTTTGGTTCTAGTGCAATGGCAACACCATGCTCGGGAAGAAGCTACATGGGAGCGTGAAGCCGAAGTCAAAGCAAAGTACCCAGAATTATTTGAATGAGTTTTTGTATAAGTTTGTATATGACTTGTAATTTTCTTTTTGGTTTGTAATGCAAGTAGCGTCTAAATTTCGAGGATGAAATTTTTGTAAGGGGGGGAGGAGGTAGAGCCCCGGACCTTTTCACATTTAATGCCTGACACTTTCGTTGCCATTTTGCCTTTAAAGAGGTATAATTAATAAACAAGGGAGAAATCGGAAATTCTGAAATGTTAGAAATGTTCGTTTTCGAAAGACGGATCCAACGCAAGTTGAATCGTCGAAATCCGACGAGCGAGTCAAAAGATATGGTCAAAACAGTCCAGACATACAGAGCACCGATTGCTCGGTCCAGTCAGCGATCGATCGGTCCATAACCGATCGATCGGTAGCTATCGCACGGTCAGAAATTTTGTATGGGGAAATTTTCTAGAGAGTGAGTTTTTGACCGGTCGATCGGTCATAAACACCGATCGCTCGGTAGGCAACCGATCGATCGGTCATAACCACCAATCGCTCGGTCCTCGCGTTTTTGCAGAAAATTTAGTAAGGGTGTTTTAGTCTTTGGGACGGTTTACTCTTACCTTAAGAGTCTTGCCCGAGCCTTTAGGGCTTATTTACAATACTTAGAAGATTGAGAGCTAAGGAGAGGAGAAGAAGGCGATTCCAAACCTAGGGTTTTGCTTTGGGGGAGAAATCAAAGGGGCTTCAAGACCCACGATCATCCTCAAGCTCATTTTTTTTCTTCAAGATCAAGGTTCAAGCTCGTGAGGAGCACTTTCCCCAAGCTAGGGCAGTATCTACACGCACGTTTTTGGAGGAGTTTTCTTCCTCATTGATCAAGGTCGGTACTTCTTACTACCCTCCAAGTTATAGCTTCCCTTTTTCCTTTGTTTCTCCTTGTTTTCCTTCACTTATATATGTGTTATGAGATTGGTGCTATGAATGGTGAATGGTGAATGGAGATGGATGTTGGCGAATGGATGCCATGTGGATGATGTGATGAACGAATGAGAAAGGGCATTGTACCAATAATGAACATACAAGTGTGATGTGAGCATAACCCACCTAGAAAAGCATGATCTAGGTTTAAGTGAATAATGAACACACCCCATGTTTGATGAAATGCCAAGGTGAACAAAATAAATGATAAATTAAGGGAACCCATGCTTAATTGCTCTTGAAAATTGTTAGGGTTCATGATAGTGTGTTTCTTACATTTCTTAAAATGCGTAGATTATTACTCACTTAAATTGTTATATGCTATGTTTTGTGAATTACCCCAAATTGCCATATTTAATTCCAAATGCAAGTATGCACACGATCTCACGAGCACGCATGAAATCACGTGATTTACCGATGTTTTAAGTATGGGGCGTAGAGGTGGGGCATATCCTAAGATATGTTTCACTTCGCTTTTGACAAGGGCAAGACAATCATGCATTTCATAGGGAAAGGTCTCCCATCCCCTCGCATGACATGCATAGCATCGCATGACACGCATAGCATAGCATCACATGACACGCATAACTCTGCATGGCATTACACGCATGGATGCTAGTTGCGACGGGCTATGAACGGCAACTAGGCATTCACATTCCGCATGGATGCTAGTTGCGACGGGCTATGAACGGCAACTAGGCATTCACATTCCGCATGGATGCTAGTTGCGACGGGCTATGAACGGCAACTAGGCATTCGCATTCCGCATGGATACTAGTTGCGACGGGCTATGAACGGCAACTAGGCATACCCATCTGCATATAGGGCACTAGTTGCGACGGACTATGAACGGCAATTAGGCATGTGAACATGTTTAAATTATGAACTAGCAAGCATGACACGCATGACATGACATGGCACGCATGATGCAAGTATGACAAGCATGACACGGTTAACAAGTTCCCAATCATTAAAAGGGTATTTCAAGTCAAGTCAAGTGCACGATGTTTTCAAGGGTTTTATCAGTTTTCTGAATGCAAGCATGAATATAAATTGCTTTACTTCCTTGTATGATATAAATCGTTCTTGTTCTATATATGCAATTTGTTTCCTACTTTATGTATGCTATCTGTATACTATGACTGTTGGTTAGTATTTAGTACCCGCTGAGTATTCCATGCTCAGCTGTACTTCTTATGTCGGCAGGTTCTGAGGGAGCTACTGCTCCATTTGATGTTTGTGCTCCTGGTCCATGGGTGGAGGAGGAGTACGTCGAGGAGCCTTTGGAGGAACCTCCCGTAAAGGGTTATCAGTAGGTGGTGTTAGATTCTGAGTGGATTAGCTGTGGGTGAGCATGAGTGATTATATCCATGTATTTTGGCGGGCATGTCCGCACTTTCTTGGTTTTGATTTCTTTGTATTAAACTTGGACCATGTGTATATACTTAGAGGTTGTTAGACTTCCGCTGTGTTTTATAGTTATGTTTTCCGCTGTCATCCCCTATTGTATATGCTCTGTGGGTTTTTGCAGGTTGATTTAAGGTTAGGTCACGTCGCCAAAGTATCCTAACTCCTAGGGGGTATTTTGGGGCGTTACAACGTCCCACTCTTTTGAATTTAATAAAAAATTCGGGTTTGCTTTTTTTTTTTTTCTGCCAAGATAGTGGCTAGCAATTCCCTTATAAATAGTGGGGGCGCATAAGCCACTCTGACGCATTTGTTTCAATCTATCCTAACTTTTAGAATTGGTTTCGTTCAGTTTATACATCATTTACCAAATTTGGGCAATGACTTTTATAAGTTGCCTAAGTTTCAAACTATTAAAAGAAGTAACTTAGAGCAAACACAAAATCCCAATCGAGACTCCTTTTTCGACACGGTCTGCACCGACGCAAATGTTTCAACTTATCCTAACTTTTAAAAATATTTTCGCTCAATTTTGACCTTGTTTGCCCAATTTGGACAACGAGGTTCATAAGTTGCCTAAGTTTCAAACTACTAAAAATAACCTAGTGGTACGCAAAGAATCCTAACCAGGACTCCTTTTTCGATGTAGTCTATAACGACGCATTAATTTAATCTTTCGCAACTTTCAAAATTGGATTCATTCAGTTTACTCATCGTTCGCCCGATAGGCAACGAGGGTCTTAGGTTACCTAACTTTTTTTTTTGGTTAAGGTTTCCTAACTTTCAAACAACTAAACAATGCAACCTAGAGACGCGCACAAAATCCCAAAAGGGGCTTTATTTTTGACGTGTCTGCTCCGACACATTTGTTTCAGTATATACTAATAGAATTGTTTCGTTTAGCTTACACCTCGTTTGCCAGATTTCGGCAACGAGGTTAATAAGTAGACTAAGTTTCAAACTTTACTAACTTAGAGCTGCGTGCAAAAAACTCAACAGGGACTCCTTTTTCGATGTGATTTGCTCTGACACATGTTTCAACCTAGAGGATTTTATTGTTTGTAGGCTCATTGGGCCGTAGACGTCCCACTCTTTCCAGTTCAATAAAATAATTTGGGTGTGGTAGGGCCCACCCCAAAGTGTATCTCATTCTGCCAAGAAAGAGGCTAGCAATTCCCTTAGAAATAGTGGAGGCGTATATGCCACTTTGACACATTTGTTTCAATATATCCTAACTTTTATAATTGGTTTCGTTCAGTTTGTACATCATTTAACCCGATATTGCCAACGTAGTTCATACGTTGCCTGAGTTAAAAAATATTAACAGAAGTAACTTAGATCACACACAAAATCCCAACCGAGACTCCTTTTTTGATGAGGTCTAATCCGCCGCATATGTTTCAACATATCCTAACTTTTAGAAATATTTTGCTCAATTTAAACCTTGTTTGCCCAATTTGGACAAAGAGGTTCATAAGTTGCCTAATTTTCAAACTACTAAAAATAACCTAGTGCAACGCACAAAATCCAAACCGGGACTCCTTGTTCAATCTATCGTAACATTCAAAATTGGATTCTTTTAGTTTAGTTATCGTTCTCCTGATTTAGGCAACGAGGCTCATAAGTTGCCTAAGTTTCAAACTACTAAAAATAACCTAGTGCAACGCACAAAATCCAAACCGGGACTCCTTGTTCAATCTATCGTAACATTCAAAATTGGATTCTTTTAGTTTAGTTATCGTTCTCCTGATTTAGGCAACGAGGTTCATAAGTTGCCTAAGTTTCAAACTACTAAAAATAACCTAGTGCTACGTGCAGAATCCTAACTGGGACTCCTTTTTCGACGCGGTCTACTTCGCCGCATTAGTTTAATCTATCGTAACTTTCAAAATTGGATTCGTTCAGTTTAGTCATTGTTCGCTCGATAGGCAATGAGGGTCTGAAGTTGCCTAACTTTCAAACAACTAAACAATGTAACCTAGAGATGCATACAAAATCCCAAAAGGAGCTCTATTTTTGACGTGTATGCTCCGACACATTTGCTTCAGTATAATAGAATTGGTTTTGTTTAGTTTAGACCTCGTTTGCCAGATTTGGGCAACGAGGTTAATAAGTTGACTAAGGTTGAAAATGATATTGCTCTTACCCCCAATCTGAGGTTGGAATGGATATTGCTCGCTGGTCTGGTGCTCTAGTGGGGTTTGTTCTTAGGCAAAAACCCTATTTTCAGAACTTGAAGAGATTTGTGATGAAAGCTTGGGCTCCAAAGGGCCACCTGGAAATTTCCTCTATGGAAAATGGCATTTTCAACTTTGATTTCAGGTGTGAGGAAGACAAGGTTCGTACCCTGGATGCTGGTCCATGGTTTTTCAACCAGAAACCACTGATTCTTCATCCCTGGTCCCCGATGCTAAAACTTGAAAAACCCCATATCTCATCTATTCCTCTTTGGATAAAGCTTCCAGGTCTCCAACTCCACCTTTGGGGTGAACGAATGCTGAGCCGACTTGCTAGCGCTATGGTATTCCCCTATTCTCAGATAAAGTTACAGTTGAATGGGGTCGCCTCTCTTATGCTCGCATTTGTGTGGAACTCTCAGCGATTGATGAGCTTCCTGATCTTATAGACGTCCAGAGACTAGATGGTTCCATTTTTCATCAGAAAGTCCAGTATGGCTGGAAGCCTATGCACTGCTCTAAATGTGCGTTGTTTGGCCACATCGAATCCAAATGCAAAACCAAACAGAGTTTTGTTCCAAAATCTTCGATCATCTCCCCTGATTCTTGGCCTGTTAATGATCTAGATGGAGAATCCTCTGCTGTTACGAACTCTACAAATGAGGGTTTCAGAAATGCTCAAGTGGAAAATTCATCCTTCTCGACTGGGGACAGAAGCCACGATGAATCTTCCTTTGATGCTGGTAGGACTGCACTCAATCCTCATGATAAACATTTAGAGACGAATGAAGTCACTTCTGAGGAAGAGGAAAGTGCTGGGGGGGAGGATGATTCACCTATTGAAGTTGGGTTTGCTTCCTATCGCCCATCACTTGTTCGACATTTTGCCTCCATCAGAGCCAGAAATCAAGCTATTAATCGTAACCCCCTAATTGATTGGGTTCTTCAGGACAATCTAGCTCATGATGAAGATTTAGCCTTCCTAAAAGCTTCCAGCCCTAAGAAACGAAGATTCATTCCTGATCCACTCACCGTCTTTGAAGAAACTTCCTATCTAGGACCACAACTTGATGCTCACCTTGGTGAAGGTAACATGCTAAGCCTGAATCGGTTAGATGCCTTGTGGATCTTGGTGAAGACCTCTCTGCCAGTTTGCATCTCACTTCCTCAGCGCGATCAAGGCGTGGCCTAAAGGGCTTATCTTCCATGAACAACACTCAGTTACAACCTGATAACTAGAGAGCAGCTTCGGGGAGTACAGCCTATAGTAATACCCCTGTTGGGGACCAATCAACACTCTAATTCTTTTTGGATGAATAAAATTGCAGCTTGGAATATTCGTGGTCTAAATGATCCCCTCAAGCAAGCGGAGATTAGGAAGATCATTATTGTTCAAAAGCTCTCCATGATTGCAATTCTGGAAACTAGAGTTCTTAAGCACATTGCAAGAGGCTGGAATTTTGTTGATAACTATGACTACTCTACTCTTGGAAGAATCTGGGTGTTATGGGACCCAACTTTCTTTCAAGTCCAAATCCTTAAAGTTACTGACCAACTGATTCACTGTCGAGTTTCAGATTGTTCTACATCTTCAGTTTTTCTCTCTTCATTTATTTATGCTTCCAATAGTGAGACTGACCGTCTTTTGCTCTGGCAAGATCTGATCTCCATTGCTAGCTAGCCATGTGGACCCTTGGATAATGCTTGGAGACTTCAATGTGGTTTATTTCCAAGGGGAAAAAATTGGTGGAGCCCCTTATCAGCCTCGTATCTCAAGAGCTTTCAATGACTATCTTCTGCAACTTGGCATGTTTGATTTAAAGAGCAAGGGCATATTCTGTACTTGGATCAATTCTTTGATCTCAGGTACTCGTTGTATTCAATGCAAGCTTGATCGAGTCCTCATTAACATACGCTGGTGTACTCGATTTGTTGCCTCTGAAGCAAATTTCCTTCCACCTGGGATATCTGATCACTCCCCTATGATTGTAATGCTCTGCCCTCCGCCTCCAAGGGGAAAGTGACCATTTAAATTCTTCAATTTCTGGACTGAGCATTCTGATTTCAAGGTCATTGTTGCTGAGGTATGGCAAATGCAAGTTGATCCGGAGTTGGAGTAAAGAAAATTTCAGTAAGCTTAACTCTCGTATTGCTCAAGCAAAACACTCTCTCGAGCTGGCTCAAATGCAACTCAATGAGAACCCTCAAGATGAGTCCCTTGTTGCTTCTGAGAAAAATCTCCTTCATGAATATTGTTTTCTGGCCAGATCTGAAGAAGCGTCTCTCAAACAAAAATCCAAACTCCTATGGCTCTCTTTGGGGGATAGCAACTCCAAATTTTTTCACAATAGCCTTGCTTCCCGACGGGGCTTCAATAGAATATCTTCCATCAATGTTGGTGATACTACCCTAAGTCAAGAAGATGATATTAGCTCTGCTGGACTTACTTATTTCGAAAATCTATTATCCAAACCTCAAGATGATGCTGCTATCAATCTAGAGGACCTTCCAAGGTTTTGTACTGTTGACCCACAAGATTACTCTTTGCTCACAGACCCAATCACTCCCGCTGAAATTAAATGGGCTTTCTTTGATTACCATGATGAAAAATTCCCTGGGCCTGATGGATATACTGCTCACTTTTTCAAGGCTTGCTGGGATATTGTTGAAAGAGATGTTGTGAAGGCTGTTCAGAATTTTTTCAGATCTTCAAAGATGTTATCTGAGATGAATTCAACTCTAATATCGCTAATTCCAAAAGTGGCCAAACCGAATTCTTTCTCAGATTACCATCCTATCTCGTTATGCAATACCATCTACAAATGTATTTCAAAAATTCTTGCCTCTCGCATCAAGCATGTTCTCCCATCTCTCATCAGTGAGAATCAATAAGCTTTTATAAAAGGATGCAATATTTCTGATAGCATTCTTTTAACCCATGAGCTGGTAAGGAATTATCATTGGAACAAAGGAACGCCAAGAAGTGCCATCAAGATTGATCTAATGAAAGCATTTGACACGGTGAGATGGGACTATCTAATAATAGTTCTGCAGCACATGGTTTCCTGACACTTTCATTCAGTGGCTGATCATGCTTTACCACGCCTCGCTTCTCAGTCGTCATTAATGGCTCACCTCAAGGTTTCTTCCGCAGCCCCTGTGGACTTCGCCAGAGGGACCCTCTATCCCCATTTTTTGTTTGTCATAGCCATGGAAGCCTTCTCTTCTCTTCTCAACCAAGCTGTTTGCTCTGGCTTCATCACTCCACATCCAAGGTGTGACACTCCCCTTATTTCCCATATTAGTTTCGCTGATGATTTATTTGTCTTTCTCAAAGCAGAACAACGCTCAGCTATGGAACTTGGAATGACTCTATCCAAATTCTCTCTTATCTTGGGGCTCCGTCCTAATCCGCATAAGAGCCAAATGTTTTTTGCTAGGGCAATTCTCTCTACACAATCAGCCTTTAAGCATATTCTGAATTTCAGAATTGGAAGTCTTCCCATCAAAAATTTTGGAATGCCATTAATTTCTGGTCGTCTATCTACTTCTATGTGCCAACCTCTTATTGATCGGATCCTCAACAAAGTGCAAAACTGGAAGGCCAATTTCTTATCTTATGCTGGTCGCATGGAACTTATAAAATTTGTATTGAATAACTTACATATCTATTGGACCAAGCTGCTTATTCTCCCCAAGTCGATTACTTAGCAACTTGAGACGATCTGCTGTAAATTCCTATGGTCTGTCTGTGATCTTCGAAACAAAATACATCCTATTGCTTGGTCTACTGTTTGTCATCCTAAGAATGAAGGGGGCCTAGGTATTCGCAAGCTCACGGACTGGAATAAAGCAAGCATTCTTCGTCAACTGTGGGCAATAGTTTCCTGCTCTGAAAGTTTATGGGTCAGCTGGTGCTATCAGAAACTTATTTGAAATAAATTTTTCTGGACTATGAAAATCCCGTCAGATTGTTCGTGGAGTTGGCAAAAAATTATTCAATCTAGAGAGCTAGCCAAAGATAGTATCTATCATTCCATAGCTGATGGATCCAAAACTTCTCTGTGGCATGATCCTTGGCACCCGATGGCCATTTCTTAATGACCAATTTGGAGAGCGCCTGCAGTACTACTTTAGTCTCCCATGTGATGCCCATGTGGCCTCCATTATCTCGAGTTTCAATTGGTGCCCTCCTCTTTTTTTTGGACTACTTCTGAAAATATCCAATATTTTTTTTATTATTGTTTCACAAACACAATCTGGAAACATGTCCTTAGTCTCTGCCGCTACTCAACCAGACAAATTCTTCCTTGGGATAGTGAAATTGAATGGGCTGCCAAAGAATTTTTGGGTATGAATTTAATTCAAAACATCAAGCGGCTTGCTTTCCAAGCTTCAATCTATCATATATGGAGTGAACAGAACAGCCATATATTCTCAAACACTTTCAAGCCTTTGGATTTTCTTATCCATGTCATTGTTTCGGACACCAGGCACAAGATTGAGGGCGTAAATGCTGAAGTGGAGGACTCGGCCTCAAATATAGAATTCCTTTGCAGGTGGCATATCAATGCGCGATACTTCATTCAACCTCAACGATGGTGCGCTTGGTCCCCACCTCCTCCACATCATTGGGTTTTAAATAGCGATGGTTCAGTTAGAACTGGAGCTGTAGGATTGGGAGGTTTTCTCAGAGATTGTAAGGAAAATCCTCTATAGCATATGCGGCAGGGGTTGATGAAACAGACATTCTGAAACTTGAAATCATGGCCATAGATAAAGGCATCGATTTAGCCATTGAGCATGGCATTCAACATATCTCCATCGATACTGACTCTTTGCAAGCCACGGTGTGCCAGTTTCTATCGTTTCTAATCGAGACTCTAGGTTACTTCCAGGTTTTGAAAAACTTTTCAAGACGCTATGGGTTCTCGGTTGGATTTCAGCACCGCCTTTCATCCTCAAACTGACGGGCAGACTGAACTGGTGAATCAGGTTGTGGAGGATATGCTCCAAACTTATATGTTGAACTTTCAGGGTAGTTGGGAGGAACACTTGCCGTTGGTTGAGTTCGCCTACAACAATAGTTACCAAGCAAGCATCCAAATGGCACCTTTTGAAGCTTTGTATAGTTGGAGTTGTAGATCTCCACTATACTGGGATGAAGTTGGTGAGAGGAAAGTTCTAGGTCCTGAATTGATCGAGCGGACTGCAGAAAGGGTCAAAGTCATCAGGGAGCGATTGAAAACTGCTCAGGATAGGCAGAAAAGCTATGCGGACACTCGCCTCAGAGATTTGGAATTCCAAGTTAGGGATCGGGTCTTTGTGAAGATTTCGCCAAGCCAGGGAATCATGAGGTTCAGAAAGAAAGGAAAGCTCAGCACTAGGTACGTGGGGCCATTTGAGATCATCACTAGGGTTGGTGAGGTCGCTTACAGGGTAGCACTACCGCCTCACATGGCAGCGGTCCATAATGTATTTCACGTTTCCATGCTCAGGAAATACATTCTAGATCCGTCACACGTCATTGCTCTTGATCCCATGGAGATTCGAGAGGATCTCACTTTGGTTGAGCAACCGGTTCACATTTTGGATCATCAAGATCAAGTCTTGCGCACCAAGACTATCCGGTTAGTCCTTGTGAAGTGGCAGCACCATTCCAAGGAAGAGGCTACGTAGGAGTGAGAGGTTAAAGTGAATGAAAAGTACCCTCACTTGTTTGTATAGTTTCCTTGTTGGATTTCCATGTTTTGCTCTTGTTATGCTTTTTGGTGTCGTTCCAATTTCGAGGACGAAATTCTTGTAAAGGGGAAGGGATGTAGAACCCCGAATCTTCACTTCACTAAGTAGTGAATAGTGCTCAAGTAGAGTCTTGTACACTTGAGGGTTTTGTACTAATGGAAAGGTTTGGATATATGGCGTGTATGTTTTAATAAGTCTACATATCCTTAAGGAGGGTGTTTTAAGCGTTAAAGATGTTAGAAATGGGATTGGAGAAGATCTAAGTAGTGAAAATAGGGTTTTGCAGCAAAACAGGGGATCACCGATCGCTCGGTGATAACCACCGATCGACCGGTCTTATACCGATCGCTCGGTATCTATCGACTAGTTAACTAATTTGTATGGGGAAAAATACTAGAGAGGGTGTTTCCAACCGATAACCACCAATCGACCAGTAAGCCACCGATCGCTCCGTCTTTACCACTGATCAATCGGTTATACGCAGATTTTCTTCATTAAGGGTTTTTAAGTCTTTAGCCACTACCCCTTCGCCTATATAACGCTGGGTTCGTGCATTAGGGTTTCATAAACCCTTTGTGCATTATTTTGAGAGGGTTTTGAGAGGAGAAGGAGAGATCAAGTCCTTCCTTCCTTTGGTGTTTCTCATCAAAGAACATGAAGTTTCTACGTGTTCCAAGCTTTGGAATCAAAGTCAGCGATTTCATCAAGGTAGATACACTCTACTACCAATCTTGTGATACTACTAGTTACCACATGTTGATCTTCTCATTCTATACTATATATATCTTGGTTTATTATGGTGTGACAGGTTGTTTTTTTATATACTTGGATGTAATCTATCACTATTATGCACTCTATGTGTTTGTGTAAATGCCTCTAAGGGTTTTGGGTGTTTACTTGTCCACTCCACATTTTGGATACTCATACAAAGTTGTATTTTTGTTGGTTCAAACTTAGACCGAGTATTATGAGTATGTTATTTATGTTTTGGCTTCCGCTATGTTCAGTTATTTTGCTTCCGCTATGCTTTGTATATCGTTTCTGCTATGTATGTCTGTGAACTCTGATGGTTGTTCATGTGCCTTATGTATTATACGGGAGGTATGATACGGCAGTCACAAGCTAAAGTATCCCTCACTCCTAGGGGTATTTTGGGTCGCGACAAGACTCCACATGGATGTGCATCAAGAGCATTCTATTAGCTTCTTCAAGCCCCCTCTTCATGGCCAGTAGCTCCAATTCCATAACTGAGTTAGAGTTACTACCCCCGGCAAACGCATGAACAACATCACCAACATGATTTCTAAAAATGCACCCATAGCCTTGGTGGGTTGGTGACAATGCTCCATCTGTATTAACTGTAACAACACTCGGTTCTGGAGGCTGCCATGAGACCCAACCAAAAGTTGTAAACTGCCATTTCATCCTTAATTGCCAATTTTCAGCCAGGGATCTATTCCGAGGGCAGTCCTTAACCCAATTCAAATCTCCACCAACTTCCTCCATAATATGGTGGCTAAGGAGATTAGACTGCATTCTAGTGTTGTTAACCCTCCTCCTGTTTCTCTCTGCCCAAATATGGTATACAAAAGCTCCTAGCACCACCTTATGGATCCGGTTAGCAAAGCTCTTGCCAAGCCATCTACGACTATACCACTGAATCATGCAGCTAAAGGAAGTGAAGTTATGAGGTTGAAGTTGTGCTTTCTAGGCTAGATCTTTCCAAACGCTAATGGAATAAGGACACAACACAAAAATGTGAGAGTGATCTTCATAAGAACCATTGCAGAGTAAACACCAGTCATCAGTTGTGATACCCCAAGCCAGCAACTTGTCTCTCATCATCAAAGCGCCTCCTTTATAGCCAGCCATAGGATGAAAGCATACCGAGGTATATTTCCAGTGTACCATGTTAGATCGTGCCATCAAACCACTCTGCTGTGGGGTCTAATAGACTCCCAAGCTGATCTAAAAGTGAATACACCATGAGGATCTGGTTTCCATATTATTTTTTCTACGATGTCAGGAGCCATAGTCTAGATATCATTGATCTCATCCCAGGCCTCAAAAAGATCTGGTTCATTTGGGATAGGGAGATCCCAACTATCTCAGTCTCTCAAACCATCAATAGTACCATTCCTCCTAATACCATTTATAGGGAATCTAAGGTGCCAGTTTTGGTGTATGAGAATACCTCGAGGGTGCCAAGAGTCCAACCACACCCGAGTGGACTGCCTATTCCCAATCAAATGAAGCACTTCAAGTTCAGTTTGATGCCGCACATTAAGGATACTGCGAACACTCCAGGAAGGCAAAGATGGCATGCTCATGGTCCAAATGGAGTTACATCTCAAGTATTTGTTGGAGAACCACCGAACCCAAAGAGACTCGTTTGTGCAGACCAGCTCCCACACTCTTCTCATAAGGGCACTTTTGTTCCAATATTCTAATCGCCTTAAGCCAAGGCCACCTTTGGATCTCGGCATACAAATTGTACTCCAGGCCACCTTGTGACACCGTTTATCCATGTCAATACCCCCCATAGGAATCGAGCAAATATACTTTCTATAGTTCTAGCCGTGGATTTAGGTAACATGAACACATTACACCAAAATAGCGGAATGCTTCTCAAAACAGCCTTGATAAGTTCTATTCTACCTGCATAGGATAGACTTCTGTGTTTCCAAGACACCATACGACTCTCAATCTTCTCAACCAGGGGCGTGCAATCTCTCTTCGTAAGCTAGGTAGTAGATAACGGGACCCCCAGATATTTCACCGGCAAGTTCCCTTTATTTATATCGAGAGTACGCTCAATCAGGTGGATATTTCTGCTAGTCACATTACTCACAAAAAATTGAGATTTGCTGGCGTTGATATCGAGGCCAGAGACTTTGAAGTTGTCAAGAGCCACTTTTATACTTGTGATAGACCCAATATTGGCTTCAGCAAAGATAATAATATCGTCAGCGAAGCAAAGGTGGGTGATTAGAGGAGTAGTGCACATGGGGTGTGGCTTGAGCAAACTGGCACCGGCTCTAGAATCAAGGTCATACGATAGAACCTACATTACAATCATAAGTTGCCTAAGTTTCAAACTACTAAAATAACCTAGTGCAACGCACAGAATCCTAACCGGGACTCCTTGTTCAATCTATCATAACTTTCAAAATTGGATTCTTTCAGTTTAGTTATCGTTCTCCTGATTTTGGCAACGAGGTTCATAAGTTACCTAAGTTTCAAACTACTAAAAATAACCTAGTGCTACGTTCAGAATCCTAACCGGGACTCCTTTTTTGACGCGTTCTACTTCGATGCATTAGTTTAATCTATTGTAACTTTCAAAATTGGATTCGTTCAGTTTAGTCATTGTTCGCCCGATAGGAATGAGGGTCTAAGTTGCCTAACTTTCAAACATTTTTTATTGGGGGGGTAGGAAAGTTGGGGTTAGGTGGACCCCAACCAGATAGAATTCAAATAAATCAAAAAGGAAATTTACATACGTATGTATCGATGGCCTTTCGCATCCTTATCTTGTAATTTAGACAAGGCCAAAGGAAAGACAGAAGAAACGAAGGTAATCTCGCCCATAGATCTACAAAATTTAGCTAAGAAATTAGCTGCACTATTACCCTCCCTAGGGAAGTGGCTAAACTCACAAAAATTAAAACAAGTACTCAAGTCTTCAATTTTAGAGAGGATGAAGGAACCTTCCCATGGCCATAGGCATTGCTTTAAACAATGCGTTAAACAACTAAACAATGCAACCTAGAGATGCACACAAAATCCCAAAAGGGACTCTATTTTTGACGTGTTTACTCCGATACATTTGTTTCAATATATGCTAATAGAATTTGTTTTGTTTAATTTAGACCACGTTTGCCAGATTTTGGCAACGAGGTTAATAAGTTGACTAAGTTTCAAACTTTACTAACTTAGAGCTGCGCACAAAAAACTCTACAGGGACTCCTTTTTCGACGTGATTTGCTCTGACACATATTTTTCAACCCAGAGGATTTGATTGTTAGTAGGCTCATTGGGCTACAGACGTCCCACTCTTTCCAGTTCAATAAAACAATTCAGGTGTGGTAGGGCTCACCCTAAAGTGTTTCTCTTTCTGCTAAGATAGAGGCTAGCAATTCCCTTAGAAATAGTGGGGGATGTATATGCAACTTTGACGCATTTTTTTCAATATATCCTAACTTTTAGAATTGATTTCGTTCAGTTTGTACATCATTGAACCCGATATTGCCAACGATGTTCATAAGTTGCTTGAGTTTCAAACTATTAAAAGAAGTAACTTTGAGCACACACAAAATCCCAACCAAGACTCCTTTTTCGACGAGGTCTACTCCAACGCATATGTTTCAACATATCCTAACTTTTAGAAATATTTTGCTCAATTTAGACCTTGTTTGCCCGATTTGGACAAAGAGGTTCATAAGTTGCCTACGTTTCAAACTACTAAAAATAACCTAGTGCTACGCACAGAATCCTAGCTGGGACTCCTTGTTCAATCTATCCTAACTTCTAAATTAGATTCGTTCAGTTTAGTCATCGTTCTCCCGATTTAGGCAACGAGGGTGTTAATTGCCTATGTTTCAAACTACTAAAAAAATATAACCTAGAGTTGCACACAGAATCCCAAAAGGGGCTCTTTTTCGACGTGTCTACTCCGACACATTTGTTTTAGGATATGCTAATAGAATTGGCATATCCTAACCGGGACTCCTTGTTCAATCTATCCTAACTTTCAAAATTGGATTCGTTCAATTTAGTCATCATTCGCCCGACTTAGGCAACAAGGGTCATAAGTTGCCTAAGTTTCAAACTACAAAAAATAACCTAGTGCAACGCACAAAATCCTAACCAGAACTCCTTGTTCAATCTATCCTAACATTCAAAATTTGATTCGTTCAGTTTAGTCATCATTCGCCTAATTTATTGCCTATGTTTCAAACGGGGGTCATAAGTTGCCTAAGTTTCAAACTACTAAAAATAACCTAGTGCAACACACAGAATCCTAACCGGGACTCCTTGTTCAATCTATCATAACTTTCAAAATTGGATTCGTTCTATTTAGTCATCGTTCTCCTAATTTAGGTAATGAGGGTCTTAAGTTTCCTATGTTTCAAACTACTAACAAATATAACCTAGAGTTGTGCACAGAATCCCAAAAGGGGCTCTTTTTCGTCGTGTTTGCTCTAACACATTTGTTTCAGGATAAGCTAATAGAATTGGTTTCTTTCAATTTAGACCTCGTTTGCAAGATTTGGGCAACGAGGTTCATAAGTTTTCTAAGTTTCAAACTACTAAAAAAAGTAACCTAGAGCTGCGGATAGAATCCCAATTGGAACTCCTTTTTCGACGCAGTCTACTCCAATGCATTTGTTTCAATCTATCCTAACTTTTGGAATTGGTATCGTTCAGTTTAAACCTCGTCTGCTAATTTGGGCAACGAGATTCATAAGTTGCCTAAGTTTCAAAGTACTAAAAAGTAACCATAACAGAACAGACTCTATTCTCGATACGGAGGGGAAATTGATTAAGGACCCAAAGCTGATTGCGAGCGATGTTGTTCATTACTTCTCTGAGTTGTTGGAAGGTAATGGTGATTCCGAGATAGACCTACAAGTTTTGCCTCCCTTGGCTTCACTTGGAGAAGAGATATAAGACATGCTTTCCAGCCCTGTAACCATGGAGGAAATTAAGAACGCAGTCTTCAGTTCTAATGGTGATAAAGCCCCAGTCTGTCATGACCCAAAATACGCCCTAAGAGTTAGGGATACTTTAGCTCATGACCGTCGTGTCATACCATCCGGTTATGACACATAAGGCGTACATACCATCCTGCAAGAGAGAATACAAGGCTTACTTAAATAGTGAGCCTGAAAATTTCTTCTTTATGTAACAATGTCCACTGAAACCCAACTAAGCTTCTATATAAATAAAAACTAACCCTGTAAACAAAATCCATCACCTGGGTTACCAACTCAAGTCCGATGCAAAACCCCTAAAATTAAACCCCAATTACATGTCACTCTCTCTCCCTCAACCATAAGGCCACATGTCCAGGCCCCTATCCTCAGCATGATGATCCTAAGCAAGCTCCTGACTGACTCTCAGTTCCGGTGCATGATCGTTCAACCTGGAACCTACCGACATAACAGTTCGGCTGAGCATTGAATACTCAGTGTATACAAACTACTAACGGATAATGTTATAAAACATTAACATGCCATACAAAGTACAGTTCATCATAACAAGTGCATAATCAGAGTGCGGAAGTTTAAAACGATATAACAATTGCATATTCTCGACAAGCATACTTTAAATCCTACTTTGAGTTCGTACTTTCACAAACCATATTTCAATGTCTTATGAGTCTTACAAGTCTCTTATGAGCCTTTACTTATGAGTTCCTTATGAATACAAAACCGTATGAGTCTTATGAGCGTATGAGAATCAAGTCTTATGAGTTCTTTGAGATCCTTAGAGTTCTTAGAGTCATTATGAGATCCTTAGAGTTCTTATGAGATCCTTAGAGTTCTTAGAGTCCTTAGAGTTCTTGTGAGATTTCGTATGATACTTTCTTGTGAGATTTCTTATGAGACTTTCTTGTGAGCAAGAGGTTAGTTCCCGCAAAACCCTGGGCTTATCAACCTCCTTGAGTTCTTATGAGATCCTTAGAGACTTAGAGCATTTATGAGATCCACTTAGAGCCTTTTGAGATTCACTTCTGAGCTTGTGAGATTCTTATGAGCATAACTTAGAGCCAGATCTTAGCACCCGTAAGAAGACTTAGAGTTGGGTATATAAATACCCTTCATTGAACATATAGAAGTGAGCTGCCAAGATCCTTGACCAACTTCCCCTTGGCTTTATCCAATTGTCTTATGAGATGTCTTAGATATGCCCTATCCTTGACCAACCCAATATTTGGCTTTATCAATGCTTATAAGCTTGGTAGCTTATGAGTTCTTAGAATTTTCTAATGAATGCTTCGATAAACCATGCTTATGACAAACCATAGAGTCATGCGAGACATGTAAGCCTTAGAGTACTTAGAATTATAGAATGCATAGAGTGCTTATGAGCATCATTGTAGAACCCCGAAACTTTTGTATGTCTTGGAATGCGTGTCAAGGCATGATGCGTTGTAACCTCTAATTTTCAGCAAATGAGAAATTGGAACCTTTGAGAATTTTGCATGAGTAGTATAAAATAATAAAATAAAATAATTAATAATATGTCATAGCCTTAAAAAGGTCCTAGTCATATTTAGAAGAGGTTAGAATGGAAGTGGAATAAGTCCAAGTAATGAGATTGAGTGAGAAATGGACTCATTGTCAAAATTTGCAGAACACCGATCGCTCGGTCCATATTAGCGATCGATCGGTCCACAACCGATCGATCGGTATCTCACGACTGGTGCACTAATTTGTATGGGGAATTTTTCTAGAGAGGGTGTTTTCAATCGATCACTCAATCAAAAACACCGGTTGCACGGTAGGCTACCGATCGCTCGGTTTTGACCACCAATCGCTCGGTCTTTCGTGTTTTTGCATAATTTCATTAAGGGCTTTTTCATCTTTTGGGTGTTACACTCTTGCCTATAAAGGCTTGCTCGTGCCATAAGGGTTCATAAACCCTAAGGCAACATATTTTGAGAGAGAGTGAGAGAGGAGAAAGGGGTTTTTAACCTAGGGTTTCACCTTGAGAGAAATCAAAGGTTTGAGAACCCAAGATCACCCCAAAGGCTTGGATTCTTCAAATCCAAGGCAAAGCACGTCAGGAGCGGGTTCTCCAAGCTCGACAGCAACCCCAAGCCCATTCTGGAGGGTTTTTCCTCATCTATTCAAGGTCGGTACCCTATACAACCCTTCTAGTTCATATTCTCCTTCTTTTCTTGGTTTTTCCCCAAATTTTAAACATGATAATGTAATGGGGTACATGGATGGAGATGGATGGTTGTGTATGGGCGATGGATGCGGTGTGTATGTCTTATGATGAATGAAATGGGAAGGGTATTTCACTAAATAATGAATACATATTGGATGATTAATGGATTTGATTAATCATTAATCAAGAAAAGCATGATTAAGATATGGAAATTCTAGGGTTTTATGTTAGTGTGTTACCTTGCTTTCTAGAACGGCATGTGGTAAATGAATGCCTATTGAAATGAATTGTATACTATGAAATTCCTTATGTCATGTTTATTTTCAAGCTAAAGCATGTACACGACTTTACGAGCAGGGCATTCATAACATGGTTTATCGGTGTTTTCCAAGACAAGGGTTTTATTCTCGATTCACAAACACCATGACAAGGCCAAACGTAAGGGTTAGTAATTAGAGGTAGGAGATATCTTATGATATGTTTTGCCTCACTTTTGACAAGAACGAGTGCATCCCATTGAAAGAGAGGTCTCCCCTCCCTCGTAAGTGCATTTTATTGAAAGAGGGGGCTCTACACCACCCTCCCTCGCAAGTGCATCTCATTGAATGAGGGGTCTCCCCTCCCTCACAAGTGCATCTCATTGAAAGAGGGGATTCTACACCACCCTCCCTCACAAGTGCATCTCACAAGTTACATGAGCATGTTTAGTTTCCAAACAAGCAAGAACATGACATGACAGAATGACTAGACACGCATGACACGACAAGTAAGCAAGACAGAACATGACAAGTTTTTCAAACACGAAAAGAGTATCTTAAGTCAAGTCAAGCACACGATGATTTCAAGAGTTTTCCGACTTTGATGTAATGCAAGCATGAAATATAAACTGTTACTTTTTTGTCAATTATATGAACTGCTTCCTTCTTTATTTGGTGATTATTATGCTATGACTGTTGGTTAGTATTTAGTACCCGCTGAGTATTCTATGCTTAGCCATACTTCTCATGTTGGTAGATGATAGTGGATCGGCTGCTCCTTTTGACATATGTGCTCCTGGTCCATGGGAGGAAGAGGAATACGTTGAGGAAGCCCCTGCTGAGGAGCCTCATGTAGAGGGCTACTACTAGGTGGTAGATTCTAGGTGAGTGTGGATGAGCATGAGAGATTGTACCTGTAAGCACCCAATTTTTACACCCCATCTAACTGTAGTTAAAATCCCTTGACTATGGTTACACCTTGCCAAATCTCTCACAACCTAGGTAAGCCTCTCCAGTCATACCCTTAGGACTAAACCCTAGGTGAACACTAGTTAAACCCTTAGTTAATCTTAGGAATCAAAACCATGTCCTAAACCCTTAGCCGTAGGTGACCCTAGCAAATCCCATGGCCCATAAGGCCTTACCCCATTATCTAGGCCCCTTAAAAACCCAAAAATGCCTTAGGACAACCCCCTATACCCGAGTGTGCAGGGCCCAGGCCCACTTCAATTAATTCCAGAATGTCGGTCAAAGTTCTACCGACATTAATTTTTGCCTTGGTTTCCTGATGTCGGTAGAACTTCTACCGACATCATCAAGTTCCGAGTTTGCAGTCTGCGATCACCCTGCACACTCAACCTTCACCTCAACTCTCCCTTCAACTCCTCTTAGTCGACCTCCCCTTGGTCCATACAGGTTCTACCCCTTTTTTTAAAACCCTCTTAGGTCCCTTAGGTTCTTCCCTATAAAACCCCAATCACCTCTACTGTAAAAAGGTGGACAGAAATCTCCAAAGGTAAAACTTTGTCAAAAATCATCCCCCTCAGTCTCTCCAACACCTTGGTTGTAATACTAAGACCACAGGAAACATCCCAGTTCTCCCCTTTGCATTGGCAGCACCTCCACTGGCCCATCATCATCGTGCAGACAGTTACACCATCGAGGCAAAACAGAGCATTGGTGAAGGGGTCTGTTCCCCTCCCTTTTATTTCTTGTTTCAATCTTTGTGAGCCCCTGGTCATCTCTTGGGGACGTTCTATGCTTTTTTCGGTGTCTAGTTAACAGTCTAAGCTCAAACAGGGTGTTCACCCGCCTCGCCCATAGGCGTAGTGAACCCCTACGGTTATAGCCTCTCCCTTGAGCACATCACAGACCACCATGAAGCTTCTGGGGCTCCCTCAGATCATGAGGGAACCCCTAGTAGCATTGGTGTACAACCCCAGTAGCCACAGACCTGATTTTACAGAAATCCAGGAATGGCGGTACTCTCAGTACCGTCATTCCTGAAATGGTCTGATTTTCATTTTATCGGTGATCCCTCTGCCGACCCCTGGTTTCTGATCTTTCTCCAGAATGTCGGTCATACCACTACCGACATTCTGTTTTTCGCCTGATCTGGATGGGCGGTAGAACGACTACCGCCAACTTGTACTGTCTGCTACAGTGGCTTTACACTCTTGTAGGGCCCACTCCAGGCATCCCCTAGGGTCCACACCTGGCCTGAGCTCTTCCCAGGAGTCCCCCCTACACTCTCATGCCTCTGGTTCACCTCGGGTTATCCGTTAACCCTAGTTAACAATGGCAAAACACAGTCTTAAAACACAGTCCATAATGTAGGTAATTACATTACCGGCATTAAAACTTTGTTTTATTTCTAGGCTTTTACAGGGGCCCAGGCCTGGTAGGAGGCCACTTTAGGCCCTGCCTAGCCCCCTGGGCCCACCTTGGACTATATCAGACTCTTAACCACGGTAAAATGCACTTCCGGTTAATATTTAACCGCGGTTAAGCACCCCTTAACCCTACAAATCTTGGGAAATTAAACAGAAATTCCTAAAACAAACTTTGGACCATAATCCTGACTTTGGTCCTCTCCATAACCCTGGTTAGCAACCCTAACCACAGTTAGAGCCCCTTAACCGCGGTTAGTAACCCTAATCGTAGTTAACTTCGGTTTACGGCCTACCGGGCCTAAAAACCAAGTCTACCGGACTCCTCCTTAGTCTACCGGACTACCCCCCCTCCTAAGCCTACCAGGCTTACAATACCCTGTACTTGACCTCCTCGGTCAACCAACCCTAGTCTACCGGACTAGCCCATGTTAGCCACCCTTGGTGCACTCACACACGCCCCTAGCCTCGGCACAGGCTCACGTGCCAGAACTACGCTCGGTCTGATCTCACCCTGTGAGTACGTAGGCAGCTCAACACATCCCGACCCCAGTTAGCTTTTCCCTTCTTGGATTAGTGTTCACTTAAACATTTCGGTATTCTAAATAAGATTAACTTTATTTGGCTTAAACCCGGGGAGTACGGAACCGTTGTAAAACGGAAGCCTCGGGGTGCCTAACACCTTCCCCGGACTTAACTGAACTCCTTACCCTAATCTCTCTCGTGGACCAAAGACCTTATCCAAAACTTTGGGGGACTTATCCCTTCTGAATGAATAGGTGGCGACTCTCAAAAACCCGTGAGCCACAAACAATTGGGGGGAGTGAATTTCCCGCACTCACAGTACCCATGTATTTTGGGGGGCATGTCCGCACCTTCTTTATTTTGTTTTTCCTTTTGTACAAACTTGGATCATGTATATACATAGAGGTTTTGATTAGACTTCCGTTGTGCCATGTTATTTATGCTTCCGCTATTTTGTCCTCTATCATATATGCTCCTAGTGTTTTACAGGATGGTTGGTCAAGCATGTCATGTAGGTCATGATAAGTCATCCAAGATTCACTCTAACTCTTAGAGTGGGTTTTGGGTCACGACAGAAGTGGTATCAGAGCTTAGGCTTTAGGTCTTTAGGGTCACTTAGAATCTGGTACCACGGCTTGACAAGAGCATATGTCAGGAAGCTAGTTCGGAAGGAAGTAAGTCGGAAGCGAGTCATGTTCCAAGTGTAAGACTAAACTTTAGTCTTAGTCAAAAAGGGTTGTTTCAACCAAGTACGGGTCTTAGGAACGCTAGAACACCAAAGTATAATATTATAAATACTCTGATGACTTGATGTGATGAATATGATGGTACTATACTATTAATGATTGCTCTATTGTGAAAATTGAATAAATGAGATAAATTGTGGTTCCAAGTTAGACTCATGTGGTGCTAATGTTCTCAGGACTTTAGTCATGAGGCAGGGCACACGGGGTCGCAGACCACACACTAGAGCTTCTTCCTCTTCTCGAGATGAGGATGAGCAGCCGGACCTCTCTCAGGTCTTAGGCTCTATTGCTAAGACACTAGCCATACTGGTGGCTAGGCAGGTTATTCCATCATCGGAAGCACCTACTCCACCGCCTACAGCTCGAGTACATCGCACAGCTGGGGTTCAAGCATTTCGGAGAATGAGGCCTCCATCATTCCATGGGAGTGTGGACCCTCTTGCTGTAGAAGCTTAGATTCTCCAGTTTGAGAAGATCTTTGCAGTCCTCTCGCCCACAGAAGAAGAAAGAGTGGCATGGGCTGTTTTTATGCTAGAGGATGAGGCACACCATTGGTGGTTGTCCGCCTTGAGGACTCAATAGTTGACCAGGCAAGGTCAACCATGGACTTGGGACAAGTTCAAGGATGTTTCTACAAGAAGTACTTCCCGGTTGGAGCTCAGGAAAAGAAAGAGAGGTAGTTCATCAACCTCGAGTAGGGTTCTTGTCTGTGGCCTAGTATGAGGCCAATTTCTCGAAGCTATCACGCTTCGCGCCTCACATGATCGCCATTGAGGCGATGAAGGCAAGAAGGTTTAAGCAAGGGCTCAGAGACATGATTTTGGAGAAAGTCTCGGCCTTCAGGCACGCCACTTATCCGGAAGTGGTAGACAAGGCCTTGTTAATCTAGACCAACTCGGAGGCCGTGTCTAAGAAGAGGGATTTTGCGAGAGGCCAATCCAACAGTTCAGCACCTCCGGAGAGGCAGGCCCAGACTGTCCCTTATCAGTACACTTGGCCAGCACCACCTCAGTATGCATGGCCAGCACCACCGTAGAGGCCATCTTATGCACCTCCAGCCCCACGAAAGTATGTGCCTCAGGCACCACGACCTCAGGCTCTTCCGGTCCCATGGCTCGTTGCACCTTAGGTAGCGAGGTATGCTCCACCTCAGGCCCCTCTGACCTACACATATGAGGTCTACACGTCTTGTGGCCGAAGGCATCCGGCAGGAGATTACCGGAAGGCATCGGGTGGATGTTTCCATTGTGGTTGTCAGGGCCACCTGATCAAGGATTGCACCAGTCGGCACTTGCTAGGCCAGTCTCAGGGGATTAGGCCCCCAGTTTGTCCAGCAGGATCATATCAAGCGTCCTCCCAACCTACACGGTCTGCACCTCCGCCTCGCCAGGTGAACCAGAGATGAGTATTCGCCTTGACAGAGGGAGATGCACTTATATTAGATGATGTAGTGCAAGGTACGCGTTCAGAGTTATTCAATTGTCCATGATTTTCATGTTATGCCTTATTCCTTGTGTACGTATATGGCATGTTATATATCTATATATCTATACATATGATGTTGATGCATGGATTGACTTAATTAGTTATAATTTCAAGAACCTTATTAGTCAATGAATGTTTGGCTCGAGTATTGATTGACACCGGGTCTACTCATTCATTTGTCTCACCGAATTTTTCCCAAGGCTTTTCTACAGAACCTAGTCAACTAGAACCGGAGTTATTCATTTCGACTCCTCTTTGCAAGACAGTGGTAGCAGATAACATTTTTAGAGGCAGTACAATTCAAGTTGGAAGCCACGAATTGGCAGCTAATCTCATCGTCCTTGGATTCCAGGATTTCGACGTCATCTTGGGGATTTATTGGTTAGTAGCTCACCATGGTCAGGTGGCATGCTTCAAGAAGATGGTACTCTTTAAGCCATAGAAGGAAAGCCATTTCATTTTCGGGGGTTGAGAAGTAAAGAGATTGCCCGCTTTACGGCGTTGAGCCTATCGAACCCCGAGGCAAAGAACTCTTCAACTATTCCGGTTGTGAGTGAATTCCTAGATGTATTTCCAGAGGAGTTGCCAGGGTTTCCCTCAGATAGGGAGATTGAGTTTATGATCGAGCTTGCACCAGGCACAACTCCCATCTCCCGGGCTCTGTACAGAATGGCCCTGATTGAACTCAAGGAGTTGAAGGCTCAATTAGTGGAGATGCAAGGCCTTGGTTTCATTCAGCCAAGCGTCTCACTGTGGGGTACCCCGGTGCTATTTGTCAAGAAGAAGGATGGCTCGATGCGGATGTGTGTCGATTACAAGCAGTTGAACAAAGTCACGATAAAGAATAGGTATCCATTGCCTAGGATTGATGACTTATTCGATCAGTTAAAGGGAGCAAAATTTTTCTCTCAGATTGATCTTCGGTCCGGTTACCACCAGTTGAAGATCAAAGCTGAAGATATTCCCAAAACTACATTCAGGACTCGGTATAGGCATTATGAGTTCTTAGTGATGCCTTTTGGTCTCAGGAACGCGCCGGCAGCCTTTATGGATTTAATGAACCGGGTAATCTAACCATACCTGGATCGATGCTTGATAGTGTTTATTGATGACATCCTGGTTTATTCCCAGACACTAGAAGATCACATGCGAGACCTTCACCTTGCTTTGGAAATGCTGAGAGAGCACAAGCTGTATGCCAAACTAAGCAAGTGTGAGTTTTGGTTAGAGGAAGTGGCATTCCTAGGCCACGTTGTTTCTACGGAAGGCATCTTAGTAGATCCGAAGAAGATAAAGGCAGTCATGAGTTGGGCGAGGCCTAAGAGTGTCACAGAGATCTGCAGCTTCCTAGATTAGGCAGGTTACTACCAGAGATTCGTTGAGGGATTCTCCAGCCTTGCAGCGTCACTCACTTATCTGACCAGGAAGAATGCCAAGTTTACATGGAGCGATAAGTGCAAGATCAACTTCAAGGAGCTGAAGAAGAGGCTTACCATAGCCCCCCTCCTTACAGTGCCATCAGGGTGTGGTGGTTATGAGGTGTACAGTGATGCCTCGCACGTCGGGCTTGGGTGTGTTCTCATACAGCACAAGAAGTCATTGTTTATGCATCAAGGCAATTAAAGGAGCATGAAAAGAATTACCACACCAAGACTTGGAGCTTGCTGTGGTCATGTTTGCACTTAAGATTTAGCGCCATTGCCTTTACGACGGGGAAGAGTTTTATGTGTTCACGGACCACAAGAGCCTCAAGTACCTCTTTTCCTAAAAGGAGCTGAATTTACGGCAACGGCGGTGGATGGAGTTTTTGAAAGACTACGAATGCACCATCCAATACCACCCAGCAAAAGCAAATGTAGTGGCTGACGCTTTGAGTAGAAGACCTCCGGGGTTGTTGGGTCACATGTTGGTGCGGGAATGGAAACTATTGAAAGATTTGGCAAATCTAGACATCAGTGTCAATGCTTCCGTCCGCAGTCCAGTGTTGGTGAATATCACGGTTCGGTCGTACATCATAGATCAAATCCGAAAGTTACAGACCTCGGATGCTGATTGGCTTTTCGGGACAAGGAAGTTGCCAAGGGTAGTGAAGACTTTTCTCTGACTAGCCGATGTGCCATCACATTTAGGGGAAGACTGTGTGTTCCTACCGATCTGGAGTTGAGGTGGGAGATTATGGATGAAGCCCATCATTCGAAGTATACGGTACATCCTGGGGGTACTAAGATGTACCAGAACCTCAAGGGGCATTTTTGGTGGTGAAATATGAAGAGAGATGTTGCAGAATATGTGGCACAGTACTTGGTGTGCCAACAGGTGAAGGTAGAGCACATGAGACCGACGGGTCTATTACAACCTCTCCCTAGTCCCGAGTGGAAATGGGAGCACAACTCCATGGATTTCATTGTTGGCTTGCCAAAGATGGTAAAGAACTCTGATGCAATATGGGTTGTGGAAGATCGTTTAATGAAGTCTGCACATTTCTTGCCCTATCGGACTACGTTTAACTCGAACCAGTTAGCAGCATTGTATATAAAGAAAGTGGTTCAGTTGCACGGGGTGCCAGTTAGCATTGCGTCAGATCGGAATCTAAGATTCACATTCAGGTTTTGGAAGAGCTTTCAGAGTGCCATGGGTACCCGACTAGACTTTAGCACCACCTTTCATTCACAGATGGATGGACAAACCGAGAGGGTAAACCAAATCATTGAGGACTTGCTTCGGGTACGTATGTTAGACCTTAAGGGCAGCTGGGAAGAGCACTTACCTTTGGTTGAATTCGCCTATAACAATAGCTACCAGGCGAGCATCCAGATGGCATCATTTGAGGCCTTGTATGGGCGAAGTTGCAGGTCTCCTCTCTACTGGGATGAAGTAGGAGAGAGAAAAATGTTAGGTCCTGAGTTGATTGAGCAGACCGCGGATAAGGTCAAGATCATCCGAGATCGGTTGAAAATTACTCAAGATCGTCAAATGAGCTATGCGGACACTTGCCGCAGGGACTTGGAATTTTAGGTAGGGGATCAAGTTTTTGTGAAGATATCTCCTAGCAAGGGAATCATGAGGTTCGGCAAGAGATGCAAACTTAGTCCTCGGTATGTTGGGCTATTTGAGATTATCATGCAAGTTGGTGAAGTTACTTATAAGGTAGTTCTTCTAGCTCATATGGCAGCGATTCACAACATTTTCCATGTGTATATGCTTCGGAAGTACATTTCAGACCTTTCCCATGTCATAGACTTAGAACCGTTGGAAATCTGAGAGGATCTCACTTTGGTTGAAAAGTCGGTTCAGATATTGGATCGGAGAGATCAAGTGCTTCACAACAAGACTATCCTATTGGTTCTCGTGTAATGGGAAGATCATGCTCGAGAAGAGGCCACATGGGAGCGTGAGGCCGAAGTCAAAGCGAAGTACCCAGAGTTGTTCGAATAAGCTTTTGGTTGTGCCATATAATTTTGTTTTGGTTTTGTAATGCAAGTATTGTCCAAATTTCGGGGACAATTTTTATAAGGGGTTGGGAGGATGTAGAACCCCGAAACTTTTGTATATGTCTTGGAATGCATGTCAAGGCAGGATGCGTTGTAACCTCCAATTTTCAAGAAATGAGAAATTGGAACCTTTGAGAATTTTGCATGAGTAGTATAAAATAATTAAATAAAATAATTAATAATATGCCATAGCCTTAAAAAGGTCCTAGTCATGTTTAGAAGAGGTTAGAATGGAAGTGGAATAAGTCCAAGTAATGAGATTGAGTGAGAAATGGACTCAGTGTCAAAATTTGCAAAACACCGATCGCTCGGTCCATATTAGCGATCGATCGGTCCACAACCGATCAATCGGTATCTATCGACTAGTGTACTAATTTGTATGGGGAATTTTTCCAGAGAGGGTGTTTTTAACCGATCACTCAATCAAAAACATCGGTCACTCGGCAGGCTACCAATCGTTTGGTTCTAACCATCGATCGCTCGGTCTTTCGCATTTTTGCAGAATTTCATTAAGGGCTTTTTCATCTTTTGGGCGTTACACCCTTGCCTATAAAGGCTTGCTCGTGCCATAAGGGTTCATAAACCCTAAGGCAGCATATTTTGAGAGAGAGTGAGAGAGGAGAAAGGGGTTTTTAACCTAGGGTTTCACATTGAGAGAAATCAAGGGTTTGAGAACCCAAGATCACCCCAAAGGCTTGGATTCTTAAAATCCAATGCAAAGCACGTGAGGAGCGCGTTCTCTAAGCGCAACAGCAACCCCACGCATGTTTTGGAGGGTTTTTTCTCATCTATTCAAGGCTGGTACCCTATACTACCCTTCTAGTTCATATTCTCCTTCTTTTCTTGATTTTTCCCCAAATTTTAAACATGATAATGTAATGGGGTACATGGATGGAGATGGATGGTTGTGTATAGGCGATGGATGCCGTCAGTGTCTTGTGATGAATGAAATAGGAAGGGTATTTCACCAAATAATGAACACACAATGGATGATGGATGGATTGTGTCGCGACCCGAAACCCACCCTAGGAGTTAGAGTGAACTTTGGACGACTAATCATGACTTGCTTGACGACTAACCTGCAAAACCCACAGAACATATACAAGAGAGGGCAAAACAGCGGAAACATACTCTAACATGGTATAGCGGAATTCTACCAAACCTCTATGTATATACATAATCAATCCAAATTTATACAAAAAGAATCCAAAAGAAAGTGTGGACATGCCCACCAAAATACATAAATTTGACTCTCATCTCACCCACAGCTAATCCACTCAGAATCTAACACCACCTACTAATAACCCTCCACAGGAGGTTCCTCCAAAAGCTCCTCAACGTACTCCTCTTCCACCCATGGACCAGGAGCACAAACATCAAATGGAGCAGCAGCTCCCTCAGAACCTGCCGACATAAGAAGTACGGCTGAGCATGGAATACTCAGCGGGTACTAAGCACTAACCAACAGTCATAGCATACAGATAGCATATATAAAGCAGGAAACAATTCAAGCATATAAAGCAGGAATAATTCATATCATGACAATAAAGTAAAGGAGTATATAATCATGCTTGAATTCATAAAAGCCGATAAAACTCTTGAAAACACTGTGCACTTGACTTGACTGAAAATACCATTTCCTTGCTTGAAAACTTGTCATGTTTGTCTTACCTTATCGTATCATGCGTGTCATGTGTGTCATGCCATGTCATGCTTGCTTGGGAAAGTAAACTACTTGTGAGGGAAGGGAGACCCTTCTTCCTAAATGCCCATGCTTGTCCTGCCGTGCCATGTCATGCTTGGAACAGTAAACTACTTGTGAGGGAAGGGAGACCCTTCTTCCTAAATGCTCATGTCATGTCCTTTCACTTGTGAGATGTACTTGCGAGGGAAGGGGAACCCTTCTTATGATATGTATGTACTTGCGAGGGAAGGGAAACCCTTCTTCTGATAATGCATGATTGACTTGTCCTTGCCAAGAGCGAGGTAAAACATATCGTAGGATATGTCCCACCTCTAACCATGTTCTTGAAAACCTCGATAAATCATGTAATGCATATCGTGCTCGTGGGAAACGTGTACATGCTTGCATTTAAATTTAAAGATGACATTTGGGTAATTTCACAACACATGTAGCATCAAAGATTGAGCAATGTAATATTCATATCCTTTAGGGAAAGCAAGAAACACACTATCATAGGCCCTAGTAATATTCAGAATTTATTAGGCATGCCTTTACAAATTTTCAGCTCACTTTATTCACCTTGGCATTTCATCAAACAGGGTGTGTTCATTATGGATTTACCCTACAACATGCTTTTCTAGATGGGTTTTACTCAAATCGTACATGTATGTTCATTATTGGAACAATGCCCTTCCCCATTTGTTCATCACACACAACCATTGGCATCCAATCGCCCATTCCATCTCCATTCACCATTCACCATTTACCATTCATCCATCTCATAGCACATGTATCAATGAAAGAAAAATCAAAAGAAATAGAGGGAGAAGATGAACTATAACTAGGAGGGTAGTAAAAAGTACCGACCTTGAAGAAATGAGGAAGAAACCCCTTTCCAAAACAACTGTGTAGCTGCTGCCCTAGTTTGAGGAGATGCTCCTCACGAGTTTGTGCCTTGATCTTGAAGAAAAATGGGCTGGAGGTTGATCTAGGGTTTCAAACCCTTTGATTTCTCTCCCAAATGGAAACCCTAGGTTGGAATCGCCTTCTCCTCTTTCTTCTATTCTCTCAAACTCTCTAAGTGTCGAATGATGCCCTAAAGGCTCGGGTTAAACTCTTAAGGTAAGAGTGAACTGACCAAAAGACCGTAATACCCTTACTGGGATTTCTGTGAATAGTGCTGTGAATAGTGCCAACTCGTGGTGCTGTGAATAGTGTCAACTCGTGGTCCGTGAATAGTGCCAACTCGTGGTGTTGTGAATAGTGTCAACTCGTGGTCCGTGAATAGTGCCAACTCGTGGTGTTGGTGTTGTGAATAGTGCCAACTCGTGGTGTTGGTGTTGTGAATAGTGCAAACTCGTGGTGCTGTGAGTGTCAACTCGTGGTCCGTGAATAGTGCCAACTCGTGGTGTTGTGAATAGTGTCAACTCGTGGTCCGTGAATAGTGTCAACTCGTGGTGTTGTGAATAGTGTCAACTCGTGGTGTCCGTGAATAGTGCCAACTCGTGGTGTTGTGAATAGTGTCAACTCGTGGTGTTGTGAATAGTGTCAACTCGTGGTGCTGTGAATAGTGTCAACTCGTGGTCCGTGAATAGTGCCAACTCGTGGTGTTGTGAATAGTGTCAACTCGTGGTCCGTGAATAGTGTCAACTCGTGGTGTTGTGAATAGTGTCAACTCGTGGTGCTGTGAATAGTGTCAACTCGTGGTCCGTGAATAGTGCCAACTCGTGGTGTTGTGAATAGTGTCAACTCGTGGTCTGTGAATAGTGCCAACTCGTGGTGTTGTGAATAGTGCAAACTCGTGGTGCTGTGAATAGTGTCAACTCGTGGTCCGTGAATAGTGTCAACTCGTGGTCCGTGAATAGTGCCAACTCGTGGTGTTGTGAATAGTCCGTTGTCTTTTGTACAGCGTGCCCGTGGTGAGTTGTACAACGTGCCCGTTGTGAGCTGTACAATGGATGCACACAGTATACGTTATCAGAGTACGTTGTCTGTGCTTCGTTATCAGAGTACGACGTCAGAGCACGTCCTTAGTGCCTTCCGAGCTACGATTTCCTATAGGTTCAGACTGTTTTGGCCATATCTTTTGACTCGTTCATTCGATTGTGACGATTCAACTTGCGTTGTGTTCGTACTTCGAAAAGGAACATTTCTGACGTTTCGAAATTTCTAATTTCTTCCTCATTTATTAATTATACCTCTTAAAAGGGCAAAAATGACAACGAGAGTGTGATGTATTAACTGTGAAAAGGTCCGGGGCTCTACAGATTGGATGAATCATTAATCAAGAAAAGCATGATTAAGATATATAAAAATTCTAGGGTTTTATGTTAGTGTGTTACCTTGCTTTCTAGAACGGCATGTGGTAAATGAATGCTTATTGAAATAAATTGTATACCATGAAATTCCTTATGTCATGTTTATTTTCAAGCTAAAGCATGTACACGACTTCACGAGCACAGCATGCATGACATGGTTATCAGTGTTTTCCAAGATAGGGGTTTTATTCTAGATTCACGAACACCATGACAAGGCCAAATGTAAGGGTTGGTAATTAGAGGTAGGACATATCTTACGATATGTTTTGCCTCGCTTTTGACAAGAATAAGTGCATCCCATTGAAAGAGGGGTCTCCCCTCCCTCGTAAGTGCATTTCATTGAAAGAGGGGGTTCTACACCACCCTCCCTCGCAAGTGCATCTCATTGTATGAGGGGTCTCCCCTCCCTCGCAAGTGCAACTCATTGTATGAGGGGTCTCCCCTCCCTCGCAAGAGCATCTCATTGAAATAGGGGGTTCTACACCACCCTCCCTCACAAGTATATCTCACAAGTTACATGAGCATGTTTAGTTTCGAAGCAAGCAAGCGTGAGTATAAGCTAGAACATGACATGACATGTATGACTAGACACGCATGACATGACAAGTCAAGCAAAACAGAACATGACAAGTTTTTCAAGCACGAAAAGAGTATTTTAAGTCAAGTTAAGCACACGATGATTTCAAGAGTTTTCCGACTTTGATGTGATGTAAGCATGAAATATAAACTGTTACTTTCCGGTCAATTATATGAACTGCTTCCTTCTTTATTTGGTGATTATTATGCTATGACTGTTGGTTAGTATTTAGTACCCGCTGAGTATTCCATGCTCAGTCGTACTTCTCATGTCGGCAAGTGATAGTGGAGCGGCTACTCCTTTTGACATATGTGCTCCCGGTCCATAGGAGGAAGAGGAGTACGTTGAGGAGGTCCCTGCTGAGGTGCCTCATGTAGAGGGCTACTACTAGGTGGTAGATTCTATGTGAGTGTGGGTGAGCACGAGAGATTGTACCCATGTATTTTGGCAGGCATGTCCGCACCTTCTTTATTTTGTTTTCCCTTTTGTACAAACTTGGATCATTTATATACATAGAGGTTTTGGTTAGACTTTTGCTGTGCCAAGTTATTTATGCTTCCGCTATTTTTCCCTCTATCGTATATGCTCCTAGTGTTTTGCAGGATGGTAGGTCAAGCATTTCATGTAGGTCATGATAAGTCATCCAAGATTCACTCTAACTCCTAGGGTGGGTTTTGGGTCGCGACAATCATAGAGATCATGGGAGGCTTTAAACATTGAGACATATGCAGAGTACTTGTAAGCATCATTTTTTTTTTTGGAACTCTAGGTGTCCCCAACCCTTTGGGTCAGGACTAATCCTTGAGGGTGAGACGTGAGCCCGCAACTCGCCACACCAGATAGGTCCGAGTAAACCCGTGCGGGACTAGCCCCAAAGGGGGAGTGAGAAATGGAACCCAGGACCTCCCACTTGGGGAAAGGCCCAGGAACCACTGGTCCACTGTAAGCATCATAGTGTAATAGAAAGCATTTAAACATGGAATTATATTCATGAATTATCATTTATGTTGTCAACATAGCAGAACAAGGCTACTTAGCCTATCTTCATCGGAATTATGCATAACAACTCACTTTGGTTAGGTAGAGTGTATTTACACTCTTTACTTCAAATTACTTTTTTTTTTTAATAGGTGAATCCTAACATGGATATCTAGTAGAAATCACCTACACATTTGATGCCTTAAACCTCAATTCTATTTCAATTCATAATATACCATAAAAGGTAATGCACCTTAATTTTCATCAAAAACCATACATCATTATAAACATAATCATAGTTTACAAGAAAAAGATCCTATACTTTGATTTTCATTTCATTATTTTCAATAGTATATACCGATAAAAGCTATAACCATTAATGAATCATAACAAGGAGAGTTCTAATTTCTACGCATGAATGAATCATAACAAAGTAGTTAGTAGATTGTTCTACCTTACCAAAACCGATTCCCTATGGTTTAATCGCTTTAGAATACTCTGTAGAAGCGAGAGAGCTTTTAGCAAGCTTATGGAATCAATTCCAACTTGAGAAAGCTCGAGGAAGTGAAGATCGTACTTCAAGAAGCATGGAGGCACCAAAAAGCATGGAGGGGTCGACCGAAGGTGTCCACCGGTCTACCGGTTGACTTAGGGGTTCTGGAAATGAACCCCATACACAAAAGTGCGAGAGGGGTCGACCGGTGTGATGACCAATCGACTGGTAGTGGGGGGTCGACCCCTGGTCGCACGGTCATCTGTCCCATTTTGTCTGCCTCGGTGTTTCGACCATAACTTTTCACTCGGTGATCGGATTTTGACGATTCAACTTACGTTAGACTCTTCATTAAAAGAGGAACAACTTTCCTGATTTATACAAATCCTAATTATGAGTTCTTAGTGGTCTAAATGGGCCCACAAGGGGACTGGTCCAGAATGACAGCTGAATTTGCAGCAGACCCATCTTCAGGAAATCCACATTTCACCTAGCTTCGACTCACAATCGGGAAAAGTGATAAGGATGAATATCGAAGAGGGTTTCGATACCTTTCTAATGGATCATGACTCACTCAATTCTGATAAGCGACGACGAAACTAGAATTCCCACAAGTTGAGGGTGTTTAAGACCTCCCTCATCCTTTAACACTTAGAATCCTTCCCCTTTTAATTTTTAACACCCATAAATATCAAGGTAGGTTCTTTAGTACCCTCACACACCATAAATCTTATAATAAACCCCTCACATCATCCATAGGCACCTAGGGAACCTTGGACCTCACATCCACTATTTACAATAATATTCACAATACTATTCACACATTATTCACTTACAATCCTTTAAGCGCTTAGGGTTTTTTATATACCTTTAGAGTATATTTATGTGACTACTTTTAAAGGTAAGTGTAGGTTGGTTGGTAACTAGTTGAGGATTTGCTGAAAAAAAATTTGAGAATCTGCTGATACGAATGGCCGATGGTGTTGAACCGCCGGAAGCCCCCCTTAGGCCTCCGTCCGGTGATGCAGCTGAGGATTCGTTTGGTGATTTTGGTCCTCCCTCGGTAGCCCAAGGCCGTCGGTCTATAGAAGCTTTTCCTAAGAGTTGGCGCAGTCTGTTCCCCATGAACAGAGCTCGGTCTAGTGGACACGAGCTTCCTTTCCACTCTCCTTCCATTATCAACGGTAAAAAGGTTGCTGTGTGGGGCGCTCCAGAGATTGAACCTGAAATCCATCGATGGAAGAATGCGCTGGTAGGTTTCGTTATGGGGCCTAAAATCCCTTTCCTCGTTATGCAGCGTTTTATTCAGAAATCTTGGAAGGATATGGGGTCGGTCTAGGTCTATTCTATAGATTCGGGTGTTTTTATTTTTGAATTTGAGGATGAGTCCTCCAGGTTACGGGCTCTGAGCAAGGCCCTTGGAGTTTGGCTAGCAAGCTGTTGATTCTTAGGCCTTGGAGTCCTTCCCTTAATTTGGCTACATCTTCTGTGCTTAAGATTCCGATTTGGGTAAAATTTCCACATCTTACCCTTCACCTATAGAATGAGCTTGTGATTGGTAAGCTTGCAAGCACCATTGGCAAGCCCATGTTCATAGATAAACTTACAGCCAAACGGAGTAGATTATCTTTCGCATGGGTTTGTATTGAGATAGATGCAGACTCAGAGCTCCCAAATGAGGTTTTTTCTAGTGGCCCTGATGGGGGCATGACTAGCCATAAGGTGGAATATGAGTGGAAACCAATCATCTGCTCCAAATGTAAGTCCTTTGGGCATTTAGAGGCTCGATGCTCCAGCAAAATGTGTGGGTAGCAGCAAATCGAATGACAGCTGAGGGGTCTGCTTCTACAGCCTTCAAGGATGGCCCATCTTTATTAGAGCATGTTGTTGAAGCTCCTGAGGCTTGGACGATAGTGGGACAGAGGGGATTTTAAGAGGACCCAACACCTTGTGAGGATAGCACACCAGGTGCTCAATGTAAGGCTGCAACGAATTCTTTGTCTTTAGCTAAAGATATTAACGTCTCTACCTTTTTTGGTGGGGTCAGTGGTTTGGTGGCCTCGCCATGTGTTTGTGAATTATCCCCAGAGAAATCCTGTATGCATGGGGTCTCTCAATCCCTTGTTGCCTCTACGGTGTCGGTTGGTTCTCCTCAAAGATCTGGGAGGCAGCCTAGGGAAGTGCTGTAAATTCATGACTTTATGGGATCTGTAGATGCTTTGCATAGGCAACGCGAGCCATCTTTTCCAGAGCTCATGCCTGCTCGTGTCAATGTTAATGTGACTTGTTTGGAGGCAGGAGAGGGGTATCAAGCTGAATCAAGGCATCTTTTATTTGGGCCTCATATCCCTACCTCTCTTCCTAAGTCTTCCGAGTTTGGGACTATTGGGGATGATGATGTGTTACGTAAGGAGGGCTCGGGATCAAGCAAAAACAAAAAGAAGAAGAATAGAAAAAAGATGAGTCCATCTAGTCAGGAGTGCATAGAGCTTGAAGGGTCAGTGGCTGGTATTGTAGAGGCTGTTGTTGAGGTGGCTACAGAGGCTGGGTCCGTGGATGTGGAGTATGCTGTTGAGGAGGATCTGTTGGCTGGTTCCGTGGGTGGAGAGGACAATTCTATTCCTCTAAACCCGCAGCTTTCGTCTTGTAGGTCTCCTCTTTCTTTTCGTTAGTGTAACTCGTTAGGCTTGTGGATTCTAGGGGACTATTGTTTGCGTGACAACATGGAGAGTGCCATAAAGAGCCCTCATGATGACGGGTCTCTTCGGGTGTCTTGGGGCAAGTGTCATTTGACGGTGTATGAGAAGTAGAGGTTCCCTTTTGGTTTTGAGGTGTTGGTTTGGGGTTGGCTGGTCCCTTGTTTATGGGTTTGGTGTGTGGGGGGTGTCTATGGGGGTCCATCGGATCTCTCCAGGGTCATCTCTTGCTCTGTGTTTCCTTCTCTATTTTTATTTTTAATAATAAATCTGGTGGGGGTCAGCCTTAACCCCGGCTTTCCTCGGTCCAAAAAAAAAAGAGTATATTTATACTCTCTTTTTGAGACTCAACACACACATCTAAACCCCTCACTTGGCTCACCATACTACCAAGAACAAAATAGAAGGCTTTAGGCCTTTACACACATCATACAAGGACACTATTCACTGGTACTATTCATATCACAGTGAACTCGGATTTTGGGGTTCTATCCGAGCCCTGACGGCTTTACGGCTCTCTTCTTTCAGAAATGTTGGGAGATTGTTAAAAATGATTTCGCTAAGGCGGTTAAGAATTTCTTTGTCCTGGCTAGATGCTTGGAGAGATGAACGCCACACCACGCTCATATCGCTTATTCCCAAATCAGAAAGTTCAAACTCCTTTTCGGATTTTCGGCCCATCTCCGTGTGCAATGTAGTATATCAGTTCATTTCCAACATTATGGTTGCTCGGCTTCAACAGGTTATGCCTGTGATCATAAACCAAAGCCAGTCCACTTTCATCAAAGGTAGACGTATATGGGACAATATTTTGTTGTGCCATAATTATCACCTCTTAAAAGGGACTCCACGAGTAGCTATTAAATTGGAAGAAAGTCCTCTTGTCCAACTGTCCCATCTCCTATTTTTGGATGACACCCTCTTGTTTTTAGGGCTTCCTTGTCTATTTAAATGTTTTGAGGAAATGTCTAGGTTGAGAATTAACTTTCTCATAAGTCAGATCTTTGTTATAGAAGAGGTTATCAATCTAAAGGTGCTAGCCATGTGTCTAGGTTGCAAAATTGCGTCCCTTCTAGCCAAATACTTGGGTCTACCTTTACTCCTTTAGGGGCTCACTTCAAAGCTTTTTCGATTTGGGAGCCATTGGTCTACAGGTTTATCAAGAGGCTAGAGGGTTGTAAGTCCATCTATCTATTGCAAGGTAGGACGTTAACCCTCTTGAAAAGCACTATCTATTGCCTTCCAACCTATTATCTTTCCCTTTTCTCCTTCCGGTCAAATGCATTTTAATACACATATACCACTCACTTGTGCTTGAAAGGTGATCTACTAGATCTCAATCCCTTTTTCTGGATAATAAATTATTTATTTAATTTTTTAATATCAAAAATTATAATTCGAATATAACTTTAAAGATTTTAAGCTACTTATTATTTATTTATGTTTCAAATATTTATATGAGACTTGTCTATGGGACCCATAGACTAATCATTATTTATGTTAGTTTAAATAATTCATAATTATATTTATTAAAATAACCAAACAATTCATTTTTCTTTTAGATTATTATCAGTCAATTTTTTTCATTCTCAATCTTAAGTGTTTAACATTGTCACATTTGTTTCATTATTATTTTAATAATTTTTTGTACTTAATCAAGCCAAGATAGTCCTTCAATATTGGTTGGAGCACGGAGAGAGACTGAATAAGGATAGGTTGTGCAAACACTGTCTCAAGATAATTGTGGGGGTATCACTAGATTTAAGAAGCATGTGGCTCACATGAGAATGGATGTTAAGAAAGCCTAAACGTCTCCATGGAGATCAGGAAGTTGATGATCAAGCAATTACTAAAACATATACAAGAAAAGGGACAGAAAAATGTATCTGGATCTAAGGGGGCAAGCACATATGGACTCCCATCTCCTTGATAAGGAAGATTGTGTTTAATAGGAGATCAACGAAGAACTGATTTTCTTTTTTTTGATCAGTAAATAGACTTTATATAAAGGAAAAAAGAAGAACAAGGACGAGCTAAAAACGAGCAAAAACCAAGGAAAATATTACAAGCACAAAAACTCAACCAAGATAAAGCCAGACACCCAAACACACCTAACACCACCCTCAAAGCTTCCACATCGAAATTTAAACCCGCCCACTCCAACATCACCATACGGATCCACACACTCACGATCTCTGACTTTCCCAAATTTACTCGTAAGTCAGACACCGCTTCAAAACACCGAAGAAGACATAAGAGGTTGAAAAAATCACCCCTCTGGGCCAGACAAAAGATTAGGGTGTCATTGGCAAACTGAATGTGAGAAATACGAAGTCCGTTGGATCCAATCGGAAACCCTTCAAACACTCCCCTCAGCTCGAGATAGCATTCTACTCAAGGCCTCCAAATTATTACAAAAAGAAAGGGAGAAAGAGGATCTCCCTTAGACCTCTAGAGCTAGGAAAGAAACCCACCGGACTCCCATTTGGGAGAATGGAGAAAGACAAGGATGATAAACACAACCGCATCCAAAGCCTCCACCTAGACCCAAAACCTATCTGATAGCAATTCGGTGATCCACTGGGGAGCTCTGACCATTTACCTGTTGGGAAATTGAACCTTCCTCTAGCACCACATAAACAGTATGGTGCAGTGTCATATGCTCGAGCAGCCTTCTCCGGCACATCATAAGATCCTAACCATATCCTCGTTTGGCTCTTTGGAACTCGTATTTCCAACACCCATCGACCCCATTTCCTCATTCAGACACCCTTGTATGGTCCTGGACTTTGCTTTCGCTGAAATTCACCTTTTTGAGCCTTTTTTTTACATAGAAACCATATGTATCAACTTCAAATTACAAGGTTCAGGATTAAATTACTACAAACTAAATAACAGAGAGAGAAAAACCAAAGTAACAAAAAAAATTCGAGAACACAGGCACACTGCAGGTTATTCTTGTCACCAGGACAATTTTTGGGGAATTTGAAGTTTTGGGGAAATGATGAGAGAGAGCCAAAAGGGTATTTAATAGCAAGGAGAGCGCAAGTAAAGATTAGACGACGGTGGCACCTAAATTATGAACCGCACGTGACAATGTAGATACTGTCACGTGGTCACTCATTGCCCACCCGAATCTCCAACTACACAAAAAGAGAGATTAGCAAGCCACGAATCAAAGCCCTGGCCATGTGTTTGTTCTTTTCTAGAAAATAACCATGATCTCCCTGTCAAGAATGTGGCAGGGAGAAGGTGGCAAAAGCCAAAAGCATTTGCGCAGTTCCCCCCCTTAAGGCATCTTATAATCCAGCTTACCCAAAAATAAATGTGGGAATTCTATACTCAGAAAGCTACTAAATCGAGAATCCGACGATTAAGTCAACAAAAGCGCACTTGTAGAAACTATCCTACATCTCGTCAACGAATTCAGTACAAACTTGGAAAAATAAATGGCTTGCTTTTTGTATATTAATTAAAACAACAGTAGGTTCATCTCCTCCACTGCAGATAATTCAAATTTAAGACCACACAGAAGGGGTCTTCTTTCATTTATCATGGCCTTGCCGAAAATGATATTAATTATCCAACTCTTAAAACCTGATTGCTGGGTCCAAGTCTTCTCAGGTTTGATGAATATCGTTACCATAACAAATCATCTAGAAAAAATAAAAAAATAATTCATCCTCTTCACGTTCAACAAAATTCCAGATTTCTAAATGTAATTTTCCCATAAATACATACAACTGACATTATTTTATATTTGAGCAATCTAAACTATTTTAGGAAAGACTTAAAAGTTCTAATAAGTCTTTCTCCTTAAGCATTTGAACATACATAAGTCAAGTGAAATTGTCAACTTAAGAAAAATGAAAGCAAAACTTCACGTCTCGTGAGAATTTCAAAATGCGAGCCCATGGCAGTAAAAGTTCAATTAGTGCCAGAAGGATAAGGAAAAGCCATGTGGTTTCCCCCCCAGCTCAGTCTCAGATTTTCAGATTTCTTATTTTCAAAGACTAACAAAAGAAGCTTAGTTTTTTTAGTGATTTTAATCTAGAAGACCAAAGCTTCTAATGGAACTCAGATTTCTTCTTTTCAAAGACTAACAAAAGAAGCTTAGGCCTTTTTAGTGATTCTAATCTAGAACACCGAAGCTTCAAATGGAACTATGAGTTAACGATGATTGAGAATTGACTTTGAAGCATTTTCCATTAAGGATGATTGAGAATTGACTGTGAAGCATCATAATTTCGATTCCTGATGCATTCCTCATGTAGGAGAAGAGATGCAATCATCCAGCAAGATGTAAAGAACAAGTGATGGAGGATCTCTCATCCTCTCTTTGTAAACAGTTCCAAACTAACCCACCCATAATCCTTCTTAAGCTATAGATCCATGAGAGAGTTATAGTAATTCTTCAAAGGACCAATTTGAGGTAAATTTTTTCTGTGATGGAGCAGCTAGAACAAATGGGAGTTTATCAGCTTATGTCTTTTATGGAAAAAGTCAAGAAGGCCTGACTATTATCAAAGTAGCAAAGCTAAATCCAGCTGGTTCTACAATTGTAGCCGAAGCTTGGGCAATCTTTGAAGCTTTTAAACTGGCAAAATCTAGAAGTTGGGGTAGCATAAATATTTTCAGCACTGAGTTCTAGTTCAGAATGTAATTATCCTTGGACTATTATGGACACAATATCAAGAGTCTCATTTCTGAATTCCAATCAGTATGCATTAGGTTTGTAGGGAAGAGCTGTTATACATCAAGCACATCTTCTGACAAAGGGAAGACTATCTTCTATAGATGCTACTGATGTTTTCATAATTCATGATCTTCCCATGGAGAGTTCTCTAATTCTCGAACCCCTTAGTGGGTTATGTAATGGCCTTCGCCCTTCGGACTTGTCATATTTAATTATCAAATTTAGTTGGGTTATTAAAAAAAACACCATTAGACATGACCATGCAAAGAGCGGACTGTGTAAATAGACCATGAGATCCATTTCATTTAAAGCTAAAACCCTAGGAATGGCATAAGATATTGGCAGGATTCTGGTTAGACCAACTGACAAAGAACATGGTAAAACTTGGTGTACTGAAGTAAGACACAGTAACAGCGCACAAAAATCAATCCTCTCAATATAAGAGTGTAATTAAAAGCAATTCAAGAAAAGAGAATAATGCAGTCTAATTTCATCATTTTATTTAAGATAATAGACTATCGTGTTTCGCTACCTTCAATTCATACCAATATAAAGCTTATCTGATTAGCTTTCCATAGGAGCAGATAATATGCAGTATGTACATGATTTGAGTTATGGCAAAAAAAAATACATACAAAGTGGGAGCTTATGGCAGGATGATAGTAGTTTGATTTTTTATTTTCTTTAGGTTTAAGTGAAAAGAAATCTAATGTCTTGGGCTTTTAGATTAGTTTAGGATGATATTTCAAGATTTCAGTAGGAGTCTGATTCACTTTCTTTAAAATAGTTTCTTTTATATTCTAGCAAGTAGTCTATATAGTAAGTTCTTAATTGAGTCATATTAGTTTCAGGAAAGTCTACATTTGAAGTTAAAGAGTATGGAGGAATTACAAATGTATTTAATTTTGGAATATAGTTAGTTTTACAAAGTCATTGGTCGAATCCAAGTAAGATGTACTAAGGGATGGTGTCCTGTACATCTATATATATTCCATGTACACTAAGTGATGGTGTCCTACACATCTATATATATATATATATCCCATGTACTCTCTTATTTAAAAAGTGCAAATAATTGAGAAACGTTATTTCAAAACTGCTCATTGCATGTTTCTTAGAAGAGAAATATCTCCAATTTATTGGTGTGAACAATGTTTTAAAACCGGACAACTTGCCAATCCGTAAAAAGAGCAGGGTTGGAGCAATCGGGTTTGACCATCCGAGTGGGACCAGCCAACCCATGATACAATTGAATGTAAGAATAAATAAACCTCTTTGTCTATATGGTTGATATGAGCAAGTTTCCATAAAAAAAAAACTCTCTTTTACTGTGTTTGGTTGCTGAGAAAATCTTAAACTCCTCCCTTTTCCTCGCTCTCTCTCTGAAATTTCAATTCTCTTTTGCATTTCGTCAAGCAGTTCATCTTGATCAAATTTCCGGCGAGTTTTGCCGGACTTCACACCGGAAACCCAGTCCATTCGCTCTCTGGAGAAGAACTTATTAAATAGAGAGAGAATAGTCTGAAGGAGCTGGAGAATAGCTTCTTGGGTTGGTCTTAATGGCGCGAGTGAGTGAGTAGAGAGAGAGAGAGAGAGAGAGCAAGGATTAAAAATACAATTTTGGAGGATCTATCGGTTCCAACCGAAACCTATGTATCGGTTTCGGTAACGGTTTCAAACGATACATATAATTTTTTCTTTTTTTCAAAAATCAAATTAGATTTAAAATAAATGAGTTATAAGAACTAAATTTACCAAATATAAAGTCATGGAAAACAACTCAAAGATAAAAATAAGTAAACACGTACAATTACTGTAGGCATGCAAATTTTGATAAGATCAAAATTGCCACATGGCAAGATCTTAGAAGGTGGACCCTATTTAGAGTTAAAATAATATAAAACTCTTTAAAGATAAAGGCTAGCTTTCACCAAATGGGACCCACAAATTGGATAGACTCCAAATGTAATCCACTAGCCTCACAAGACTTATCAATTCAAATCATGATAAGTCTCCCAAGATGTTGTGTTAAAAGAGGACTCTACCACTCATAAATTTATAAAAGGTAGCTCATTCTCTAGAAGAAAGGGGATGAAAAAGGAGAGAATAGAGGAGAAGAAGAAAAAAAAGCCCTGAAGCTCCAAAAATCTCCACCAAAGTCGAAAGCTCTGATCTCGATTAAAGCCTGAAGCTCCACAGATCTCAATCAAAGTCGAAAGCTCCGTAGATCTCCATTAAAGCTTGGAGCTCCGCAGATCTCCATTATAGTTTGAAGCTCCGAAGATCTCCATTAAAACCAAAGCTCTGAAGATCTCCGTTATGATCCAAATACTTCAGCAATATTTTCGACTACGATCTCGAAGTTCGGATTTGAGAATACGCTGTTTTCCAGCCCTCAGATTAAAGGTTTTGTAAAGAAAAGAATCAGAGGTTTCTCTATTTTACAGAGATTAAATCTCAGAGATTTGTATCCTCACCAATATCAATAAAAATATTATTTGTCATACATTTCTTATCCTTGATTTTCGGACACGAAATTTGTGTCGACAAATTTCTGGCACGCCCGGTGGGACTATCTCTACCTATCATCTCTTTTCTGCAACTCCTCGAGATTCGAAGTCAATGGCACCAAAGAAAAAATCGTCCAACATTCCAAGCCTCAAGCCCATAGGTTCTAACCCTATGGCTGCCAGCAATGTTGGATCAAGTCTCAACACTCAGAATACGGGATGTACGACCCGAAGTAAAACGCTAGCCGTTCGTCTGGGCTCGTCGACCCAACCAACTGCTCTCTCACCAAAACCATTGTCGGTTCCTAGAGCAGTCTCATCCAGACTTCCCGTCATCACTTTAGCCTCGCTAAAGGAGAAAAGGGAGGCCTCCTTTTCTAAGAAGAAGAACATGGTTTACTCTTCTTTATTTCATGAATCAAGCTCCGAGCATAAAGTTTCGTCTGCTTATAGTTCGAACACAGGCTCTACACCTGGATCTCCACAAAGAAGCTCAGGATCTTCAGGACACTCGAACTCTATTAATACCGAGTATTCTGTTGCTCCAGTTATGATGGCACAAGGCCTCTCCATTGATGAACAAATTGCGAGTATGTCTAAAGCCATTGAAGGGCTCACCAATGCACTTAATGAAAAAGACAAACAAATAGTCATGCTCATGAATAAGTTTGAGAATGATGAAGAATCAAGCCAAGGTCATACAGACCCAGAGGATAATCCTAAGATACCGACTAAAGATCAAAGTACAAATGAAAATATTCGAATATCTTCTGATGGATCCATACCTGCAGATCAACTCAGAGGCTTTATCTTAGATGCCATACGGGGTAAGCATGAAGATCAATCACAATCCTCCATTGCATATGCCAAGCCTTACACTCAGAGGATCGACCTAATGAAGATGCCTGCCAGTTATCATCCACCAAAGTTTCAGCAATTTGATGGAAAAGGTAACCCAAAACAACATGTGGCACACTTCGTAGAGACATGTAGCAATGCCGGTACTAATGCCGACCTTTTGGTCAAGCAATTTGTTCGCTCTCTGAAAGCAAATGCATTCGACTGGTACACTGATCTCGAACTTGGTTCCATTGATAATTGGGAACAAATGGAACGAGAATTTCTTAATCATTTTTACAGCACGAGACGTACAGTTAGTATGATCGAGTTGACAAATACCCGTCAATGGAAGGAAGAACCTGTTATTGACTACATCAACAGGTGGAGAAATTTAAGTCTCAATTGCAAAGACAGACTTTGTGAGACTTCTGCCATCGAAATGTGTATCCAAGGTATGCACTGGGGACTTCGATATATCCTACAAGGGATAAAACCGAGAACTTTTGAAGAATTGGCCACACGTGCTCATGATATGGAATTGAGCATAGCAGCTAATGGAAATTTGGATCCATCTACCCATAATTCTCACAGAAATAAAGATAAACCAGACAACCGAAAAGGGGGCAAACCATTTTCTAAATCTGGTACTAAAGAGTCTATGGCTGTTAATACTACTCCTCTAAAAATTAAAGGAAAATCAAGCAACAATAAGGAAAGTAAAAATGAGTCTTTTGAAAACCGAGGTAGAAAGAGGTATACCTTGAAAGAAATGCAAGAAAAGGAGTACCCTTTCCCTGACTCTGATGCCGCAGGAATGTTTGACCAACTCCTCACAAGTAAGATGATTGAACTACCGGAGTCGAAACGCCCAGAAGAGGCTGACCAGATAGATGATCCAAAATACTGCAGATACCATCGGGTGGTTAGCCACCCAATTGAAAAATGTTTTGTTCTAAAAGAAAAGATTATGGCACTGGCACGACAAGGGAAAATAGTCCTTGATGGAGACGACGATATTGCGGCTTCAAATCAGACTGTCATTGCTTTTGGATCATTTGGCTCTACGGTTCCTATAAGTAAGCCAAAGACCTGTACTGTTTCTCCTCATGTCTTGTTGCATTCTCCAACATACACTCTTAAGTTTGGGTCATTCAATCCAATCATAATAGAGAATAGGAAACCAAGTCTAAGTCTTCCAGAACCTTCTACAAGATTGACAAATCAAACAATTATGTATGTGGGCATCGATTTAACTGAGAATGCAGACTCTGAGGATGATGGTTGGACCCTTGTTACTCGTCACAAGCAACGCAAGCCACGGTTGCCAAAGCCTCAAATTACTAGGTCAAGAAGGACTCGGAGAAAGGCTCAACCAAAAGCTGCATCAAAGAAGAAGAAGAAGTCTGGAAGGAAGAGCAAGATTGTCAAAGAAAGACCACTAATACTTGATGACCTGCTTGAATAAGAACCTCGTGTTCCTGTTACCCTGAAAGAGTTCATGTCCAAAAAATGGCTTAACAAGTATTGTGTCAATGTTCATGTAATATCATGTCTAGAGACACATGATGAAAAGGTTGTCCAGATGATACAGGTAAAGTACATGCTACATCGACAACATTTCAAGAAAGTCACGAAGATCCTGCCCATCCTAATGTCCTTGCACATTTACAGAAAGTCTCAAATTGGCTAAGTGTATATGATGCGCTACGACTTTCACCAGAAGTTCGGCAAGCCATGGCCTTTGCGCTTACAAATCCGGAAGATTACACATCTAAGGTTGAACAAGTTAATGTGTCAGAAAATTACACAAATACTTGTGCTGTATGCATGACGACAATCGCCTTCTTAGATGAAGATCTATTGTTAGGCTCAAAACCACATAATCGTCCACTTTTCGTAGCTGGGTATGCTCGTGAGCACAAGGTCAACCGTATTCTTCTTGATTGTGGGTCTGCTGTAAATATCATGCCTATTCAAATTATGAAGGAAATTGGGATTACAAATTACGAGCTATCTCATAGTCGTCTAATGATTCAAGGCTTCAATCAAGAGGGGCAAAGAGCTATTGGCATGATCCGCCTCGATCTCGTGATTGGAGATTTATGTTGGAGTGCTCTTTTCCATGTCATTGATGCAAAAACCTCCTACAACATGTTACTTGGAAGACCATGGCTCCATGAACATGGTGTAGTTCTATCTACACTCCATCAGTGCTTCAAGTTTTTTCGAGATGGTCACAGAAAAAAGTGATAGCTGATGAAAAGCCATTCTTTGAAGTTGAGTCTCATTTTGCTGATGCTAAGTTTTACGTGGAATCTGATTTGGTGAAAGAATTTAAACCTGCAGTAATTCCATCAACTGGGAAATCAAGTTCTCAAAATGAAAAAGTAGTACAAGATTTAAGTGATGAGATCGAGCCTGAGAAGAAAGAAAATAATAGCGAGAATAAGCAGGTCACCTCAAATAAAGATGAGAAGCCTCAAAGTACCCTTGAAGTCTCAAAGACAATGCCAGTTCTTCGGTATGTGCCATGTTCACAAAGAAAAGGAGGGCAATCTCCTTTTATCGGATGTACTAGTACAGATCTGAAAGCATTAAATGGTTTGACTTTTCCTATCACTAAGCTTATTTCATCAACAATCTCCAAACCACCTCTTAAAGGGTTTGTGAGACCATCACAGGGTCCTGAGATTGAGCATGACTCTCTACTAACAGAGGACCGAAGAGGGTTTTGATCCTAATGCTTATAAGCTCCTTGCTAAGGCAGGATATGACTATAAAGATCCACCTCCTTTAGGGAAACTCTCATGTGAGACTACGGGAGAAAATGTTCACGGGCTAAATAGAACTCAACAAAAGTTGAAGGGAAAAGGTTATGCAGTGAAAAGCTTCAAAGATGGAGTCAGCTATAGCCCACCCCCACCAGTTCGCATATCTTCAAGAAAGGCCAATACCCAATACATCACTGCACAATCAGTGGATGAAGATTGTGTCCCTGTTGCAAAAACATCTGTATTTGATCGAATTAGTCGACCAACTTCACGAGTCTCTGTTTTCAAAAGATTAGGAACTCAAGTGGACACTAATACAAATGGAATTATCACCAAGTCAAATAATTTGAGACATTCTCAAAGAATTCGTAGTTCCAAGAAGATAAAGTATGTTCAAAGGAGAGACAAGCATAGTGCCTCAAAAGCCCCTGAAGAGTCAAAAGACATAATTTTGTCACGTATGAAACGACAAGTGAACTTGGTCGTAACAATTGAGAACTTTCTCAAAGCTAAGCAACACACCATTGTGTTTACAAATCAGCATAGCTTACAAAGCCGAGAGCTTCATGATGCTATTGATCAGGAAAGTGTAGCTTCTACTAACCATATAACAGTGAAGGAATTATTAGATGAAGATCTTACTGAGGATGAGATACAAGATGCTCCACCTACATTTGAGGGAGGTGGATAGGCCACGGTGGATGAATTAAAAGAACTTAACCTCGGTACACCAGAAGACCCTTGCCCCATCTTTGTAAGTGCATTTTTGACGCCAGAAGAAGAGAAAAAATACTTTGACTTGTTACTTGAGTATAAAGATATTTTTGCCTGGTCCTACAAAGAAATGTCGGGTCTTGATCCAAAAGTAGCAGTTCATCATCTGGCTGTCAAGCATGGTGTACGTTCAATAAAGCAAGCTCAGCGTCGTTTCAGGCCCGAATTGGTTCCACAAATTGAAATTGAAGTCAACAAGCTCATTGAAGCTGGATTCATTCGAGAAGTCAAATACCCAACATGGCTCGCCAATATTGTCCCCATGAGAAAGAAAAATGGACAAATTCGAGTTTGTGTAGATTTTCGTGACCTCAATGAGGCATGCCCGAAGGATGACTTCCCACTTCCTATCACTGAACTCATGGTTGATGCCACCACAGGATACGAAGTCTTGTCCTTTATGGATGGCTCGTCTGGCTATAACCAAATTCGAATGGCTCCAAGAGATGAAAAACTTACTGCTTTTCGCACCCCCAAAGGTATCTACTTATAGAGTCATGCCTTTTGGTTTAAAAAATGCAGGGGCAACATATCAACGTGCTATGTAGAAAATATTTGATGACATGCTTCACAAGCTAATAGAATGCTATGTTGATGATTTGGTGGTGAAGACTAAGAAAAGAGAAGACCATCTTCAAGATTTAAGGAAGGTGTTTGACAGACTTCGAAGATACTAGTTGAAGATGAACCCTTTGAAGTGTACGTTTGGGGTTACTTCAGGCAAGTTTCTTGGATTTATTGTCTGACACCGCGCTATTGAAATCGATCAGTCCAAAATTGATGCCATTCAAAAAATGCCAGAACCTCGGAATTTGCATGAACTCAAAAGTTTACAAGGTCGTTTGGCCTAGATCCGAAGATTCATCTCCAACTTAGTAGGACGATGTCAGCCCTTTAGTCAGCTTATGAAGAAGGATGTTCCTTTCGAGTGGGATGAAGCTTGTAGTAATGCGTTCAAAAGCATCAAGACCTATCTTTTGAAACCACCAGTCCTGACAGCACCCATTTCGGGACAACCGCTAATCCTCTACATTGCTGCACAAGAACGATCCTTAGGGGCATTACTTGCCCAGATTAATGAAAATGGTAAGGAAAATGCATTATACTACTTGAGTCGAACGTTGGTTGGAGCAGAATTGAACTACACACCCATAGAGAAGACATGTTTAGCCATGATCTTTGCTATCCAGAAGCTTAGGCACTACTTACTTGCCCATACAGTTCGACTTATCTCACGGGCGGATCCGATCAAATATATCATGTCTAGACCGGTACTTTCCGGACGTTTAGCCAAGTGGGCTCTCTTACTTTCAGAATTTGAAATTGTCTATGTTCCTCAAAAGGCCATTAAGGGGCAGGCATTAGCTGATTTCTTAGTTGATCACCCTATACCAAGAAGTTGGGAATTATTTGAAGACTTTCCCGATGAAGAAGTTTTTTTCATTGAAGTTGTTCCACCATGGAGAATGTTTTTTGACGGAGCAGCTCGTCATGATGGAGCGGGTGCTGGAGTTGTGTTCATCACACCAGAAAATGAAGTGCTTCCCTACTCCTTTGCGTTCACCCAACTCTACTCAAATAATGTAGCTGAGTACCAAGCTCTAATCATTGGGCTTGAGATTGCCCTTGACATAAATGTCTTACAGTTGAGTGTGTTTGGCGATTCCAAGTTAATAATCAACCAACTCTTGACACATTACGATGTCAAAAAGCCGGATTTGATCCCTTACTCTCAATATGCCACTAGTCTGATGAAACAATTTGATGATATTACTCTAGAGTATGTTCCTAGGAAAGATAATAAACAGGCAGATGCACTCGCTAATCTTGCATCCACTTTGGCTCTACCAAAACAAGGGTCTATCACAATACCTGTTTGCCAAAGACGAGTGATAAAATCCATTCTCCCAGAAAAAGTCGAAGGTGCCAACTCCATATCAGTCTTTGAAGTGGAAAAGGAAGATTGGCGAGATCCATTGATTGCATTCTTGCAACATGGAAAGCTACCTGATGATCTAAGGCATAGAACGGAAATACGGCACCGAGCGCCTCGGTTCATTTATTATAAAAATGTTTTATATCACCGTTCTTACGATGGTCTATTCCTCCGATGCTTGGGAGAACAAGAAGGCCTAGAAGCTCTTGAGAAAGCTCATTCTGGTATCTGTGGTGCTCACCAGTTAAGACCCAAACTCCATTGCCAAGTGAAGAGAATGGGGTATTACTGGCCCACAATGGTTCGAGACTCTATGGAATATGCTAAAAGATGTCAAGCATGTCAGTTCCATGCTGATTTCATACACCAACCGCCTGAGCCACTACATCCCACAGTGGCATCTTGGCCATTCGACGCATGGGGACTTGATGTTGTTGGACCCCTCACCCCTAAGTCTTCAGGAAATCATCTCTACATTTTGGCGGCTACCGACTACTTCTCCAAGTGGGCTGAAGCTATTTTAAGGAAGTGAAGAAAGAAACTGTCGTTGACTTCATACGTACCCACATTGTATACAGGTATGGCATACCTCGTTGCATTGTGACTGACAATGGAATGCCCTTCTGTAACAGTCTTATGGATAAGTTCTGTGAAAAGTTCAATATCAAACAACGGCGTTCTACTATGTACAATGCCCCAGCCAATGGTTTAGCTGAAGCATTCAACAAGACTCTGTGTAAATTGTTGAAGAAAGTTGTCTCAAAATCAAAGAAAGATTGGCATGAAAGGATGGGAGAAGCTCTTTGGGCATACCGAACAACTTACCGGATGCCGACTCAGGCTACTCCATATTCCTTGGTTTATGGTGTGGAGGCCATCCTCCCGCTAGAAAGTCAAATTCCATCACTGCGGATTGCAATACAAGAAGGCTTGACTGAAGATCAAAATGCTCAGTTGCGGCTCACTGAATTGGAGTCACTAGATGAGAAAAGACTTGAATCACAGCAACGCTTAGAGTGTTATCATGCTCGCCTTTGTAGAGCCTTCAACAAGAAAGTTCGTCCACGTTCTTTCCAACAAGGAGATTTGGTCTTGGCCGTGCAAAGACCCATCATCATCTCTCACCGTACCGGAGGAAAGTTCATCTCAAAGTGGGATGGTCCTTATGTTGTTCAAGAAGTCTACTCCAATGGCGCATACAAGCTCGTTACTCAAGATGGTTAGAGACTTGCCCCTATCAATGACAAGTTCTTAAAGAGGTATTATGCCTAAAGATCGTCTATACCCGCTCCTTGATAAAAGCCTAAAGTGTCTACACCACTCCTTGATAAGAGTCTAAAGTGTCTACACTGCTCCTTGATAAGAGCATAAATTATCTATTCTAACTCCCTGATACGAGTATAAAATGTAATGAAAATCGCTTGCTAGATTAAACTTGAAAAGGTAGTCTAGGCAAAAACTTAGAGCTCCTATCGAACTACGTAAAGACCTGATCCCACATGAGGGTACGTAGGCAGCCTGTAAAGTTACCTCAGGTTCGGTCTATAAAAAAAAAAAAAAATTATATACTCTTGACACATGAGTTTAAATTTAGCATGCATATTCTGAAGCATTTGATTTAAACAATATCCTTCTATCAAGAGTATAAACTATTTGCAAAAAAAAAATCTAAAGTATTTCATCCATCCAGTCAGAAGGTTTGATTGAGTTTCTGCGATCCTCTACCATCTTTCGAAGGTCTTGAAGATTCTCTACCTCTGCAGTTGAAACAGGTACCACTGATTCCATGTCTTCGCATGCCTTTTGGGCTGATTTAACCTCCAGTTCAGCAACCTGCACATCTATTTCTTTGGTAGCTACATCTCTTCTCAAGCATGACTCTTTCTCTTGCATGATTCGCAACTCATTTTCAAGAGAGACCTGTCTCGCCATGACTATCTCCAACTCTCCCGAACAATCAGTAAGATGTTGTTGTGCCAAAGCCAAATAAGATGAAGTAACATCTATTTTCTTTGCTGTACTGGCTTTTAATTTGGCCCACTCACTCAAAGGGATGCCATTCAATAAAGAAGCCTCTTGTTGAAGATAAGCTTTGACATCCTCTGCATAAGAATCCACTAGTTCTTTCAGGGGAGCTGAGTTACCTTTGAGATGAGTAATACTAGAATAGACATCTAAAGCATCATCTTGCACTCGAAGAACACGATCAAAAGGAGCAGCTTTAAGCTTTGTCAACAAAGCATGTCCCATGCTTTTAACAGCTGTAGCAAAAACATCAGAAGCGATCCTCCCTATTTGATATATTGAAAATGATGGGGTAGCTGTAATCTCTTTGGTGGGAAAGCCACATTTGGATCTCTCGTCAGCCTGTGCAATAATTGAACTGTGATAGTATGGAAGAGATGGGGCAACCTACAAAACATAAATAAAGATCACTTATTTGTCCACTAAATTTTGGATAAAATAGTTTACTATAAAAAAGGGATGTGATATTTACCTCAAAAGTACCTATGTCCAATTGAGTTGTATTTACGTCAGCTTTTAAAGGGATAGGCATCGGTGCAACCACTACCTTCTCTGTAGAGATTCGACGCTCAAGCAACTGTCTTGCCCCTCGACGGATTTGGCCTTCATCCCCAATAGAAGTCTCATTGGCAGATTGTACTATATCAACCAATACAGGCTCATCTAACAGACCGTCAGTAAATTTGGGAGCTGTGGGTGGTATTATAGAAGACTGTCGAATTTCTGGAAGACGTTCTCGGCTTCTTACAACTGGTAAGGCCACTTTTGTTGATTCGCCTTTCTTACGGGATGTTCTCTTCTTCTTTACAGGAGGATCGTTGTTATTCTTTTTCTGTCTTCTAAAATTACAACGATCAGAATCAGGGTCACTATGGTTACCAACACCATTCTTCACGACCTTTGTCTCTTCTACTGCCTCGGAACTTGATCTCTTGCTCCCACTCAAAAGAACACTTAGGAGGGTCTTCACAACTATGTCAGAAGAACCTAGCGGATTTGAACCAGAAATGCGTGTTCCCTTGATGTCATTTGCAGTATAGTTTTGAGAATGTGTGTCTGAAGTATTGTCATCAATTTCGTGTCCCGTGCTATTCGAACCCTCAACGGCTGGAATAATTACTAATGCTGGCTCACTTTGCGGTTGACTAGGTGCTGTAAGGATGACATCCATCTTGTTCATATAGTTCAACACACTCAAACTGTATTTGAAATACTCACTAGTATTACTGGCCCACCAATTGAAAAAAGCTTGAGACACAAAGATATCTTTGTCAGTCCCCTTCCATTGAGGCATGGTGAATTCAGAAGATGAGCCTCTAAAAACACTGCATTTCCAAAGATATACTAGATTTTTCAAAGTTTTCTCTCTGATGTCTTCTTTCAACCTGCTGGGTAGGTCTTGACAATATCCAAACTGTCTTGCAAAACGATGAGGACTGTAAGGTTCTACTATATAGTGCCTTTCTCTTCTTAGCGTCAAATAACAAGAACGAATACTTATGAGATATTCAAAGTCGTATTCACTCATTAGGCGATTCGGTTCCTCCCTGAATATTACACTATCAATATATTTTGGTCTAGTGGAATACCAAATCACGTTTTTGCAATTTCGAAGTGCTTCACGACTACTACTTGTAGTATAAAATCTCTTCCGAGCGGGTCCTCTGATAGAACACATATATGGTTTCATTGGAGCAGTCTTGGAGATGCTATAAGTGTTGAAGTATAACCCCAGCCAGGCGAATATATAATGCCAAGGGAAAGTCACATGGCATAAGTCAGGTCCATCCTTATGAGTCGCTATAATATTCAATCCATTGTAAATACTAGCAAGAACTGGGATAGCTAGGCTGAATTTTAATCCTTGAGTCATAAGACTCGCTACTTTGAAAGTAGCAGGGCGGATACAAGAGCGATGGTTGTTTGGCATCACAAACATACATAACCAAGTAGATAAGAAGGCTGCAAGTAAAACTTCATCTTCATCTCTAGAAGAAACCCCGAGATCGTGAAAGACCGAATCTTCTTTAGATGTTCGGCATCGATAAGGAAATTTTCCAGAAGGATATTGTTGTCTCGCTTTAGCATTCTTAAAAAATGTCTGCTTAGAATTGGAAATATGGTATTGTAAATCGCCTCGAAACCACCAAGTTATCCAGGAAGAAAGGCTTACTGAGTGATGAGATGTAACTCCTGATGAAAGGTTGCTCTGCCTAACCCAATGATACGCGAGAAAAAGAAATCTGCAACTGAAGGGAAGGACGGGTGTAAGCTTCTCATCAAGGTCAGTTATCTCCTTTAGGCTAGGTACCACCTCATCATAAAATTCCCCTGTGATTGGCAATCCCCCAATAATTTTCAGATCCCATAAGGATAAAGACATCTCCCCTTGCGGTGTATGAAGCGAATTTGTGATTGGACACCAAGCCTCACAAAAAGAGCGAATCAAATCAACATTATGATTATATAAAAATAATGATGCGAGGATTGCATCATATACCCCTGATTTTTCTAGAATGTCCTTATTTCGGGTTAACATAAGTTCAGCCCATTCCCAATATCCTGGGATGAAGAACATCTTCCCTTGAAGCGAAAAATCTCCTCTCCAATTAGTCTCTTGATTCGTGATGCGATGGCCCAATGTCGGAAGTACACCCGAGCTATGAATTTGCTCATGATGGGAGGATTGGAGCATCAGCACTTTCCTCAAAGACTTTCGTATAGGATCATGATACCCGCTGATAATCATGTCATGTTTCTCCATTTTAGTCCAATTCTGCAAGAAATATGGATTTTCATTATCCAGGACCCAATCTTTTGCACAACACCCGATGACTGCTGTATGATAATGGCAACGGGTTGCGTTACATTCCTCTTCATGCTCACCCTCACGAATTAATAAAATTGGCTGCTCCTTGCTTTCATCTTTAGAAAAAAAGGGATACTCTTCAGAAGAAGTGATAGCTACCCGAGCACCTTGACATGTGCGCACTATCTCGTGCTTTGGGATTTGAGAAATAGAAAATTTATCCATCAAACCTATAAAATAAAAAAATATGATGGTCTATTTGAGGTATATATAGATTCAAAAATATATATATATATATATACCTGTCCTCAAAGAGAGAATGATCGGGAAAAGACCAACCAACAGAGCAATATGCAACCAAGTTTGCTGTAAAAGTTCAAGATAAAACCTGTCAAAAAAAAAAAAATGTATTCTTTTTCGGCAAAGTTGCGTTGATGTATCATCAAGTTCTTGATCATACCACCACTAAGGTATATTAGGCAAATTCCCAATTACCAGTGGGGTCAACAAATGAAGACAAATCAGCGTTGAGGCGTTACCCCAGTCAAAGTTGAGGCGTTACCCCATTCCAAATTGTGCCACCACTAAAATATATTAGGTAAGTTCCCAATTACCAGTGGGGTCAACAGATGAAGACAAATCAGCATTGAGGCGTTACCCCAGTCAAAGTTGAGGCGTTAACCCAGTCAAAGTTGTGTCACCACGAAGGTTCTCTTCAAGCTCGGTACAACAACCAAGAATCAAGAGTATTTCTCCGATGTACCTCTGTGAAGGAAAGTGTGACACTTTAACTAGGAATGGTGGCTGCATTAACGCCCTTACCTGTTATGGTTCCTGTAAGTGCTTCTGTACATACTAAACTCCCTCTTATTTTCAAGATGGAAGCATGATGCCGAAAGTTGGTCCCTCTCTGTGACTCTGGATGTTCCACGTACAAAAAAAAAAAATACTAGATAAAAGGGAAGAGATGGCAGGCTCCCGGTTTCTAAAAAAAAAAGAAAGAGGTGACAACGCCTCACTTCTTAGAAGTCTCTCTGGGTCTTCTTTCTGGCCACAGTAAACAAAAGGGGTAGGGGAAATTTTTATTCTCACTCTATATTCTTTACTCTCTTGGTAGGGCAGACGGTGAGAGGGAGAGACTTTCTACATAGGTCTCTCTCTAGTCTTCATCTCTTCCGGGGACAGCAACAAGAGAAGGTGTGGTGCATCACCGTTCTTGGACCTTTGGTCCTTCTCTCTCTCTCTCGGATAAACTCTAAAAAAGGGTGGACGACATCAAAGAGAGGAGGGTACAGGCCGAAAGAGAGGAGGAGGGATCTCTCTCTCAATCTCTCATGGTTTGGAGAGAGGACAGAAAAAAAAAAAAAGAAAAAAAAAAAGGGAGAGATAGGGGTCTCTCAGCATATTCTAGGGAGAGATCTAGATCTGTACTCTCTCTCTCTCTCTCTCTCTCTCAGAAACTCTCAAGGGCTACGGCATGGCTAGCGACATACCAAAAGAAGAGGATCAAGGTCTCCTTTAAGGTTGAGATGATGCATACTCCCTTACCATTGGTGACAGCAAAGAGCAGAGCCAAGAGAAGTTGATAGATACCCCCATATTCCTCTTTTACTTGATGCAAAGAAACAACAACAGCCCAAAAAAGGGGCCAGTCCTATGCCAAAAAGAAGAAGAAAATAAGGGACTTACCTTTCTTGAAGATGATTGAAGAATAAAACAGTCTTTCTTGAAGAGGACAGCAGCTTCAGCCTTTCTTGGAGAGGACCGCAGCTTTGCATTTTCCCAAAAGATGACTTAGCCTTTCTAACTAAGAAAAAGAAAGTGATAGTAAAGGGTTTATATAGAAGGCTAATGAACTCTCCTAACCCATCACGTTCTACCATAGTCTATCCAAAAGCTATTAGAGGTTTAAAAGGATTTCTTTTCCTTTCCGAAAGTGGATAACCCAACACCCAATGTACTTTGGTGATAGTTGCGTGTTAAAAGAAGACTGATTTCATAGTCTTATGGTGGGCGGGTCCAATAAAGAAAATAGAAATAAATTCTTTTGCTTAAAAGGAGTCTTCCTTTCAAAGAAATTGGTTGTGGCTAGAAGAACTAAAAGCCACGTGAGTCATGAGAGATGGGATCATAATTCTATGAGAACGCCAATTCGGCATGAATGACTGGCCTGAAGACTTCACCACTCGTTGGACTAAAAAAAAAAATTGTTTGCTTCTTTGGACCAAGCTTAAAGCCTTGAAGAAGACAATCATAAAGCCACATCAAGCACCTCAAAAAGAAACGAGTATGAGAAACAAGTTGAGAGGCCTTTGTACTCAAGAATGGATGTGCTGATGTCAATCATTCACCTTCAAAATTCGAGCCCCATTCACATGACACACTATATAGTTGTGTGTGCAATCAAGTCTCGAGGGGGCATTTGTAGGCATGCAAATTTTGATAAGATCAAAATTGCCACATGGAAAGATCTTAGAAGGTGGACCCTATTTAGAGTTAAAATAATATAAAACTCTTTAAAGATAAAGGCTAGCTTTCACCAAATAGGACCCACAAATTGGATAGACTCCAAATGTAATCCACTAGCCTCACAAGACTTATCAATTCAAATCATGATAAGTCTCCCAAGATGTTGGGTTAAAAGAGGACTCTACCACTCATAAATTTATAAAAGGTAGCTCATTCTCTAGAAGAAAGGGGATGAAAAAGGAGAGAAAAGAGGAGAAGAAAAAAAAGCCCTGAAGCTCCAAAAATCCCCACCAAAGTCTAAAGCTCTGATCTCGATTAAAGCCTGAAGCTCCACAGATCTCAATCAAAGTTGAAAGCTCCGTAGATCTCCATTAAAGCTTGGAGCTCCGTAGATCTTCATTACAGTTTGAAGCTCCGAAGATCTCCGTTAAGATCCAAATACTTCGGCAATATTTTCGACTACGATCTCGAAGTTCGGATCTGAGAATACGTTGTTTTCCAGCCCTCAGATTAAAGGTTTTGTAAAGAAAAGAATCAGAGGTTTCTCTATTTTACAGAGATTAAATCTCAGAGATTTGTATCCTCACCAATATCAATAAAAATATTATTTGTCATACATTTCTTATCCTTGATTTTCGGACACAAAATTTGTGTCGACAATTAGAATTACACAATGAATTAAAATATAAATAACTAATAAATGGTATGTATCGGTTCGTATCAGTTTAAATATCATATAGGGGTCTACTGATACTTATACATATCACCCGTTTTGTATCGGTTTTGGTGATTTTTATTTCCATGAGAGAGAGAGAGAGATGGGGAAGGTGGATTCAGAGTTGGCATCTGAAGGAGGGAGCAAGCTCAAGATGAACAGAGGAGGGGAAGAGGGAGAGAAACACACCTAAACTCAAGTCGCCGGAGTACATTCGCCGGAGTATAGGAGGAGGGAAGACGAAGAAGAAGAGATGGAGAAAGGTGAGACTGTGAGAGAGCCCAATATTTTTGTAGCGCCCCGGATATTTTTGACATATATTAAAGCCTTAATGTCATTTTCTTGAATTAAGAGTTGGATTTCCAATGTTGGATCTATTAAAAATCCGGACTTCTGAACTCCATTTGCAGATCAGTCAACCTTGAGGAAAATTTGTTCCATGAATAAAGTAGAATTGGAAGATTCTAACATACTAGAAATGTTCATTTTCGAATAGCAAATCCAACGCAAGTTGAATCGTCAAAATCCGACAAACGAGTCAAAAGTTATGGCCGAAATACGAAAACGCAAAAATCTGGAAAATTTTTGTAGGATTTATGAATGATTGTAAACACCCTACAAACAATCGTAAATCCCTATGAACGATCGTAAAATCCCCAAAAATGTACAAACTTTCTGGTCGATTTACGATTGATCGTAGAAAACTATGAACGATCGTAGATGTTCTCTGATCGATCGTAGGAATCTACAAACGATCGTAGGTGCGCGATTTTGTGCATTTTTGGGATTTTTAGGGTTTCTACCCTTTTGCCTATAAATAGGGCTTCCAATTGGGGGTTTTTGGTTTACTTTAAACCTAAAGAAAGCCCTTAGGAGATTGAGAAAGGAAGAAGACGGGATTTCAAGTGAGGGTTCTCATTCTTGAGGAGATCATCCTCAAATCCTTGGATTCTTCAAATCCAAGGCAAGGCACGCGAGGAGCACCTCCTCCAAGCTCGGTAGCGACTCCACACACGTTTTTGGAGGGTTTCCCTCATCTATTGAAGGTCGATACCCTATGCTACCCTTCTTGTCATGTTTTCTTTCCATTATTATTAAGATTTTCTATTTCCTTGCTTTTCTTTTTCGGGGGGGAGGAAAGCCGGGGTTAGGTGGACCCTACCAGAATGGAATATATATATAAAAAAAAATAATTACATTTGCATATATCTATGACCCATAGAGTCCATAGACATGATATGAGATAAACCCAATGGAAACACCGGAGGAATTAATGATATTTCCCCCAAGGAGGGACAAAATTTAGATAAGAAGTCTGCAGCTTTGTTTGCTTCCTGCGAAGTGTGGCTAATATCCCAAGCATCGAAGTTTCGAAGTATCCTATCTATATCAGCTAGGATAAAGGAGCACTCCCATGGCCAAACACATTTTCTTTTGACACACATAATGGCCCAGGTGGAGTCAGATTCAATCCAGATATGCTGAATTCCTAAGTTGCGAGCAATCTCAAGGCCTCGTCGAATAGCATATAGCTCGATGTAAATAACGGTTTGTTCTGGATGCCCACCAGCTAAAGCATATATCGTACTTCCCATAGCGTCCCGAAGAATAAAACCATAGCCACTATGCCCCTGTTTAGCTAATCCATCAGTATTCAACTTAAAGTGCCCATCCCTTGGCAGGACCCAAGAGACCCAACGAGCAGGAGCCAAAGTCCAATGGGGCTGGATACCAAAGGATTCAATAGTTTCTCTGTTATCAGCATTATCTTCAACAGCCAGCTTTTCCTTACTAAGCCGAATCAGAACATCATCAATGATTTTCCTATGTATTTTGCTAGAAGGGTGGAACTCATTGCGAAAGGTCCTGTTATTCCTCTCGATCCAAACATGATAGATAAAAGCACAAAAAAAAGATTTTTGAATGTGCCCTTTGATACGGTTCACTTTACAATACCTAGTCAGAGAGCGAATCATATCATTCCAATCAAGAAACTGGCGAACTGGCATCCGGATGTGTCTAGCAATTCGAGCCCAGATAACTGAAGAATAAGGGCTAGAGACAAAAATATGGTCATGGATTTCTAGAGCTGAGCGGCATAGGATGCATTGGGCATTGCCAACAATCCCCAACCGAAAGAGCTTGTCCTTAGTGGATAGGGCATGGTGAATAGCCATCCAAGTAATAATCGAATGTTTAGGAATAGCATGGGAATGCCAAAGAAGATTAGCTCAACGAACATTGATATTAGATGACTTGATGCGATTCCAAGCAGATTTTAATGAGAATATGCCATTAATAGATGGTGTCCAAAAAATACAGTCGACACACTCACCCAGCAATTGGATGTTGCGGATCTCTTCCCACACGTCAATCAACTCAGGAAGGCGAGGGGTTTGGAGAATCCATCCATTATCTTGCCGAATAGAAGCAACTAAAGCTGTTCTATCAATACCGTGAATATAAGAAGCTGGAGCTCTACATTCCTTTAGTAAAACACCTCTAGGATGCCAATGATCAAGCCAAAGCCTAGTGGAGAGACCATCACCAACTAAATGTTGAATAGCACCCTCAGCTAGTGGTCTAGTCTTCAAAATACTCCGAACACTCCAAGATGGCAAAGCTAGCATTTTCATAGTCCAAATAGACTTCTTCTTAATTAAGGTATCTATCCCGAAACCAAGCAACCCATAGGGAATCATCCTTAGAGGCAATCTCCCATGTCGCGACCCAAAACCCACCCTAGGAGTTAGAGTGAATCTTGGACGACTTGTCATGACCTACATGACTTGCTTGGCAACCAACCTGCAAAAGTAAAAGGAGCATACACAATAGAGGACAAAATAGCAAAAACATACTCAAACATGGCACAGCGGATGTCTAACAAACCGCTATATATATACATGTTCCAATTTTTGTACAAAATGACCCACAAAAGAAAGTGCGGACATGCCCGCCAAAATACATGAATATAACTCTCAAGCTCACCCACAATCTCTCACTTAGAATCTACCACCGAATAGTGACCGTTTACATGAGGCTCCTCAGCAGGGATCTCCTCGATGTACTCCTCCACCCAAGGGCCAGGAGCACATATGCCGAAAGGAGCAGCCGCTCCACTATCACCTGCCGACGTAAGACATACGACTGAGCATGGAATACTTAACGGGTACCAAATACTAACCAACAGCCATAACATAGCAACAACAATATAAAGTAGGAAGCAATTTATCTCATATAGGAAAGAAAGCAATTATATTTCATGCTTGCATCACAGAAAACCGATAAAACTCTTGAAATCATCGTGTGCTTGTCTTGACTTGAAAACATTCTTTTTCGTGCTTGAAAACGCATCTTGTCATGTGTCTAGTCTTATCGTATCGTATCGTGTCATGTGTCATACTTATATCATGCTTGTATCATGATTGTATCATGCTTGTCATGCATGTCATGTCATGTATCACGCTTGCTTGGAAATTAAACATCTTCATGCTACTTGTGAGGGAGGGGAGGCCCCTCTTCCTAAATGAGAAACAACTTGTGAAGGATGGGAGACCCCTCTTTAATGAAATGCATTGAATGTAACATGCATGCTTGGGACATTCTTGTTCATGTCAAAAAGAACGAGGCAAAACATATCTTAAGATATGCCCTACCTCTATTTACCAACCCTTTCATTTGGCCTTGTCATGAATCGGGAATGAAACCTTGAAAACAAAACACGGTGTTTAATGCTTGAAACCCTACTCGTGGACTACATGCCGTGCTCGTGGTTTCGTGTAGAATTAAGGATGACAATGGCATATAAAGCATTTGCATTTGATGATCAATACATCAATTAAAAAAGCATTTAATCTATCAACATACCATTTTAGGAATTTAGGAAGTTCACACATGCATTTTCTAAGAACAAATCCTCATTCTCTTCATTGTGGTATTTCATCAAACACTTGGTATGTGTATTATGTTTAATACCTAAATCTTGGATTTCTAGGTGGTTTGATGTTCACAACATACATATGTGTTCATTATTAATACAATGCCCTTCTCATTTTGTTTGTCACAACACATACACACGGCATCCATTCGCCCATACACATCCACACAACCATCCTCCTTCATCCATTCATCCCATCTCATTATCTTACTTAGAAATTAGGGAAAACACAAAATGAAAGAAAAAAAAGGTAAGAGATGAACTAGAAGGGTAGTATAGGGTACCGACCTTGAATAGGGTGAAGAAATCCCTTGATGTGGAGTTCCAACTTGAGGAAGAACCCCTCTTGGGTTTGAGGAACTCTAGATGCTTTGGGGAAGACCCTTGCTTGAAATTTCCCAAGCTTGAACCTCCCTTGATCTCTTAATCCAAGCTCCTTTGAAGGATTTCCCCAAGATCCTCTTCTCCTTTCTCTGCTCTTTCTCTCCTCTAGGTTAAAAAAGCCCTAAATGAGAACCCTCTAACAAGACAAGGGTTTAAGACCCTCAAATTCGGAATCTGCTACTGCATGCGATCGATCTCACTCTTATCTGCGATCGATCGCAGGTCTTTGCGATCGATCACACATAGATGCGATCTATCGCACATGAACCCGAACATTTTTGGTAAGATTTTTTTACCTGTATGAGATCGATCGCACATCCTTGCAATCGATCGCACATCCCTACGATCTATCGTACCTGGGGATCCATCTATCACATATGGCCCAGAGAGTTTGGGAACCATTTCGCCTGCATGCGATCGATCGCACCCTCCAGATTTTGTTGTTTTCTCCTATTTTTCCCTACTTTGGTAATTCGGTCATAACTTTTGACTCGTGTTTTTCTGATTTTGACAATTCAACTTGCATTGGATTCGTCTTTCGAAGGGGAACATTCTTGGCATTTTAGAATTTCCAATTTCTTCTTTATTTATTGACCAAATTGCCTTTAAAGTTGACTAATCTGCAAATGAGTTTCCGTAACTCGAGTTTTCAACAAATCCTACTTAGGAATCCCACCTTTTAACACTTAGAGTTCTTTAAAATTTCTCAATACATAGAAAAGGAAGGTTACAAAGGCCTAAAGCCTTGGCACAGGTCCCAATACATGGCAAAAAGTTCTGGAGCTCTACTTCCCAAATACGTCTACATAAGGAGCTATGGTTCCAGTCCAACACTCTTCGCAAATCCAGCCCCCCTTCGGCATGAGGACGACAAACGTTTTCCCAAGCGACCTTATGAATTGAGCTATATAGATCTGGCCCTGCCCAAAGGAATTGGGTGAGCAGACGCTCAATGAGTTTAATGACCCCTTTAGGTAACAAGAAAATGCTACACCAATACATATGGAAGCTATGGAGAACCCCCTTAATGCTCCACTCTCCCTCCATAGGATAGCCACCTGTTTTTCCAAGAAGAAATACGTTTCGATATTTTATCAATTAGATCATGACAATCCCCAAAGGTAAGTCTTGTCGCAGAAAGGGGAAGGCCCAAATATTTAATTGGCAAAGTACCGCCCTAAACCCCAACTTGTTTTGAATTTGGATCTGCTTCTTTGTGCTCACATTAGCAAAGAAAACATAAGACTTCATCAGATTGACTTCAAGCCCGGATCTAAAGAAGAGCTTCAAGGTGGAGTCAATAGCTTTAATGGACATAAGATTAGCTCGAGAAAAGATAACCAGATCATCAGCGAAGCAGAGGTGGGTGATTAGTGGAGACAAGCATAAGGGGTGGGGAGTTAGCCGTCCTTCCTGAGCCTCCTTGTCTAGCAAGGTAGAGAAGACCTACATAACTAGCATAAATAAGTAGGGGGAGATAGGGTCCCCTTGCCTCAAGCCACAGCTGCCATTAAAGTAACCCACCCGTTCCCCATTTAGCATAATGGAAAACCAGGCACCTGAGATGCAAGCCATGATCCAGTCAATAAATCTGACAAGCACGCCATGTTTAATTAATACCATCTTTATGAAGTTCCAAGAAACAATGTTGTAAGCCTTCTTAATATCAACGTTAATTGCCATTCTAGGAGTGCCACGTTGAAGGTGATAATTGTGCAGGAGCTCCTGACAGAGGAGTATGTTATCCGAGATGCGATGACCTTTGATAAAGGTGGACTGATTTCCATTCATGAGCTTACACATGATTGGCTGAATTCTGCCGACAAGCATTTTGGATATGAACCGATAAATTACATTGCAAATGGATATAGGTCTGAAATTTTCAAAGGTCTCGGGCCTATCTTTTTTAGGAATAAGTGAGATTAGCATAGATTAACCTCACCCAACAACTTGGAGCTAGAAAGGAAGCTGAGGATAGCTTTAGTTAAATCAAAGGAGAAAATATCCCCACATACCTGAAAGAATTTAGCCGTAAAGCCATCCGGACCAGGAGCCTTATCCCCATTCGAGCTAAAAACAATCTCTTTGACATCGGCAACTGAAAATTCCGCAGATAACCTAGAGCTATCCTCCTCCCCAAGCACATGGGCATGGGAGGGAAAATGAGCGAGTCTCTAGGGTTGGATTAGCTGATAGAAGGTTGGTGAAAAAAGCAAGAGCAAGATCTGCCAGGCCATTCTGATCACTAACCTGGGCTCTGTTATCGCCTTTAAGAGATGTAATGCAATTTCGATGACGTCTAGCAGTGATGGACCGATGAAAAAATGGATTATTGCTATCACCAAGCTGAAGCCATTGAATGAGAGATCTCTGCCTTAGCTCAGCCTCCTCACTAGCAAGAGTTATTGAGAGCTGCATCTTGGCCAACCTCACTCTTCGTTGAATTTCAGTATTCATTGGGTCAGAGTCAAGGTTCAAAAGCTCATGTGGTAAGACTTCTCTAGCTTGAGCCACCTTCTCACTCGTATTACCAAATCGTTGCCTACTCCAAGATTTCAATGCTCGTTTGGTGCTTCTGAGCTTAAGAATAAGCTGAAAAATAGGAGTACCTCGACCTTGAGGGGTCCATGCTTTCCTAACAACATCAAGGAATCCTGGATCAGAACACTAGTGATTAAAAAACTTAAAGGATTAAAGTTTACCCCTAGGTTGCATCCTTAGAGAGACAACGATTTGCCGATGGTCTGAAGTAGCAGAACACCCAACTATTGCTTCAGCATTAGGGAAGGTTTAAATCAGCTCCATATTTGACAAACACCTATCCAATTTGCACTCAATGCACCCAGGACCAATCATACCATTAGACCAGGTGTACATAGGACCCCTCCATCGAAGATCAGAGAGCCCCGCTTCAAAAGAACAGTCCTCAATAGCACGAGTAGAAACTATATTGACTGGAGCCCCACCACGCTTCTCAGATGGGGACAGAACAGAGTTAAAAGTCCCCAAGAGCGACCCAAGGCAAGCTGAATAATCTAGACAAGGATGAAATATCTTGCCAAAGGGATTCCCTTAGGCTTTAGTCATTAGCTCCATATATGGTTGAAATGAGAATAGGCGACGGAAAATCCTTGGAGCTAGCTAGATAGTGGATGGCTTGATCAGATGATCTTACAGGCGTAATATCAAGTTTTATAGGGTCCCAACAAAACCAAATACGTCCATTGAGGGCGGAGGAGTAGTTATCCACACTGCACTAGTCATTTGATATAGCCTTCATGGTAACAGCCGCATTAAGGCTACAGAACTTAGTCTCGACTAAACCAACACACCATAGTTTATTATTCCTAACGAAGTCCCGAACATCGCGCTGGCGAGCGCCATTATTAAGGCCGTGAACATTTCAAAATCCTACTAACATTAATAACTGAAAAAGATTTCCGACCACCACCCCAAGAAGCTAACACTGCTAATGTCTACGTTTAAGACCCCCGCCTTTATCAGTGCGGGGTCTAGAAGTCTCCTTATCAATACGTTGAGGTTTCAACCCAGTCATCCACAATTTCCCTTTGAGCGATTGCTGCTCCATGGCTTTAGCAATTCCAGCAGCATACTTTGGAGGAGCTAACGGTGTAGAGGTAGGAGGCACATCTTCTGGCAGCCTTTGAAGATCCTCAACATTCTCGTCAACATTTGCACTAGGGTCCACCAGAGCCCTATTAGTAGATAATTCTACTGCATCATTCAAAACATTAAATTTGGTCGGGGTCCGCCTAACCCCAGCTTACCCTCCAAAAAAAAAATTCCACAAGTTTAGGGTCATTTCCATTATCGGGACGAGACATAACAGAACTACCCCGGCTGATAGGTGAGACTCTGCTACTAGGTTGTCCAATTTCAGTAGAGGAGGGTCTAGTCTATTCCCACCAAGACTTGTATGGCCTCTTCCTACTTCTATTATGCCCCCTAAGGCTGATCTCCACTCTATTATTACTTCTTACCTCAGGTCCTCCAAGCTTACCCTCTGGCAGTGAGCAACATTTTGTCGTTAGGTGCCCAAAAGTACAGCATTTGGCACATCTTGAGGGTTTCCAATCGTATTCCACTTTAAGGACGTAGTCCTCATTACCATTGACGAAGATGGTTAGTTTGTCAAGTAGTTCTTGATCCGCGGTTACCTCTATGGAGAGTCTAGCATAGTTAAGCCTTTTTAATGCAAGAGTTGGTTGGTCCGTAGTTAGCAGTTTGCCTATCAAGCTCGCAATGAAACCAAGATACTTGGAGTTCCACATGAATAGTGGGAGATTGAAAATTTTTACCCATATAGGGATGTCAGAAAATTCAACCTTATCTAGTTTGATACTTCTATTCCATTCGCGAAGCACCAACATGGTTTGACGGATTCGCCATGGGCCACCATCTAGAATCATAGCTTTGTCCTCCGGACAGCTAAGCTTGAATAGGTAGAAGCCAAAGTCAAGGCCAATAACCTGCACTTCACCTTTCAGTTTCCACAACCTGGCTACTATATTTTTTATGACATAATAAGATGGTTTTGGACCGAGAAAGAACCCCACCAAGGTATTACTCCACGGAGCAAGTCTTGTTCAAGTTCCACTTCAGACCATTGGATAAATAGCTTACCATCTCGAATATCTAGCTTGGTATATTCAAGAGTTGTCCCAGCAATAGGAAGGGAGGTGCTTCCAGAAAGGGTCCTCCATAGAGTATTCCAACAAGTTGTAGCCGATCTGCCCTCACAACACCCTTGTGGTTTTTGTCCCATAGGTAGGTCCAACCCAACAGGTGCCACACGTGCCTGAGAGGGGCACTCATCATTAGGCACAAGGCAAGGCTTTGCTGCCACGGCCACCAAATGAGAGCTGTCCTCATTAATGCTAGGTGACAAAGAACCAAGAACATGCATTAAATGGAGGTCAAGCTCACTGCCCAAGAGCTGCAAAGGCTGATCCTTTTCACCTACCCCTCCATCAGAGTCAACAAGATGATGGTTTTGGAGCGTGCCTAACCCGACACTCAAATCAGAGTTGAGATTACATGCGAAGAAATCTGAACTACCTACATCTTTATCACCTCAAGAAGACAGCCCATCAAAGCAACTGCTCCGACCACCTCGAGCCGGAACACGACCACCGCCAGCTAACCCGCTCATCAGAACTCCGCACCGATGACTACCAAAAACTGACTAACGAACAAGACCCTCCAAGAAGAAAGAACAAGAAAAGATGATACTGCCCGGAAAGTAACCGTTGGCAGAACACTCGACGAAAACAGAAAAAATGAGAGAAACTAATCACTAAGTGCCACTAGCTTACTGGCTTCAGCTAGAACTAGCGCTCGACAATTAACCCAAGGAAAAAGAAAAGAAGAGAAGAAAGAAATAGAGTCGTTTCTCTGGCAACAAGCCGGAAATAAACAAGAGGAAACACCTAGCTAACCCATAAGAACAACGAAAAGATAGAAGCGAGCAAAGAGGATAAATAACAACTAGAAGAGAGATTTAATCCAAGAAGAAAAAGGAATCACCAGCAATGAACTAGGAGAAAACCCAGAAAAAATGGAGTTTGATCCAAAGAGAGCAAAAGAGAAAACCTGAGCAACAAGAAAGCCTAAGAGCACAACACTCCAGCAGGAAGGGAACTCTGGCCAACTGGCCGGAGAAAAGGGAGATGAGGAACGAACTCACCAAGCCGAATTTTTAGAATCACCTGAGTTGACATGACTGGCGAACAAAACCCCACCAGAGAGCAAAAAACCCATGGGAGGCAAATGGGAAGGGAATGGATGAATGCTATTGATGGTTGTATCACATGATATAAGATGGAGTTAGTGAATGAATTCTATGGATATGGTTGAAATGTGATGGGGAAAATGGGAAGGGTATTATACAAATAATAAACACACATGCTAAGTTGGATTAAACGAACTTTACTCGATTTCTAGAATAGCATAGTTGTAGATTTACTCGCTTTCTAGAATCGCATGCTTGTAGATTTAATTGCTCTAATATTAAATGTTGCCTTGAATGATTTTGAGCCTACCATGTTATTAAATTTCATGAGTTAATTGTACACGACTTCACAAGCACGACATGCATGACACGATTTATTGGGTTTTTCAAGAATAAGGGTTTTAGTCTCGATTCACGAACACCATGACAAGGCCATACGTAAGGGTTGGTAAATAGAGGTATGACATATCTTAAGATATGTTTTGCCTCACTTTGACAAGAACAAGAACACCTCAAGCAAGATGTTAGTGTGCCTTCAAGCATGCATGTTTACTTTATGGCATTTTTGCAAAAGAGGGAGTTTACACTTCCCTCCCTTCAAGTTGCTTCATTGCATTTTTGTAAAAGAGGGGGGTTTACACTTACCCTCCCTTCAAGTTGCTTTATTCCATATTTCGCAAAAGAGGGGGTTTACACCACCCTCCCATCAAGTTGTTCAAGGGCACTAACATCCCAAGTGCATGAGCATGTTTAAATTTCAAGCAAGCAAGCATGAGCATTTTACATTTCATGACATGATATGCATGACACGACAAGACAAGATAGAACATGACAAGACAAACAAGACAGAACATGACAAGACAAGTTTTCAAGCACAAAAAGAGTATTTCAAGTTAAGTCAAGCACACGATGTTTTCAAGAGTTTTCCCAGCTTTGATGTGATGCAAGCATGAAATATAAACTGTTTACTTTCCTGTTACTATATGAACTGCTTCCTGCTTTATTTCGTTATTATTAAGCTATGACTGTTGGATATTATTTGGTACCCACTGAGTATTTCATGCTCAGCCGTATGTCTCATGTCGGCAGGTACTGAGGGAGCTGCTGCTTCGTTTGATATTTGTCCTCCTAGTCCTTGGGTGGAAGAATACTTCGAGGAGGTCCCTACGGAGGAGCCTCATGTAGAGGGTTACTATTAGGTGGTAGATTCTAAGTGAGTGTGGGTGAGAACGAGAGATTATATATAAATGTATTTTGGCGGGCATGTCCGCACCTTTCTTTTGTTTACTCTTTTGTACAAAACTTAGATCATGCATATATTTATAGAGGGTTTTGTTAGACTTCCGCTGTGCCATGTTAGTTATGCTTCTGCTATTTTTTCCTCTATCGTATATGCTCCGTGTGTTTTGCAGGATGGTTTGTCAAGCATGTCATGCGGGTCATGATAAGTTATCCAAGATTTCACTCTAACTCCTAGGGTGGGTTTTGGGCCGCGACAATTTTTTTCTTTCACTTTTCTCTCTAAAATCTATCATTTTTGTAATGATTTTAAATCCAGGTTTTGACATAAATTTTTTAAAATGTTCTTTCACTTTTCTTTTCCCTTTTCAATTTTCTCGGTAACCAAACAATGGATAGTAAAATTTTCTTTCAATTTTCTTTTCCATCTCCTACTTTCTCGGCAACCAAACATAGCTTAGGTTCTTGCAATAGATCCCTAAATCTGTTCTCTTTTCCTATTAATTAAAATTGGTGTCCATGGGTGAAGACTGAAGAGTGGGAAAAAAAAATGGACCACGCAGGTCAACTGCAAGCCATCCTGTTCGAATGCCTATGGGCTGAATGGTTCTCCCTATTCTGAAAAGTTTCTTGGCATAACACTTGTCTAGTGGTCACCCCATCTCAAAGAGGCCCATGAAGTCGTTCAAATGGCTCAACGCTCCAGTCTAGTTTGGTTTCAAAATGTTGGGTATTCACTCGATGATCAATGCCACTTTGGTGCAATTCCTCTCTAGCATCTCCACAAAAGTAGTGTGACTATACTCGACAAATCTCTTTATAATATTTCACTACTCATCCTACAGCACTCGGTTTGGTTATGGTTACCTTTAAAAAAAAAAATTGATGTAAGTTAAAGGGATAATATAAGTTCACAAATCCTTCAAACTCCAGAAATTGAAATCCATTCAGCTACTCACGAAAGAGACTCAGATAGTATACGAGTGCATAAGAAGTAACCAATAAGCTTTGACTCTAGCAAGATGAATATCAGTACAGATCACAGGTGATGAGTTGTAATCAAACCTTAAGAGGATGAAGAAGCGATTACTTCAGTCTTGCTGCTTGAATTAGCAGGACCATGCGCTGAGGGTGGAACATAGATTCGCGCTTTCTTCAAAATTTCAGTACTTCAGTCTTGCAGCTTGAATTAGCAGGACCTTGCGTTGAGGGTGGAACATAGATTCGCGCTTTCTTCAAAATTTCAGCAACAACCCAATGCTTGCATTTACTCAATGGCCTAGAAGGATCCAATCTAACCTGCAATTATAGTTTGATGAACCAAAACCCAGTTTAATATTATTTCTCATGAAACTACATAAAAAATAATAGCCAAAGTACTTGAAGGCAAACTAATTAATTATTAATTATGAAAAAATTAAAATAGGCATAAAACAAAGAAATGTGTTATTCATGTCTTGTTTTACCATGTTCTAAAATATGGATCGTATCAATACGTATAAGTATTTTAGGTGACTGACACAGTACACTTGAATACTAGAAAAAAAAAATTACAAGAGTTTTAATATATGACCATCTCCAAACCCTTTCTGTTCATCATGATCACATAAGCCCTTAGCAAGATAATTGTTAGGCCACGGTCTCGAGCTCAACTCCTCTCGGGCTTATCTGATGCAGTGTTTGTGGGTGAGTGCGTGCATCCGAAAGTACTAGTCCTTTCTTGTCAAGGTTGGGACACCCGACATTACAAAAAAAAAAAGGTGATTGTTAGGGCCTCGGAGTTGGTTTAGGAACAATTCCACATAGAAAGTCCTCCTGTCCAACTGTCCCATCTCCTATTTGTCGATGACACCCTCTTGTTTTTAGGGCTTCCTTGTCTAATTAAATGTTTTGAGGAAATGTCTAGGTTGAGAATTAACTTTCTCATAAGTCAAATCTTTGTTGTAGAAGAGGTTCTCAATCTAAAGGTGCTAGCCATGTGTCTAGGTTGCAAAATTGTGTCCCTTCTAGCCAAATACTTGGGTCTACCTTTACTCCTTTAGGGGCTCACTTCAAAGCTTTATCGATTTGGGAGGCATTGGTCTATAGGTTTATCAAGAGGCTAGAGGGTTGTAAGTCCATCTATCTATTGCAAAGTGGGAGGTTAACCCTCTTGAAAAGCACTCTCTATAGCCTTCCAACCTATTATCTATCCCTTTTCTCATTCCGGTCAAATGCTTTTTAATACACATATACCACTCACTTGTGCTTGAAAGGTGATCTACAAGATCTCAATCCCTTTTTCTGGATAATAAATTATTTATTTAATTTTTTAATATCAAAAATTATAATTCGAATATAACTTTAAAGATTTTAAGCTACTTATTATTTATTTGTGTTTCAAATATTTATATGAGACTTGTCTATGGGACCAATAGACTAATCATTATTTATGTTAGTTTAAATAATTCATAATTATATTTATTAAAATAACCAAAAAATTCATTTTTCTTTTAGATTATTATTAGTCAATTTTTTTCATTCTCAATCTTATGTATTTAACATTGTCATATTTGTTTCATTATTATTTTAATAATTTTTTGTACTTAATCAAGCCAAGATGGTCCTTCAATATTGGTTGGAGACGGAGAAAGAGTGAATAAGGAAAGGTTTTGCAGACACTGTCTCAAGATAATTGTGGGGGTTATCACTAGATTTAAGAAGCATGTGGCTCACATGAGAATGGATGTTAAGAATGCCTAAACGTCTCTATGGAGGTCAGTGTAAGCACCCGATTTTTACAACCCATCTAACTGTAGTTAAAATCCCTTGACTGTGGTTACCTCCCCTACCAAGTCCCTCACAACCTAGGTAAGCCTCTCCAGTCAAACCCTAGAAAAACCCATGTCCTAAACCCTAGCATTATGTGACCTTAGTGTACCCCTTAAACCCATGGCCTATAGGGCCTTACCCTCAGCCTCGAGCCCTCAAGGCCCAAAAACCCTTAGGATAATCCCATATACCCGAGTGTACAGGGCCCAGCCCATTTTCAAACTAAAATCCCTGATGTCGGTAGACCCTCTACCGACGTCTTAAATTTGGCCTTGTTTCAGGCTGTCGGTAGTCCTTCTACCGACATCTTCAAGTTCCGAGTTGCAGGCCTGCAACACCCCTGCACACTCTACCTCCACCTCGGTCTCTCCCTCCTCAGCCCTTATTCGACCTTACCTTGGTCCAATACCCTCCTCTCCCTTCTTCTAAATCCCTTTTAGGTCCCTTAGGAGCTTCCCTATAAACACCCATCGCCACCACAGTTCATAGCATCTGATTTTTTTGGAGGAGAACCCCTGTCGCAAAACCGAAATCCTTACCCCTTTTTCATCCTTGGTTCGGTTCTAGGCTTCCCCTAGACCTGCCTCTCCCCCCCTGCTCGGGCAGCACCACTGGAGCGCCACCACCAAACACCCGAAGGCACTCCCTGTTTGGCTAGAAACAGAGCTTGGGTAGGGACTTCCCCTACCCACTTTCCTTTTGTTCTCTCCATCATGTGAGCCCCTGGTCATCTCTAGGGGACGTTTTTCTTTGTTTTGTTATTGCTTAGTAGGTATACAGACCCACACAGGGTGTTCACCCACCTAAACCATAGGTGTGGTGAACCCCTTCGAGTATAGCATCTCCATCAAGGCTTGACAGCCATTACAGAAACTTCTGGGGGTCCCTCATACCATGAGGGAACCCCTAGTGACCTCTGTGCCCAGCCCTAGTGGCCACGGATCCAGTTTTCAAAGAAAACCCAGAATGACGGTACCCTCAGTACTGTCATTCTGAAAATGGCCTGTTTTCCATTTGTTGGTGACCCCTCTGCCGACCCCTGGTTTCTAAGCTTTTTCCAGAATGTCAGTCATACCTCTACCGATATTCTGTTTTTTGCCTGATCTGGGATGGGTGTTAGAACGACTACCGCCAACTTGCACTGTCTGTTACAGTGGCTTTACACTCTTGTGGGGCCCACTCCAGGCATCCTCTGAGGTCCACACCTGGCCTGAACTCTTCCCAGGAGTCCCCCCTACAATCCCATGCCTCTGGTTCCCCTCGGGTTATCCGTTAACCCTAGTTAACCTTAGCAAAAACACAGTCTTAAAACACTATCCATAATGTAGGTAATTACATTACCGACATTCAACTTTGTTTTATTTCTGGGCTTTTACAGGGGCCCAAACCTGGTAGGAGGCCACTTTAGGCCCTACCTAGCCCCCTGGAACCACCTTGGACTGTACCAAACCCTTAACCAAGGTAAAATGCACCTCCGGTTAACATTTAACCACGGTTAAGCACCCCTTAACCCTACAAACCTTGGGAAATTAAACGGACATTCCTTAAACTATAATTGGACCATAATCCTGACTTTAGCCCTCTCCCTAACCCTGGTTAACAACTCTAGCCACAGTTAGACCCCCTTAACCACGATTAGCATTCCTAATCGTAGTTAACTTCGGTTTACGGCCTACCGGGCCTAAAAACCAAGTCTACCGGACTTACTTCGGCCTACCGGGCTCCCGTCTTAGCCTACCGGGCTACAACTCACTTATTTTTTACTGTGGTTAACAACCCTAACTGCAGTTAGTTTGGCCTAACCCCGGTTAGCAATCCTAACCCAGGTCGGACTCCTCCTTAGTCTACCGGACTACTCCCTAAGCCTACCGGGCTTACAATACTTTGCACTTGACCTCCTCGGTCAACCAACCCTACTCTACCGTACTAGCCCATGTTAGCCACCCTTGGTGCACACACACACGCCCTTAGCCTCGGTACAGGCTCACGTGCCAGAACTACGCTCGGTCTGATCTCACCCTGTGAGTACGTAGGCCCAACACGGGCCCGACCCCAGTTAGCTTTTTCCTTTCTTTGATTAGTGTTCACTTAAACATTTTGGCATTCTAAACAAGATTAACTTTATTTGGCTTAAACCCGGGGAATACAGAACCGTTGTAAAACAGAAGCCTCGGGGTGCCTAACACCTTCCTTGGACTTAACCGAACCCCTTACCCTGATCTCGCTCGTGGACCAAGTCCTTATCCAAAACTTCGGGGGACTTATCCCTTCTGAATGAATAGATGACGACTCTCAAAAACCCGTGAGCCACAAACATATTGGGGGAGTGAATTTCCTGTGCTCACAGCTCTGGCGACTCTGTTGGAGATTTAATCAGGGTTCAACTAGGAACCCAGGTTTGAGCCAACTAAACCTTAATCTTATATAAAATGCTTAAGCGTTCAACTAAACACTAATCATTTTACATCTCTTGATTAATTGTGTACTGTGCATCCATACATGTCATAGTAGTGTAATTAATCTCATTCAACCCAGTAGATAAACTTATTACGTTAACGGCTGCTGGATGATCATCCTCAGTGTCAGTGACTTAAGCGTCTTGGAGGTCCGCGGAGTTACTCCTGTTGGGTGATATCTCTCAGGGAAGGATTTTGAATGCTCCTGCTTACACCAATCGTCCCTTTTCAAGTATGTTCTATACCGGGGAGTCGCATATACGGTGTTAAGTGATCCCCCCATCCTACTAGGAACACCCTTGCATCAAACCAGCATTCATACATGTAGTCTAGGTTTCGGTATAGTCTTCAAGCAGTCTATTCTGGAAGGGTTACTACAAACCCCAACCTGCTTGCACCCTATACCTGTCCCCAATCATGGTTGATTACCCGGGCACATTCTACCAGGATAATCACCCACTCAGGGGTATATAATGAGCCAAACATGTACTTGTAATAAACTACATCCAACCCTGCTTCCTGACATAGCGTATGGGGTCCAAATCCCAGGCAGACAAGCCTTCACTAGGCCTGTCCCAACCTTGATCTGGTAGGTCCCTCGGTTTCCAACAACCTAGGCTAAAGCACGTTGGATCCCAGTTCGTTTGCCCTATCGGATCACGTGTGCCGTGTCACACCCAATCAAAATTTGCATCATCATTTTTGCATCCCATCTCATGCACAGTGCACTCATAGAGTCTGTACCATTGTCCAGGTAGATGGCAGGTCCTTCAGGGATAACTCAGTCAATGGGCCGACAGTCACGGCCCGTGCATCTAACTTCTCAGGGACCTGTGATGACAACATCCAGGCTTCAATTGGGGCTTTCATCTTGAGTCAACGTCTCATTTGGGCTCAGTACTACAAAATCGGAAATATCCTAAACCTATCTGTAGTTAACCCAGACTCGCGCCTCATGAACACTACTATCCAGCGTTGGAGCCCATCTCACATGGTATTTCATTTTGGTAAGAACGAGCTCTGCCCAACACTGGAAGAGATTCAGCGCATTCTGGGATTAAACATGAACGACGAAGCCATAGTACCATGCTACGAGACAACATACTAGGCAAAGCTATCTAGGTTCTTGCATATCAAGCCTGCCTGCTTGTAGCTGGGTCCTAACGGCTCTTTTGATCCAATATCCGTGTCCTTTCTTGAAAAGAAGTACAAGCATAAATGAAACCTTGACTCCATTTCAGTAGAACTTTCCGGTCTCAATGCCCTTGCACTGATAACCATGTCTCAGTTGGTGTTCCCAAGGTGCCGTTCGCTCGTCGAAGCAGTTCTGGTCGGGATCATTGAGGACATGCACAACTCCTGCTTGGTTGTACCAGTCATCCTAGCCGAGCTTCTCAGAGCTCTCAACGAGTCTGCAAACCGCAGAAAAGGCATCTTCCATGCCAGTACACCTCTAGTTGGTAATTCACTTGCATACAATCATTTCAGTACCAGACGGCATACGTGATGTTTACAGTCTGCCTTAGAAGATTTCTCAGAATCAAGGGCCGATAGTAACTTCAGATGTTGGAGAGCTCTACCAGCTCCTCCAAGACCTGTCAAAGGAAGAAATCACTTGGCAATGCAATTGGCTTGTGTTGAACAGGCTACCTCGTGTTATCATCACCGGCAGATGATGCATGATTCTTGCTGGTCTAATAGGCTCCGCAGTCTATACACCACTCCGAATCCTTCGACAGTTTGAACTCCCTCAGCGTATCCTCGTGATAGACCAGCAGGAAAATGATTGGATCACCTTCACAGTGCACTCCGACAACCTCACCCGGCACTTCCAGTCAGCTTGGCGCAGTTCCAGATGAGACCAATGGCCAGACTTCATGGTCTTATCAGGGCCATCAACCAACTCGGCATACAGACAATGGGTGGACAATCCTAACATTCTACCCGGTATGCTTACGCCTAGGCAATTGCCCACACCAGTTACAGCTCCATCACAAGGGACCATACCCCTAGCAGAGATGGTGGTTCCCTGGACAGACTTCTTCCTGGAGAGACAGCTCCAGATCCAGCAAAAATGGAAGAAGCTATGGAAAGACCAACATGCATTCAGGCAGTAGGAAGGAAAACAAGGTCGGGAACTCCAGGTCGTACAAGAATAGGTTGAACAATTGGAGCAGACAATCCAATCCCTTCATAGGAGACGTAGAGGCAACGCTAGGAAAAATGCCGTCATCCGGGCCCAGCTTCATTTCCACCAAGAATAGCTTGATAGTGCAAAGGCGGAGATGATGTGACGTCCCGAACCCGCGCCTAGGGAATCAAGTTCCGAGACGCGCATTCGTTCGTTAAATCATGCAAGCGGAAGACTTTACCCGTGAAAATACGAGAAATTTAAACATTTATCAGATGCTTCCAAAAAGCAAATAATACCTGTCATCACAATAGCCATCATACAAACCCTATACCTGTATTATTTACATCAAGTTTGTTTTACAAAAGTAGGCGCTTCTATCACCCCGAGTACAACTTGTACAAGCTTCCAAAATGTCCAGTTGGACTTTTCACTTACTGGTCAGCAGCTTCAAGATCTGCTGACACAAAAATTCAGTGAGCTATGAAGCCCAATAAAACCACAATCCTTCTAAACTATTTTCTACATAATAACACACATCAAAAATGATACAATAAGCAGTTCAATTTGCATGTTACAGTAAAATAGAACAGTATATAATAAACTGTGACCCAAGGTCACTTAGGGTTACGTCACCTTAACCGAGGTTCCCAACCTCACATTACTTTCCAATTATGAGTTCAGTTATGAATGTATTATATTACCAAGTTATCGTTTCGATCATCAATCATGTTTCATTTCGAGTCCTGAGACTCTATTAATTGGCTACAGCCCACAAATGTTCAGCTTAAAGTCTTTAAATCCTAACCATAATACATTGAGTCATTTTGACTCATACAAGTTGTTCTGGCTTTCACCCGAACGCGACCAAACCTTGGGTATACCAACCCAACTCACCTGGAATCCGACGATTCCATATCGAACCATGAGTCCACCAACTCAGACAAATACACCAACCCTGAGTATACCGACTCAGACCACTTCGTATCCGAAGCTTACACTCACAACATGGGCATCCGCCCAATAAGGAATTATTTTTCCATTCAATTGACTGGCCACATCTACCATGTATTCGCCGCCATTGCCCTGGGTATCAATCATGAAGGAACCCCGACCAACCTGCCTACCGTCATCTTCTGGCTAGTTTACGAAGGAACCCCGACATCTATACCAATGCCGGCATCTCCTGACGTTCCACCAAGAAGGGACCCCGATAGCACGGTGTCGACATCTTCTGACCCACCCAGAGAGGAACCCCAGACTATACACTATCTGATGTTCAGCCACTTTAAACTCCCTAAAACTCCGACATCTCCTGACTATCAATCACGGAGGAACCACGGGCCATGCAGGACACCACCACTCCTGACCTAGTCCAAGAGGCACCACGGATGACCTAGACAAACAGACCAACATCTCCCGACTATCAGTCACGGAGGAACCCCGGGCCTTACTGGACACCGTCTCTCCTGACCTAGTCAAAGAGGAACCACAGACTATACTTAACCCTGGTTAGATTTTCTAACCACAGGTTAACCCCAATTAACCCAAGCCTCACTTGATTAACCTTAATACTTGGGCCTCGCGCCCGTGAACTAACTCCGTTAATATACCGTCTCGTTAGGGAACGTTTTCAAGCTAATGGATGTCTCCATAGCCTTACAAGACATGCAAAACAACTTTTCGTCACCCTAGAGTGGCGATATAATTTACCCGGGACCCGATCTGGGCTCCCCGAGGGACCACATAAAATCACAACATCACATAGGGGTCTCCGACCCTTTTTCATTCACGTCAAAAGACATGCATATACTTCACATGAAATAATATAGCAAAATAAGCGGAAAAAGAGAAGAAAAGAGAGGGGTTTTATTTGCTTCACGCGTTTCGAGGTAGCTAGTGCAAAAAAGGGACTCCGCCAATGCGTCCGGGACCCACTTCTCTCTTCTTTCTCTCTCCTCTTTCTCTCTCTTCCTTTCTCTCTCCTCACTTTCTCTCTCTAAAATATTATGTGGCAGAACCTCCCCTATTTATAGAACATGAGAAAATGGGGGAGGTTGGCCTCCATTTTATATAGATAAGGTCATGTGCATAGCACATGACCATAATTAATGGTCCCGTTGACCAAATCAATGGTTTGACCGTTTGACTATTTTTCCGCTTTCTCTCGTGTATACGGCCTTCATAGTCCAACTTAATGACATCCGATTTTGATGAAACTGTAGGTGACCGAACTTGGGGCAATCCGACACCTACTGTAAAAAATTTGGGGAAAAATATTGAGTTTTGGCAGCTGCACTTTTATCCGGAAGAAAATTACAAAACCCACTAATTTTCTGATTTCGGACACAAAACACGTTGTCGCTTCTTCGTTTGAGATAAATAACTGCCGAAACGACAGACATTAGTCCCCACGGCTGATTGACATGCATTAGTGTCAACCGCATAGATTTCTATTAGGATCTCCAACAAATATTGGGTCCCACTTAATTTCTGGAAATATGAAAATTTCCCCTTTTTCTCAATTTTATCACACATAATGGCCCTGCGGTCCCGTGAAATGGTACCTGACGGAACCGATACGATAGGGGTGTGTCCCGGCAGTCAACCGGCACACTGTGTGTGATTTTCGCCAAAAGATACTGAGATTTCCTCGGTGCACTTCAATCCCGAGCGAAATCCACTTTTTATTAATTTAACAAATAATTAACTAATTAACTTCCATTAAGGACCCATGAACACATAATTTTATTATATTAATATTCCGGGTCGTTATAGATGACCTCCTGTATCCAACAATTTGGATACCGTATGTTCAACGCTACCGAAACCCCTCACTCGGATGGAGGTTGAAGTCGCATCTCTCCAGCAACAGATCATAGATCTTGAGGGCATGCCTCATCCACTTGACTTTCGATCCCCGAAGGGCCTGCCTAGGATTGAGTCTTTTTCCTCTTCTTTGAGTCACACTATGAATGTACTCACTGCACTCTTCATGCATCAATGAAAATCTTTTTTTAGCATATCCCTTTTGCCCTCATGCATAATCATGATTAGCAGTTGCATTCTTTTCAGTTGTATGAGCCGACCTATGACTTGTTCTCTGACTGCGATTCTCACAGAAGCAGCAGCTGCCAACGCAGTCTTGACGGAAGTACCAACCACAGAGATACCCCTTTCACAGTCCGATCAGAAAACAACTCCTACACAGTACAATCGGAAAGCAGTACAGGATTGATGGCAGAACCTGCAGATCAGCACCAGCGGACCACTGAGATCCTACAGTCACATGACAAAGACATAACAGCTATGTAGGCGAAGCTTGACAGTGTTCTGGAATTCCTGAAGATTCTAATTGGCACCCGGACCGAAGAACCCTCCACCTGGATCCCAACCAAAGAACCAGTCGAGAGACCTACACATGAGCCTCGCCATTTCCCCTTTATCATACCTAATCCCGTACCCGCAACAGGCGAAGGAGAGGAATATGACCAGTACGAAGAGCAGCCGAAGATCTCACACGTCCACCAGGACCAACCGTCATCCTCAGATCTAATCCCTTCCTTACAAGACGAGATCAAACAAATGAAAGAGGAGATGAGAAGAATGAAAGGTACATCCACCAGTACAAGTCTATCACTGGAAGACTTAACCTTTTCATCAGGGGATGTTGTTCCCGTAGGTTTCAAGGTCCCAGACTTTGATAAATATGATGAGTCGGGCTGTCCAAAACAACACTTGCAGTTATACTTGGGGGACATGCTCCATAATAAAAATCAGCCCTTGCTCATCCAGTACTTCTAGAAGAGTCTGAAGGGGGCAGCCCTTACATGGTGGATGTCGGTAGACAAGCAGAAAGTCAAGACCTGGCAGGATGCGATGGACAGTTTCATAGAGCAGTATTCCTTCAACCAGGAGCTCCACCCTCAGAGGAGCCAACTCGAACAGCTAAGCCAGCGCAACAACGAGTCAAATCTGGAGTACGCCACCCACTGGAGGGAAATGGTAGCAAAGATCCCAACTCCTATCCCTAAGGAGGAACTGGCAGGCATGTTCATAGGCACCCTAAAGCAGCCCTACTCTACACTCATGGTGACCTTCTCGGTAGTGGACTTCGGCACTATCTGTAGAACCCCGAACCTTTTCACAGTTAATACATGACTCTCGTTGTCATTTTTGCCTTTTTAAGAGGTATAATTAATAAATAAGGAAGAAATTGGAAATTTCGAAACATCAGAAATGTTCCTTTTCGAAGTACGAACACAACGCAAGTTGAATCGTCAAAATCGGACGAACGAGTCAAAAGATATGGCCAAAACAGCCTGTACCTGTAGGAAATCGTAGCACAGACAACGTACTCTGATAACGTATACTGTGTGCATCCGTTGTACAACTCACCACGGGCACGTTGTGCGGCTCACCACGGGTACGTTGTACAACTCACCACGGGCACGTTGTACAGCTCAACACGAGTTGCACTATTCATGGCACCACGAGTGGCACTATTCATGGCACCACGAGTTGCACTATTCATGGCACCACGAGTGGCACTATTCATGGCACCACGAGTGGCACTATTCATGGCACCACGAGTTGCACTATTCATGGCCCCACGAGTTGCACTATTCACAGCACCACGAGTTGGCACTATTCATGGCACCACGAGTTGCACTATTCATGGCACCACGAGTTCGCACTATTCATGGCACCACGAGTTGCACTATTCACAGCACCACGAGTTGCACTATTCATGGCACCACGAGTTGGCACTATTCATGGCACCACGAGTTGCACTATTCATGGTACCACGAGTTGGCACTATTCACAGCACCACGAGTTGCACTATTCATGGCACCACGAGTTGCACTATTCATGGCACCACGAGTTGGCACTATTCATGGCACCACGAGTTGCACTATTCATGGCACCACGAGTTGGCACTATTCATGGTACCACGAGTTGGCACTATTCACAGCACCACGAGTTGCACTATTCATGGCACCACGAGTTGCACTATTCATGGCATCACGAGTTGGCACTATTCATGGCACCACGAGTTGCACTATTCACAGCACCACGAGTTGGCACTATTCATAGCACAATGTGTTCAGCACTATTCACGGTCCTCGCGTCATTGCAGAAATCCCAGTAAGGGTATTACGGTCTTTTGGTCAGTTCACTCTTACCTTAAGAGTTTAACCCGAGCCTTTAGGGCTTCATTCGACACTTAGAGAGTTTGAGAGAATAGGAGAAAGGGGAGAAGGCGATTCCAACCTAGGGTTTCCATTTTGGAGAGAAATCAAAGGGTTTTGAAACCCAAGATCAACCTCCAGCCCATTTTCCTTCAAGATCAAGGCACAAACTCGTGAGGAGCATCTCCTCAAACTAGGGCAGCAGCTACACAGTCGTTTTGGAAAGGGGTTTCTTCCTCATTTCTTCAAGGTCGGTACTTTTTACTACCCTCCTAGTTATAGTTCCTCTTCTCCCTCTATTTCTTTTCATTTTTCTTTCATTGATACATGTGCTATGAGATGGATGAATGGTGAATGGAGAATGGAAAGTGGTGAATGGTAATGGAGATGGAATGGGCGATTGGATGCCAATGATTGTGTGTGATGAACAAATGGGGAAGGGCATTGTTCCAATAATGAACATACATGTACGATTTGAGTAAAACCCATCTAGAAAAGCATGTTGTAGGGTAAATCCATAATGAACACACCCTGTTTGATGAAATGCCAAGGTGAATAAAGTGAGCTGAAAATTTGTAAAGGCATGCCTAATAAATTCTGAATATTACTAGGGCCTATGATAGTGTGTTTCTTGCTTTCCCTAAAGGATATGAATATTACATTGCTCAATCTTTGATGCTACATGTGTTGTGAAATTACTCAAATGTCATCTTTAAATTTAAATGCAAGCATGTACACGTTTCTCACGAGCACGGCATGCATTACATGATTTATCGAGGTTTTCAAGAACATGGTTAGAGGTAGGACATATCCTACGATATGTTTTACCTCGCTCTTGGCAAGGACAAGTCAATCATGCATTATCATAAGAAGGTTTCCCCTTCCCTCGCAAGTACATCTCACAAGGACATCTCACAAGTGAAAGGACATGACATGAGCATTTAGGAAGAAGGGTCTCCCTTCCCTCACAAGTAGTTTACTGTTCCAAGCATGACATGGCACGACATGACAAGCATGGGCATTTAGGAAGAAGGGTCTCCCTTCCCTCACAAGTAGTTTACTTTCCCAAGCAAGCATGACATGGCATGACACACATGACACGCATGATACGATAAGATAAGACAAACATGACAAGTTTTCAAGCAAGGAAATGGTATTTTCAGTCAAGTCAAGTGCACGGTGTTTTCAAGGGTTTTATCGGTTTTTATGAATTCAAGCATGATTATATACTCCTTTACTTTATTGTCATGATATGAATTATTCCTGCTTTATATGCTTGAATTGTTTCCTGCTTTATATATGCTATTTGTATGCTATGACTGTTGGTTAGTGCTTAGTACCCGCTGAGTATTCCATGCTCAGCCGTACTTCTTATGTCGGCAGGTTCTGAGGGAGCTGCTGCTCCATTTGATGTTTATGCTCCTGGTCCATGGGTGGAAGAGGAGTACGTTGAGGAGCCTTTGGAGGAACCTCCCGTAGAGGGTTATTAGTAGGTGGTGTTAGATTCTGAGTGGATTAGCTGTGGGTGAGATGAGAGTCAGATTTATGTATTTTGGTGGGCATGTCCGCACTTTCTTTTGGATTCTTTTTGTATAAACTTGGATTGATTGTGTATATACATAGAGGTTTGGTAGACTTCCGCCATACCATGTTAGAGTATGTTTCCGCTGTTTTGCCCTCTCTTGTATATGCTCTGTGGGTTTTGCAGGTTAGTCGTCAAGCAAGTCATGATTAGTTGTCCAAAGTTCACTCTAACTCCTAGGGTGGGTTTTGGGGCGCTATACTATCATCAGGACAGGTGCCCGTATCGAGACTGCTATCAAAAGCGGGGCCATTCATTCCAATCTAGGACTTGATTCCCCCAAGGTGACGACCTCGTTCAGCAGAAATATCAGTCCTCGGGACCACAGAAAGAAGGAAGATGTACATATGATTGCTTCTACGGCACCCATCAGATTACCAGCTTAGCAATAGTCAGTTAGCAGGAATACCCGGCCAGCCCGACCAGTCCAAGGGAAAACCGTCCTCCCAGAAACTTTACCACTCTTCCATATACTCTCAGCCAGTTATTAGAATTCCTCACTAAGCAGGGCCTTCTCGAGCTGAGAGGTCCTACACCTCTTCTACCTCCAGACAAACAAGGTAAGAAATATAATGCCGACCATCACTGCGCCTTTCACAGAGGCCCCGACCATGCCACAGGTTATTGCATTGGCCTGAAGTGTGCAATCCAAGATCTCTTGGATGAGGGAAGGGTTGAGCTGGCTCCCAGCAACACAAGCATCAATCAGGTGCCACTGCCTCCGCATAACAATCAAGTCAATTTTATTAGTGGGAAGAGCCCAGGGTAGGGCAGCCAGGACCCAGCACACCTGCAGTGAATGACGACATCATCGGGCCCTCTTACCGATCACCTGTCATAATCCCCTTCCCCTAATCAAACATACAGACTATTCAATCTCCAATCCAAATACCTTTCCCCGAATATATCATCTACACCATTCTTAGCCCTGTAAATTGGCCAACAGCTCCAGCTCAAGCCTCAACCTCTTCAGGCCCAGTTCGGATCCCTTACATCCCAGAGCCTCCCTTCAACCTCAACCGAGTACCCGCTCCCCACTTTCTCATCCTCGAGAGCGAGAGCATAGCCTACCTAACCAGATCTGGCCGGGTATATCAACCTCTTACAGCCGAGCCCACAAAGGTGAAGAATACAGAGGCTGAGAAACAAAAAGCAGGGGTGTCAGACCCCCAGAAGGAAGCAAAAAATTCAGCAGTTTTATTGAAAATCCTGAAAAAAGCAGAGGAGTTCAATATCACTCAGCAACTGAGCAAGGTCCCAGCACAGATATCCATCTTGGGTCTTCTTCTTACTTCAGAGCATCACAGGAAGTAACTGCTCCAAGTATTTGGCAATGCTCATGTAACGCCAGACAAAACGCTCAAGAAACTGGGACAAATGGTAGGGCAAATCCTTGAACCCAATGTCATCTCCTTCACAGAAGAGGAGATACCGAACAGCGACAGGGACCATACCCGGGCTTTGTATATCGCAATACAGTGCATGGACCGAACATTATCATCAGTGCTCATCGACAATGGCTCTGGCCTGAACGTCTGTACACTCTCCACACTGCAAAACCTGAGCCTGGACCTTAGTTAAGTGAAGAAGAGACCTATGACCATCAGGGCCTTTGATAATACCACCAGGCAAAACCTGGGGGACATTGACCTGACCATTGGGGTCGGACTTGCTCAGTTCTCAACAAACTTTCAGGTAGTGAACGTGCCAGCCTCTTTCACTCTGCTCCTAGGGAGGCCATGGATCCATGCGGCCGGAGCCATTCCCTCCTCTTTGCATCAAAGAATCAAGTTCATACAGGATGACCGTCTGATTGTCATTCTTTCTAAAGAGTTAGCAAGTTCCTTTGGGGACGTCTAAGAGCTGGGGCAAGGCACTGCCTTCATGACATTTCAGTTCGAGCAGGTTAGTTCTATCGCCTAGGTAAAACAGCAAAGCAAGTAAGCAGTGCCACTGTTTGTCAAAATGATGGCCAGAATGAACTATCAGCTCGGAAGTGGTCTCGGTGCCAGGAATCAGGGCATGAAGAAAAGATACATGCATCCTCGTTATACACCTCCCTTTGGTTTGGGATACAAGCCCAGATACGAGGACTACCTGTAAATTCAAAATATTGTTGGCAAAATTCCGAGCCCAAAATGTTGTATTTAGGTCATAGTAGGTCTCATCTGGGTTGAAGACAAAGTGAAGAAGAAGCCGTGAAGGATCTTGAAGCTTCATCACTCACAGTGGCTCAAAAGTTGGGATTATGAGAGAGACCTAGTTGGCCCTATGATACCTCATGAAAATACTCATTCATCACTAACAATAAGTCATACTGGAGACGGGGTGATAGGGGTATGCATTAATGGTTAAAAAAATTGAAAAACCAAAATTATGCACCCCCAGGGTCTACCCTGACCATTTTGGGTCGACCCTGAAGAGCCCCCATGATTTTTGGCGAAGAGTGAAAAATGTGAGGGTAGACCCTAAGGACCATCCGGTCGACCGAAAGGCACCATCCGGTCAACCGAATGTGCCTCATGGGTCGACCCTGATATTGTTTCTTGTTTGGAAAGTGATTTTGCTATGATGGGTCGACCCAGGGACCCCCAGGGTCGACCCTGATATGAAAAATACTTTCTAAAACTTTTTTTTAGAAACTTCTAATCCCTTGGACCTTTCCTATATATAGGGGACTTCTCCCAATCTGTGAAGATGATCAATTGGAGACTTTTTAGAGCACTTTGTGCTTGCTTGGAGTTTATGAAAACTCTTTGTTTCATTGATCTTCATCTCCTTTAGTTGGCCTCTAGGTTTTGCATGGTTCTAAAGCAAATTTTCTATACTTTGCATAAATGATCCTTAAACATTAAGAGATCACCCTAGGGCTTCCATAAACCCAAAAACCCACTGTTGCTCTACTGTGAGTGTTGGTTAGCCTTTGCTAAAGCCGTCAAGGACGGAGATCGGTCTTCGGAGACCATGGTTGATCACTTTGAGTAAGATTGGCCGGTGAGGAACTGGAGCTGCTGTTGCAGAGATCGAACGTGCTGTGTTGGTGGTTTGCAAGCTGTGGAATCGATACCGAGGAACGTTGTGTCTGTCCGGTTGGGTAAGATTCGAGTCTTGTATTGTTTAAATCTTCTCATAGTGGATTCTGTGCTGGACTAGGTCCCGTGGTTTTTCTCGGAAGGGTTTTCCACGTAAAAAATCTTGTGTGATCAAGTGAGTTTAGTTGTGTGTGATTGATTAAAATTAAAATTGGTAGAGACAATTGATGAAAATTGCTCAATTGGTATCAGAGCAGGTTCACTCATAAGGTTAAATCCCTTAAGTGTGATCTTGTGTCTATCCTTAAGTCAATGACTACTTTAAGAGATGGTGGATCCATCTCTCGTCCCCTACTGCTCGATGGGAACAATTATGCATTTTGGAAAGCTCGAATGAGAGCATTTCTCAAATCCATAGACGAGAGAATCTGGATGTCCATTCAGGATGGATGGATTCCACCGGTGAATATTTTAGGTGAAGTAATCCTCACTAAAAGCACCAAGGATTAGAGCAAAGAAGAACTCGAGACAAGTGGTTGGAACACGAAAGGTCTCAATGCCATCTTTACTGCAATCACTGTTGAAGAATTCAGGCTAATCTCTTCATGTGAAACAGCAAAGGAGGCTTGGGATATTTTTGAAATGACTCATGAAGGTACAACCACTGTCAAGATCTCTAAGCTTTAAATTCTCACCACAAAATTTGAAAATCTGAAAATGGAGGACAATGACACTTTTGATGAATTCTATGCTAAACTAAGTGATATTGTCAACTCCAGTTTCAACCTGGGTGAGAAAATCAGTGAGTCCAAAATTGTCAGAAAAATCCTTAGATCTTTACCAGAAAGGTTTCAATCTAAGGTCACTGCCATCGAGGAGAGCAAGAATGTTGATGCTCTCAAGATTAAGGAATTGGTCGGATCACTCCAAACCTACAAACTTAATCTTCGACCATCCAAGAAAAACAAATCTGTAGCCTTGAAAACTGTCAAGGAAACCTTGGATGAGGATGACAGTGATGCTGAGTTGGGGAGAAGGAATTGGCTCTATTGTTAAAAAATTTCAAAATTATCTGAAAACAAATAGAAGGTTCAAGCCTAAACCAGGAGGAAAACCTCTTGAAAAGTCAAAGTCAAAACCTTGGGATAACAAGAAAGTCCCCAAAGGAACTGACAAGAAATCTCGTGGCATTCAATGCTATGAATGCAAAAGTTATGGCCATATATCACCTGATTGCCCTAACAAGAAGAAGTCTAAGGGAAAGGTGATGAATGCCACATGGGATGACAGTGATTCTGATGAAGAACAATCTGAAAGTTCTACCTTAAGTGAGGAATCGAAATATCACATGGCTTTTTCTGTCACCCTATCAGAGATAGACCATCCTCCCACTACTCACGAAGAAAAGATTGATGAAGATCAAGTAAGTGAGTCTGGTGAAGATCATGATCAAAGTCACACTGTCTCTGAGTCTGATGAAGATATGGAAAAAGCCTATGAAAGGTTGTTCTCTGAAAGCCTTAAGCTGAAGAAAGCAAAGATCTCTTTGAACAAACAACTTAAATTTACCCAACAAGAAAGAGACTCTTGCAAACTAGAAGCAGAAGGGAAGAATGCTCTAGTTTTTCAGCTTGAAAGTGGAAAGGCTGAACTGGTGTCCAAACTAGAATACCTTGAGAAAGAAAATGCCTCTCTATCCAAATGGATCAAGGTTCTAGAAACTGAGGAAGATAACTCCATGAGTGTATCTGAAGAGTCAAAGACTCGAATTTCAGAATTGGAATCTGAAAGAAATAACCTTATTGAAAAAGTTAGATTTCTAGAAAAGGAATTTCTTGATATTCTGAAAGTTAAGGATGGGCTAGCTAAGAAAGTAACTGAACTCGAAAAAGAAGCTAGACTCCTTAGCAACACTCAAATCTTGGATAAACTAGCTAGCATGCAGCGCTCAACAGTAAACATGTCCGACATAGGACATCCAGACGGACCATCCGGTCCTTTGAATGTCGAAACAATGTCTACTACAACATTTGAGCCAATAAATGAAAATCCAAGATTTGTGGGTTCTAACTCCTCGGGATCAACATCCAGGATGCCAAACTCTCAGTTGTACAAAAATTTTGTCACATCTGGACAGGTAAAAACTCAACTGAAACTGAGAGAACAAAAGTTCAGTCCCAGGCTAACAGATCTCCTCCTTCCAGGTTCATTCCCACTTGTCACCAGTGTGGAGTGAAGGGTCACATCCGACCTAACTGCAATGCCTTTAGGATAAATCCCCGAAATGGTTCTCAGAATCAAACACAATATCAAGGGAATCTCCAAAGGCAAATTCAAGCCTTAGCAGAAAAGTCTAGGAGTTTGAGTGAAGAAGTGATGAAAATTGCTCAACTCTCTAGTACGCAATATGGTTGTGACACTTTTTATGCTCATCATAAAGAAGGTAACAGGATGGACCAAAATGCAAGGTTCACTCAGAAAAGAAGGAAGAACAGGAGATCTAACAAGAAGAAGGTCATGCCTACAAATGAAGTGAACAAAGACCATAGGGTTCCCCAAAAGTCTAAGTTCATTTATGTGAGAAAGGATGATCTAAAATGCCTTGTCATCCACACTGTTTTGAAAGCCCAAAATTTTGACATGTGGTATTTCGATAGTGGATGCTCCAGACACATGACAGGTAACAAGTCCCTCTTTACTCATCTTGAGGAATGCTCAAATGGGACTATTACTTTTGGTGATGGAAGCAAATCCTTTATGAAAGGAAAATGTGTCATCCAAGCACCAGGCATTCCTAAACTGAAGGATGTCTTGTTTGTAGAAGGACTGAAAGCTAATCTAATTATCATAAGTCAATTGTGCGATGATCACCATGCTGTCTGGGTTGGACTTTATGTTGAGCACCCTTGGTTCCTGTATATGGGATGCTTTCGCTTTGTTTCTGCCATTTAGTTCCTGCCTCTGACTCCTTGGGTTTCTCTATGCTTTTGCTCTTTGTTGACCATATTACTTCCTGCTAGAGTCTTTGTTATGTAGGATTGATGTTCCCTTGGCAATTCTAGCCAAAATGAGGGAGAAGGTGCCTAAGTTTGATCACATTCCTAAGTTTGATCACATGTTATTCATCATATGTACAATTGTTATGTCATGTCATATTCTCTCCGGTTAAATACTGACATGTGCATATTTTCACATTACTCTCCTGTTTATGATTTTGAAACCTTGTCAAACAGGATCTCAGATTGAGGGGGAGAACTCATACTCTTTGTATGATGTTCATTGTTTCAATATTTATCTTATTTTATGAATTTCCCCCATGCTTCACAAAGGTATTGTTTGTTTCAGTGTTTCAGGTGTGATTAAATACTTCAATGGTCTTGTAAAGCCTACTGCTCCATGGAAGAAGTCCAAATGTCCAGTGTCATGTATTTTTCATTCTCTTGTTTCTTGTGGGTTTAAGAGAGTATGTAAAACCATGACCATTAATTTTATTGGTAGTTTTGTCTCGGAATTTCCAAAGGGGGAGATTGAAAAGTCAAAATGTTGTTGGCAAAATTCCGAGCCCAAAATGTTGTATTTAGGTCATAGTAGGTCTCATCTGGGTTGAAGACAAAGTGAGGAAGAAGCCGTGAAGGATCTTGAAGCTTCATCACTCACAGTGGCTCAAAAGTTGGGATTATGAGAGAGACCTAGTTGACCCTATGATACCTCATGAAAATACTCCTTCATCACTAACAATAAGTCATACTGGAGAAGGGGTGATAGGGGAATGCATTCAATGGTTAAAAAAATTGAAAAAACAAAACTATGCACCCTAGGGTCGACCCTGACCGTTTTGGATCGACCTTGAAGAGCCCCCATTTTGTACCATGATTTTTGGCAGAGAGTGAAAAATGTGAGGGTCGACCCTGAGGACCATCCGATCGACCGAAAGGCACCATCCAGTCGACCGAATGTGCCTTATGGGTCAACCCTGATATGGTTTCTTGTTTGGAAAGTGATTTTGCTATGATGGGTCGACCCAGGGACCCCCAGGGTCGACCCTGATATGAAAATTACTTTCTAAAACTATTTTTTAGAAACTTCTAATCCCTTGGACCTTTCCTATATATGGGGGACTTCGCCCAATCCGTGAAGATGATCAATTGGAGACTTTTTAGAGCACTTTGTGCTTGCTTGGAGTTTATGAAAACTCTTTGTTTCATTAATCTTCATCTCCTTTAGTTGGCCTCTAGGTTTTGCATGGTTCTAAAACAAATTTTCTATACTTTGCATAAATGATCCTTAAACATTAAGAGATCATCCTAGGGCTTCCATAAACCCCAAAACCCACTGTTGCTCTACTGTGAGTGTTGGTTAGCCTGTGCTAAATGCGACAAGGACAGAGATTGGTCTTCGGAGACCATGGTTGATCACTTTGAGTAAGATTGGCCGGTGAGGAACCGGAGCTGCTGTTGTGGAGATCGAACGTGTTGTGTTCGTGGTTTGCAAGCTATGGAATCGATACCGAGGAACGTTGTGTCTGTCCGGTTGGGTAAGATTCGAGTCTTGTATTGTTTAAATCTTCTCATAGTGGATTCTATGCTGGACTAAGTCCCGTGGTTTTTACCGGAAGGGTTTTCCACGTAAAAAATCTTGTGTGATCAAGTGAGTTTAGTTGTGTATGATTGATTAAAATTAAAATTGGTAGAGAAAATTAAAGTAGACCTATTCACCCCCCCCCTCTAGGTCAAAGAGTGCATTGGAATAAGGAATTTCACTACCTTTCTAAGCTGACTAGGAAGAGTAGCCAATCGTCGAAACCTGAACCCCGACCACACATCTTTGTAACCTTCCCCGTGGGAATCTATGAGACCTACCCGGAAACCTCTGCTGCACCCGTTGCCTTAACACCCTAACCCAGTGACGAGTCTTCAGGGATTCCAGAACCTGGAGTGTTCGCCATGACCCAGATGTTCGACGAGCTAACTGTCGAAGATGCTACCAAAGCAGAATATTCAGCAGGAGAGTAGGTCTGCACCCTCTCCAACAGCGCCGAAGCGTCATCCAGTCGCCAGCCACTGGTCCATTGACCATCGAGGCCAGCCAGGGCCGGGGTAAGCACAGTGCAGGAGAAGTTGGTCCAAGATAGCAGTGAACCAACATCACCCTTCTCCTCCATCTACTTCTCTTTTGCTCCCGTTTGTAAAATCCAAAAGTCATGCCACTGTCGTCCTCTTTTTGTTTGAATCTTTTTGTAACAAGTCATTTTGAAAATCAGATTGTTTTGACTCAAAAACCATGTTTTCGAAAAAACATTTCATATCGGCTGATGACGAAATCACACGGACTCTTCCCCTAGAAGGCCTAGTGTCCTGAAGCCAACAAATCATCATCATCAAAGCATGCTAAACTGAAGCTAATTGGTTTGCCAGGAAATTACCTCTGACAGGGCTACCCCTCAAACCCTCCTTGAACTCTCCGAAGCAAAGTATGACTCCGAACAGGAAGAGGAACCGCCTCAGGAAATTCTAGACCTCCTCAAGCACAGCGAAGGACTTCTATAGTCTAACAGGGAAGACACTGAAACAATCAATCTGGGATCCGCAGAGAACCCCCGGCTAGTCAAAATCGGCACCAGGATGAACCTTCAGCGGAGAGCAGACATGATCAGTTTCCTGAGAAGGTACAGTGATGTCTTCGCCTGGTCATATGCTAACATACCAGGCCTAGACCCAGCATTGGTGGTTCACAGACTGCCCTTGAACCCCGACGTCAGACCAGTGAGGCAGAAACTGAGATGGATGAGGCCCGAGTGGTCACAGAAGGTCAAGGAAGAAGTTAAGAAGCAGATCAGCGCAAGCTTCCTGGTAGTTGCAAACTATCCTGAGTGGTTGGCCAACATAGTCCCAGTACCCAAGAAGAATGGCAAGGTCCGCATGTGTATTGACTACCGGAATTTAAACAGGGCAAGCCCCAAAGATAACTTTCCTCTCCTGCACATTGACGTTCTGGTCGACAATACTGCTGGGCACGAGACTCTCTCATTCATGGATGGTTTCTCCGGATACAACCAGATCAGGATGACAGAAGAAGACATGGAAAAAATCTCCTTTATCACGCCTTGGGAAACATTCTGCTACAAGGTCATGCCCTTCAGACTCAAGAACGCAGGGGTCACCTACCAGAGGGCCATGACAGCCTTGTTCCACGACATGATACACAAGTCCACTGAAATCTACATGGATGACATGATCATCAAATCATCGACGGCCGAACAGCACCTAGAAGACCTGAAGAGACTCTGCGATAAACTCCGAGAGTACGGCCTAAGACTGAATCCGACCAAATGCGTCTTCGGAGCCTCATCAGGAAAGCTTCTTGGCTTCATAGTCAGCAAAAGAGGCATTGAGATCGATCCAGCTAAATCCAGAAGTATCATCGAAATGCCAACACCCCAAACTGAAAAGAAGATCCGTGGTTTCCTGGGCAAAATTCAGTACATCAGTCGGTTCATTTCTCAGCTAACTCCAATCTACGAGCCGATCTTCAAACTTCTCCGAAAGAACATGCCGACAATCTGGACAGCAGAATGCCAAGAAGCCTTTGACAGAATAAAGCAGTATCTTTTGAACCCTCCAGTACTTGTGCCTCCTACACCAGGACGTCCACTGCTACTCTACATCTCTATGCAAGAAACCTCTATGGGGTGCTGGAACAACATGACGAGACTAGCAGAATAAAGCAAGTCATCTACTATATCAGTAAGCATCTGCTTGAGTACGAAGAGCGGTACAACCCTCTTGAGAAGACATGTCTAGCACTGGTCTGGGATACTCAACGTCTTCGGCACTATCTGCTTTCCTACCCGGTAATTCTGATCTCCCGGATGGACCCATTGAAATACTTACTGGAAAAGCCAGCCACCACTGGAAAAGCCACCCACAAAAGTCAATCAAGGGGCAGGCGATAACAGATCACCTGGCCCACGGTCTAACCCAGGCCTACATGTCTGTACATGATCAGTTTCCAAATGAAGCCATCCTGTATACGGAAGTGGACAAATAAAAATACTCTGGCTGGGAGTTGTATTTTGACGGAGCTGCAACCGTCATGGGTATGGGACAGGAGCCGTCCTGATCACCCCTAAAGGAGCACACCTCCCTATCTCTATCAAGCTGAAGTTCAGATGCTCCAACAATGAAGCAGAGTACGAGGCAAGCATAGCAGGACTGAAAGAAGCCCTGGATGTTGAGATTGAAGAGGTAGACGTCTACGGTGACTCATCTTTAGTAATCTGTCAAGCAAATGAGTCTTGGGCTATCCGAGAAGCAAGGCTAGTCCCGTACTTAGCCTACCTTAATCTGCTAATCAGTCAATTCAGAATAATCAGCTTCAGCCACCGATCCAGGAACCGGAACAGATTCACCAACGCACTGGCCACTCTAGCTTCAATGGTACAGATCCCTACAGACATCATGCTCTAGCCGATAGAAATTCAGCAATAGGATCAGCCTACCTACTGCCTTCAGATCGAGGAAGTATCGGACCACAAGCCTTGGTATACAGACATTAAGCATTATCTCGAAGATGGGACCTTCCCTCTCGATGCTACCAAAATAGACCGCCAGGCAATTAGAAGACTGGCCATTCAGGTCATCCTATCAGGAGGCATCTTGTATAAAAGTTCACCGAACCTACTCTAGCTCAGATGCCTAGATACCAGTGAAGTAGCACAAGTAGTTGAAGAAGTTCACAGAAGAACCTGCGGCCCACACATTAATGGGTTGATGTTATCTAAAAATATATTGAGGCTAGGCTACTACTGGTCCACCATGGAATCAGACTGTTGCAAGCATGTATAGAAGTGCCACCAATGCCAAATCTATGCCGACAGGGTAAATGCACCACCGAGTAGGCTGCACAATCGCACCACTCCTTGGCCATTCTCGGCTTGGGGCATCGATGTCATCGGACCCATTGCTCCAAAAGCATCAAACGGACATCGATTCATCCTGGTAGCAATCGATTATTTCACAAAATGGGTTGAGGCAGCCTCTTATGCCAACGTCACAGCCTTAGTGGTTCAACGTTTTCTGAAAAGGGATATCATTTGTAGATATGGGGTCCCATATGAGATTATAACAGACAATGCTCTCAACTTCTGCAACAAGGGGATGACTGACCTCTGCCAAAAATTCAAGATCCAACATCATAACTCTACGCAGTACAGGCCACAGACCAATGGTGCAGTTGAAGCTGCTAACAAGAATCTGAAGAAAATCATAGAGAAGATGGCAACCAAGTACTTTGCCTGGCATGAGATGCTCCCTTATGCACTCATGGCCTACAGAATGTCCATCCGAACCTCAACAGGAGCAACACCATTCGCTCTGGCCTATGGTATGGAAGCAGTCCTCCTTGTCGAAGTACAAATTTCATCACTCTGGGTGTTAATGGAAGCAGAGCTCTCAGAAGTGGAATGGGCGCAAACCCGGTACGAGCAGTTAAACCTGATCGAAGAGCAGCGACTGAAAGCCATCAACCACTCTTAGGCCCACCGAAGGCACATGGCTAGGGCCTTCAACAGGAAGGTTAAGCTAAGAAATATCAAGATCAACAACCTGGTTCTCCGAAAAATGTTGCTAAACCGCCCTGACCCAAGGGGCAAGTTCACTCCCAACTATGAAGGCCCATACGTCGTCCGAGACAAATTCTTCGGCGGTGCCCTTCAGCTCAGACGTATAGATGACGAAGACCTCCCAGAGCCCGTCAACATGGACAAAGTCAAAAGATACTACGCTTAGGGTCTAGATCTGATAGGCGCTTTGCACTTGTAGTTTCTCTGGGAAATGACAAGAGGCCATCCTTGACACACTCTTCATCCCTCTTTTCTGTAATCCGTTTACAAAACAAATGAATCTTGCTAGTTAGCCCCTTGAGCCTGACAACCCCTCTTTCATTACACTTTTTTGGGACACCCTCCCTTGCCTCTGCGGCATTGGCCCGAACTACGTCATGACTTGATCCCGTAAAGGTACGTAGGTAGCCTGTCAAATCAGGTGCGGTCATATATGGGGTATCCACTCCTCGACTCTGCCCAAACAGAGTCCCTCTTTCCTGAAAGGAGTCATCAACTCTCCCCAAGTAGAGACAAACTCTCTCAACTTCCCAATCAAATCGATTCTCATGGGTACAATCTCTCTAGACTCTTTACCCAGTAGAGACAACCTCTCCAGAAAAACAAAATCCTCGAACAGAGATAACCTCTCTATCCCCAGCAAAGACAACCTCTCTCACTCTCTTTCCCCCATCCCTAGCAGAGCAAAAAAAAAATCACCGGGAATCATAAGGCACAGGCCTTAAGTAAAAAAATCCCCCCGAAAACAGAAAAATCCTCCCCAGAGAGTGAAAATCAATTATAACAAACCGAAACCTCCAAGGGAGAGCAAATCAACTACAAAATAGGAGAAATCCCAGGGTCTCCCAAACTTGGTCCACAGCCTACATTTCATCCTACTATAAGTCCTCCTCGATCCTTTAAGAATTGCGAGTGCAAGTGCAATATCACATCTGAATCCTCAGCAGAAATATCATCCATAAAACCCTTGAGGAGCGCCATTCAGGGCTATGACGGGAGAAGACCTAATTTTCCTCTACATAAACAAAACCTCCCCAGTAAGTTGTGGGCATGAGTGAAAACCGGCAACGGCCTCATTGCGCAAAAATCACGCGATCCCCAGACCTAGTCTTGTGACTAGGGGCAAAAAAAGGATAAAAACCAATCAGCTTCGCAGGTATGAGGAAAACCAGCAACGACCTCATTGCGCAAAAATTATGCGAACCCCATGACTTGGTCATTCCAAGGGTAAAAAAGGGAGAAAGGCTGAAGAGCAGTTTGGCAACATCATCCGGCAGCAATCAGGCTAGCCAGATAAATCCTCTACAGCAATCCCCAGCAGGTGGCATGGAAGAGCAGCTTCCCCAACACTAGGCTCCAACAGAGTTCAGATCCCCAGCAGTGATCTACAGCAATGTCATACCTCTCAGCAGATCCCCAGTAACGGTCTACAATGGCTTTACATCCTCTAGCGGATCTCCCTAGTAGGAGCATCTTATTTGCTCCCCCAGCAAGGTTCCCCACGGTCAGAATCTAATCTCCAGCAGTGACAAAACAAATGGGTCTACCCATGAGCATCCTCAATAGTGAAAAATTCTCTTCTAGGTTATACTCTACTCTCCAAGAGCAAAAAGCAGACTATCTAATCCCCAAAGACCTGACTAAGGCACTTTCCTGGCAAAACTGATAGCTAGTTGAACATTCTTTTGTTGAAAGCAAAATTTTTTACAAAGGACCAAAACCTTTTACAAAATGTTTTTAAAAACAAACTCTTTGGTATCCTGACCAGATTATACCAGCCTGCACTGAGCAGCCCCAGCAAGTCAAAGCAGAAGAAGCCGACATCATGCATCCCCGCCAGTCGCAATCAGCAAAGTCATGGGAAAGCATCCTCGCCTTTATCCCCTGCATGACATCCCTGCATAGCGTCACGCTTCTGGTGACCAAACTCCTCAGCATCATCTTTGATCAAAATCCAGCGCCTCGGCCATTTCAATCATCCAGCAAGTGCCTCTTGGACATGCCACCTCTCTTTCGACACCCTCGTGTGTCCTCAACATCCCGTGTATACCTTTACAGCGTATACCACCTGCATGTCCTCTCTTTCGACATCCCCGTGTGTCCTCGACATCCCGTGTATACCTTTACAGCGTATACCACCTGCATGTCCTCTCTTTCGACACCCCCATGTGTCCTCGACATCCCGTGTATACCTTTACAGCGTATACCACCTGCATGTCCTCTCTTTTGACACCCCTTTGTGTCCTCAACATCCCGTGTATACCTTTACAGTGTATACCACCTGCATGTCCTCTCTTTCGACACCCCCATGTGTCCTCGACATCCCGTGTATACCTTTACAGTGTACACCACCTGCATGTCCTCTCTTTCGACACCCCCGTGTGTCTTTGACATCCCGTGTATACCTTTACAGTGTATACCACCCACATGTCCTCTCTTTTGACACCCCCGTGTGTCTTCGACATCCTGTGTATACCTTTACAGCGTATACCACCTGCATGTCCTCCCTTTTGACACCCTGTGTGTCCTCGACATCCCGTGTATACCTTTACAGCGTATACCACCCGCATGTCCTCTCTTTCGACACCCCCATATGTCCTCGACATCCTGTGTATACCTTTACAGCGTATACCACCTGCATGTCTCATCTCCAACACCCTGCGTGTCCTCGACATCCCGTGTGTACCTTTACAGTGTACACCACCCGCATGTCACCCCCTTCAACACCCTGTGTATTCTTGACACCCTGTGTGTCTCTTTGATCAAACTCGATCGAATCCTTCTAGCCGACGCCTCCAGGCTATGCCATCCCTGTATTCATCAATCCCCAGTGAGTAGTCTGAACTACTCGCCCTTCCCCAGTAGCGCCTTGCCACTATATTCACTCACTATTTTTGCACTGCATGCATGCACATCATCATTCTGCATCCCTGTTATCTGAGCTTGGTCTAAAAATAAGATGATTCCAGTCTTTGTCGTTCGAATCGCCAACCTTGGCATTCTCCAGCAAAGAGGGGCAGCTATAAGCACCCGATTTTTACACCCCATCTAACTGTAGTTAAAATCCCTTAACTATGGTTACCTCCCCTACCATGTCCCTCACAACCTAGGTAAACCTCTCCAGTCAAACCCTAGAAAAACCCATGTCCTAAACCCTAGCATTAGGTGACCTTAGCATACCCCTTAATCCCATGGCCTGTAGGGCCTGACCCTTAGTGTAGCACCCCGGACTTTTCTACATTTAATAAATAGTACTTTCGTAGCTAATTGGCCTTTCTCGTGGTCTAATAAATAAATAAGGGAGAAATTAGAAATTCTAAAACTCAGAAATGTTCCTTTTTGAAATACAGATCCAACGCAAGTTGAATCATCGAAATCGGACGAGCGAGTCAAAAGATATGGTCAAAACAGTCCAGACCTGCAGAGCACCGATCGCTCGGTCCATTCAGCGATCGATCGGTCCAAAACCGATCAATCGGTAGCTATCGACTGGTCAAAAATTTTGTATGGGAAAATTTTCTAGAGAGAAGACTTTTGACCGTTCGATCGGTTAGAACACCGATCGCTCGGTAAGCAACCGATCGATCGGTCATAACCACCGATCGCTCGGTCCTCGCGTTTTTGCAGAAATTTTAGTAAGGGCTTTTTCATCTTTTGGGCGTTAAACCCTTACCCATAAAGGCTTGCTCGACCATTTGAACCCTCATTCATTACACTTAGAACATTTAGAGAGAAAAGGGAGGAGAAGAAGAGGGTTTTCACCTAGGGTTTCCATTGGAGAAGGAATCAAAGGGTTTGACAACCCTAGATCATCCTCAAACTTAGATTGCTTCAAGTTCAAGGCTCAAGCTCGTGGGGGATCTCGTTCTCAAGCTAGGGCAGTATTCTCCAAGGTATTTCAAGAGGGTTTTCTTCCCCAAACCAAGTCTCCCTCAAGAAAAGGTTCCTCCTTTCAAGTTGGAGCTTAAATCAAGGTTCCTATCAAGATCAAGCCTTGATCTAAGGTTAGTACACCCTACTAACTTTCCCTAGCATTAACCTAGGTTTTCTATTTTAAATGATGATTCTTTACATTATGCTTTCCTTCCCTATGAATTGTATCATCTTAATAAATATAAACAAGATAAGGAAAAAGGATATGGATGTGTATGGAATGTGGATTGAGGCGATGGGATGCCAAATGTATGATGTGTGATATGTGTGGTGTGGGAAATGAAAAATGGAAGATGGGCATTTTACAAATAATAAACTTACCCTTATGTGATTGGATGGAAAATATGCATTAAAGAAGAATAAGATGAACTATTAATGGACATCGTTTGTTATGTGTTGATAAATGCCTAACCTATGAAATGATGACTTAAAGGAATTGGATGTAAGCCGTATGTAATTGTTCTTGTAAATGATGACTCGACCAAATGCTATGTTGATCACCTAAATGTTTGCATGATATGCTCTAAATTTAAATGAAATGCAATATCTCTTTTGTTATCCTCATTCCCATGATTGTCACTATTGGCACGTACACGAGCACGCATGTTAGCATGAACCGAGATTTCAAGAGCATGTGCATATAATAACCAACAAGAAACTATTGCATGTCAAGGAGGTTGGTAGCCCAGGGAGATTCGGGTACTAGCCTCTGGCTCACAAGAAAACCCCAAAACACGTATTGTCAAGGAGGTTGGTAGCCCAGGGAGATTCGGGCACTAGCCTCTGGCTCACAAGAAAACTAAACAAGTAATAAAAATCACATATTGTCAAAGAGGTTGGTAGCCCAGGGACATTCGGGTACTAGCCTCTGGCTCACAAGAAAACCATATATCAAGGAGGTTGGCAGCCCAGGGAGATTCGGGTGCTAGCCTCTGGCTCACAAGTTACAAGATGCAAGTTTACAAGATGATGACAAGACATTCATGCATGCACGCATACATGATTTCCACAAGGCACACCGAGATATGGAAACGGGTTTTCAAGCATAAGTTTTATCGGCATTTTTGCATTCATGCACATACATCAAGATGATAATATTGCTCCATGTTTAATATTGTTTAATCCTATGATTTTACTATTGCCTTGAATTGATGATTGGTATTGTATTACTCTTCGCATGTTTATTATTGTTATGGTTAGCTAGTAGCTTGTACTCGTTGAGTATTCCAAGCTCAGCCGTACTTTCATGTCGGCAGGTACTGAGGGAGCCCTCGACTCGGTTCTGGGTCGAGGAAGAATACATAGAGGAGAGAGAGCCGTCTATCCCACTGCAATCTCAGGCGGACCGAGACCTCGACGTGTGGCCGTACCTTGACTATTGTTGAGGGGAGAGTACGAGAGGGTTATATGTAGTTTGACATTTTGATAGGCGGGCGTGTCCACCTTAGACTTAGACATGTTTTGTATATATATATGTTAACTTGGAATACTCTTTTGGAAACCTTAGAAGAAAATAAAAAGTTAGTCTACGCTTCCACATTTATGTTTAGCTTCCACGCTCTGATTTTCATTGTTTAGTACTTTAATTATCTTATTCATGACAGGATGGTTTGGCAGGTATGTTTAGTCACGCCTAAAGTATCCCTAAACTCCTAGGGGGTATTTTGGGGCGAGTGTGCAGGGCCCAGCCCATTTTCAATCTAAAATCCCTGATGTCGGTAGACCCTCTACCGACGTCTTAAATTTGGCCTTGTTTCAAGCTGTTCGTAGACCTTCTACCGACATCTTCAAGTTCCGAGTTGTAGGCCTGCAACACCCCTGCACACTCTACCTCCACCTCGGTCTCTCCTTCCTCAACCTTTAGTCGACCTTACCTTGGACCAATACCCTCCTCTCCCTTCTTCTAAATCCCTTTTAGGTCCCTTAGGAGCTTCCCTACAAATACCCAACGCCATCACAGTTCATAGGGTCTGCGTTTTTTTGGAGGAGAACCCCATTCGCAAAACCGAAATCCTTACCCCTTTTTCACCCTTGGTTCGGTTCTAGGTGAAAGTATGCCTCTTTTTAATTTTAGAAACACAGTTCTTGGGGGGCATACATCGAATCCCAAGATCTGACTAAGATTCTAATTGATTTTATTCAATGAAGGTTAGAATAACATTCACCTTTGCGACTTTGAAATTGTTAAGTCAAATCCACGTTAGAATAGTACTCGCAAAACTTCACAAGTGTCAAGTCTCCTGTCGATTCACACGAACCTTCTTTTTCCTTTAAAGCTTTCTCTAATGGAAGCTAATGGCCCTTCCAAATTTCCAGCTCTAGGAATCTTGAATAAAGATCCAATCTTTATTGATCAAGAACCTTTCTTGATGAACAAGATGAATTCTTAGAGAATTGCTTTTTGGTTGAAGCATTGTTACTAGGAAACACCTTTCCTAAAACTCCATTAGGATCATAGAATGTTATCTAAGTCCCTGGACTTCCACCAATCACAATTAATGTCCATTAACACAATGTGATTAACCTCCAGAAATTAGAGAATTGCTTGTAAGTACCATCTCACAACATATTTACAAATAAATCCTTCCACATTCTGATATCACATGTAAGCTTCCGGGATTGGAACAATTCCACTGTCTTAGTCCCTAACTTATGAATAGAACTCTTTCTCATGATTACTTTTCATTGAACTGAACCTCCAAAACACTTTTGAAGAAACATTAGAAAAGAACTGACATATATATATATATATATACTTTTCCATATTAAAAATATCAACTTCGATAAAGACCATTTTACCGAAAAGCACCAGTACTGGATTTAACAGTTCAGTTCAACAAGTATCACCTTGATATCATTATCTCCAATTAAGGAGTTGTGGATTCCTTATTGAGTGTTTACACACTTCTCCAAACATAGTGTACATGACCCAACGTACCCGGAGTTAGTTCTGTGTATTGGACATTGCCGATTGGCACATCAAAGCCATATAGACAAATGTCTGAGAAGATGTTAACCTCTCAGGTCTAAGGACAATTTGTTAAATGGATAACCCTAATACAATCTGACAGTGTATTCCATAGGGTATCCACTAGTGACCCCGTTCAGTATTATGTACTTGCTACATATACTCACATGTTAGTCAAGAGTCACCACTCTCTGTGAATGAGATTCATCACACTATCTCATAGAACTACACATGTGCAAGCCATGATGAAGAACGGCGCCCAACCAGTACTCTAGAGGCTTCGAACAATATTAGGTTTACAAGGAACCGGAAAATCATATCTCCTCGCAACCTTTGCATGATTTTCCTACAATGTTACCTATGGAACTTTATGTCATCATCATATGAGATAGTAATTAATATAAATACCCTTTATAGTTGGTTGTGTGAATATGATGTTTGTCTAATCAACATAGAAAAGTCTCTTATTGGCTTTCGAGGGCATATATGTCCAACAATCTCCCACTTGCACTCTAAGCCAATTAGATGTAATGCCCATCTTCTCAGTGATGTTTCTCAAACACCAATTGAGACATAACTTAATATGTATGGGTCTGTCATGTCTGCTTTACCACAACTATTGTAGTGATGCAATAACACTTGCAACTCTTGCAAATTTATTATCAATAACCATAGTCTTAAAAGACTAAACAAAAATGATACTGTCCAACAGTCATTTTCAGAAGTTAACATGCTTGTGCTTTATCATTATGCAATGTTCCGGACTAATCTGATCAATATCTTATCACATCAACATGTGATGAATATCCGGTCTAGTACAAGTATATTTTCTCATGATATCATATATCTAAGAGAAACAGATTCCATCTCATAAAGGTAGAAACTCTTTTCTTGGAATCTTACTTGCACAAAAACATGATTGTTATTGGGAGAATAACAATACCATTTTTCTTTTGTCTCTAAACCATTTAGGACTAAGAAAACATGTTATCAAAGTTTTTGTCCTTCATTGCATAATTGCTAGATCAAATCTAAGAGAAGAATAATATTAATACTTCATTCGCAATGAAAAATTTTTTATCTTTGCATAGAGCCAGGAAAGTAATTATGCTCCCACTAACTAATTTGCACACAAATGATACTTTCATTCTTAGATGAAAATCAAACAGTTTGATTACTTCATCAAAATAAAAGTTAGTTCATCTACAGATTCTGGGACTTGTGGGTTCTAGTGTACTATTTAGGTATAGTGAGAGTAGAGAGTTGATCTCTATCAATTCTCATAGTTATTGGTTTATTGGGCTTCCGCTTCTAGAACAATTCTAGATTCAGTTTCTCTACTAGGAAACTTGTATTCCTGTTTACAAATATCTTTTGTAATCCAGGAATAGAGACTAAATGTCTCTAACGCGAATCCCAAGCTCATCTTCTATCAAATCATATCCAATATAATTCGATTTAACAACACCATCATGCTATGGTTTGTTATGAGAATTATCTGAGACAGATGTAATGAGAGTAAATTATGAAATTTCTATTAAGAGGTACTCTTCTCAATCATGGAAGACTTACCTAGCTGTTTATTTATTTCAATGCGGAATTCCTTGAACTTTTCAAAGAATGTGAAATAAAGTTAGCTATCTCTTAATGGAAGATTCATATAATTATGATCATCCAACTTTTGTCTCATTCCCAAGTAGAAGTTTTATCTACTCGGATTTCTCCTTCTCCTTAACAAACATGCAACTATTGCACTTATGCAAGATCATACCAAGCATTAGGAGCTGGAGGTTCCAACAATTAAGTTGGACTTGATGAGTATAGAAACTGGACAATCCTTCCAAAGGTTTGTCTTGTATCCAATGACCAATTGCTTCACTATGAAGCACAATCCTTATACTTTCCTTTCTTCTCAGAAGAGCCTTTGTCCATACTACTAGAATACCTTTCCAATGGAAAATCTTGGATTTCTTTCCTTTGCATAAATGCTCGGGATTTTAAAAATTCAATTCTTTTGAACATCTTTGCAAGTAGCATTGAACTCTTCAAAGGTTCTTAGCCATATGCAACATGTAGGATTTCAGACAATCTGACTTCCTACTTGTTCAACATAACCATATTAAAGGACTGCGGGAGTTTGTCGAAGATCATATCCTCTAATCTCATAAATTTATCTCAGCACCAAGAATTGAGATTTATGAATCCAATGATCTCTATTATATTCTTTGTGACTGGGTTTCCCTAGTCAACTTGGTGTCCACTTGTCCTTTTATATAGTAAGCTGCCTAGCAGCCCTATTGTATTCTGTAAACATCTCATATGAGATTTAACATCAGTAGTGAGAACTTGGGCAATTCTTTAGATAGTAAGCACAAACTTGAGATTCTTTTTCCATTCCAAACACTTTGAATTGGTCAAGAGATTCTTATTAAAGTCTTGGTAAAGTGGTTATAGAATGACATGAAAATAAAACATACATCATAATATTTCACACATTATAATATCATTAGATCAGGGCTTTCGATCTTTGATGATATTGCTCATCATTCAGTCAAATTTCATAGACCCCTCAATCTATAAAATTAGAAAATATGCTACTTCATATTTCTGATGAGCATTGGGTGCCTTATAATACACATGCAATCTTCCATGCTAGGATAGTAACTATCCATCACTGAACATCTCATGCATAACTCCTTATGTTAATTAGTGATTCCCAATTTTCTTGTGACCTCCAAGGACAACATGACTGTCACTGTGTCAGCCGTCATGTTCCTTGATTAAGTGAAACCCATTATTCTCGGTTGTCATATGATCAAGTAGGAATATGCCCCCATGCTAGTTGACACTCCCTATCAGGCCATACACATTCCTATCTACTATAGAAATAAAACACTAGGAGTTTAATTTAGACTGAATTATGTCCGATTCCTGTCAGAGAGACAAGACTCAGGCTAATTAATTCCTAGTCTTATTGATAATGGAAGGTCATAGGGCAACATTATCCCGTAGGATAGATTAGCCCATTTAATTCACTTAATATTTTTCTTGAGGGAAAACAGAATATCATGAATAAATTATATATCTAATGCATATATCAAAAGCATTCACAATATTTATCATTGTATCACATGTATAAAACAATATACAAATATCATCACATGATAATAAATCAAATTTCATTTAATTAGATCAAACTAATTCCAATGAACTCCCACTAGCCCCAGAAATCTTAATGGATCTAATCCAAGGGTACAAAGGTCATTTTTAACATCAGTGGGCTTTAGATGGTTCATTCATTCATATGATGGACCATTGGTCATACCAAGCACCATGGGCCTGAATAACAATTATAAAGTGTCCATGTGCATCACTAAAGCCCATAAGTCAAAATGGACTATATTACCCTTTAATTCTCTACGAATTATTCTTAGCACATTAGGGTTCACCAACCCTAAGTTTAAAAGAAATTATGGAAGTCTTTAAACAACTCTCTAAGACCTCTACTAGGGTCTATAAGTGTCACTCAAGCACTTCTCATAATCGTGAATATTGTTAGCTCACATCTATGCCAATTAAGACATACTTATCTCATAATCATGCAAGTAACATATTTCACGTAAAAATTTCAACATGGACTACATGAATCATGTCCAAAAGGGCTATAATAATGTGTTTTATTTAAACACAAATCTTTTATGTTTCAACAAAACACATATTGTGGGGTTTGATCCAATTATCCAAAATTTGCACAAAAACGATAATCACATTATCACAAGGGTTATGGACTTTTCTAAGCAACTAAAAGCTATAATAAATCATCACATGAAATACATAATATTGCCACACAATGGGTCAACATGATCATGCTATCTTAGAAATCCTACAACTACTCTTGTAGAACGCCTTCTAAGATTTATTCTCCATACGATTACCATCATCTTCGATCTTCAATTTGATTTCTCCATAGAAAAATCAGCAACTCCTAATACTAAGATTACATCATATTCAAAATAAGAAACCTTGAGAAATCACCCAAAATAGGGTGCTCAAGGGGAGTACAACTCATAAGAAGAAAGAGAAGAGAATAGAGAGAGAAGAAGAATGCATGATCATGGAACCCATCCACCATTCAACAAGAATATTTATTAACAATTCATCAACTATGAATAATAACATGGCATGACAAATTACTTAGAAAGTCCATAACCTCAACAAGGGTTTTGTTAACCTTAGGGAAACTCTTTCCCATATGGTTAAGGTCTCTATTAACATTTAATAGAAAAACCCTAGAGCAAAGAAAGCAAGCATGACAAGAATGAATTCTTAGGGTTTTTAGATCATCATTAAAAGAAAACAATTTTCCTTTAATGCTTGGAAAATCATTAAGAGAAACAATTTCTCTAAAATTTAATCTAACCTTAAAATTCATCCTCACATTCCTCAATTGATAAACAAATAGTAAACACCATATTAAATTCGGCTAGGCTATGGATCTAATCCCTTCTATATTATTTTGATCTAATAACTATTAAAAGACCAAAATAAAAATCAGCAAATTGCTAATTTTTAATATCACTTTATATTGATTCCAAATCAATAATAGGTGAATTCAAAATTTTCCATAATGGCCAACTGCTTTAGGGATTATTTGATTTAACAATTAAATAAAATAATACCCTAAACACTAGTATTAAATGTCCATAAAATAATTGATCTCTATCAATTAAAATTTACTTGAGATAAAACTCTGTATCTCAACCAATGGCATTTATGTAATTACTTGATTAACTATTAATCAAATAAAAACTTTAAAATACTATGCAGGCAGTCATTCTGAGCACATGTAATTGATCCAAATCAACTACAATAATTATGGTATTATTCCCATAAACTTTTTAGGGAACCATAAAAGATATCATAATTAACATTTAATTAAATGACAACCCGTGGACTCGAAGCAGATAATTAAACAATTTAATTAAATCTCAGCCCGTGCTCTCGAATCAAATAATTAAACTATTTAATTAATTGATAGTCCATTAAACGATTTAATAGCATCCCATTCTCTCAAATCAAATAATGAAATTTAGGAAAAATTTGAAAGCCTCTTGGAAAATTAATTTAGAAAACTCCTTTTCCCGCTTTAGATTTTCGACTCAAGTTTTGACCCTCAAAACGATTGATTCTCGAAAAACTTTCTTCACGAAAGTTGTATATCTTTTCGACGGCTTCGAAACGATGTACTGACGGACCTAAATCGGACTTACGGTCACAAAGTTATGGCCGAAATACCAAAACTGTATCGATTCTTCTAATCAAATACAAATCCGAAAATCCATGAATCAATTTTAATTGAAATAAGCTTTAATCTCCAAGAAAACTTAAGCAAGGGTGTCTAACACCATGAGATTTATTAATTAACATTTAATAAATAAAATCTCATCTATTTATGCTAGCCAAAATATCAATGGGTATCTAAGTGGTATATATCAAAGGGAAAACTTGCCCGAGGCTCATAAGAATAAATTAAACAATTTAATTTAATATAAAAAGGATCTCTGACCAAATTTATATCTCTATATACCTATCCCTAATAGAATCAAGAGAGATTTTAAAATCATCCAAAAACTGAAATTAGTATCACACTAATTTCTAGGGGCTTGATTACTCCCTCAATAACTAGAGGGGGATCCCTTAAGCCTAATAATGATTATCCAATAATCAAGAATCTAGAAGATTGATTCATTAGGTCTACCAAAATTCATAGGGAAGGTAATCTTGATATAAATCTTGATTAAACTCAAAAATCAAAGAGAAGCATAGCCCTGGCTCTGATACCAATGAAAGTATGCCTCTTTTTAATTTTAGAAACACAGTTCTTGGGGGGCATACATCGAATCCCAAGATCTGACTAAGATTCTAATTGATTTTATTCAATGAAGGTTAGAATAACATTCACCTTTGCGACTTTGAAATTGTTAAGTCAAATCCACGTTAGAATAGTACTCGCAAAACTTCACAAGTGTCAAGTCTCCTGTCGATTCACACGAACCTTCTTTTTCCTTTAAAGCTTTCTCTAATGGAAGCTAATGGCCCTTCCAAATTTCCAGCTCTAGGAATCTTGAATAAAGATCCAATCTTTATTGATCAAGAACCTTTCTTGATGAACAAGATGAATTCTTGTTTTTCCTCAAGATCCAATCAAGAAGACAAAAGAAGAGAGAGGTGGGTGTGACCGTACACCTCAAGGAGAGAGAGGGGAGGGCATGAGGTTTTAGGAGAGGGAGAGAAGAAAAAAAATTCTGGAGAATTATATATATATATTAAAGGGCTGGGCATCCAATCCTTTATATAAGTTCCCTCTTGGTTGTTTGAATTGTAATCCAATTATAATTCATTAACCTTATCCTAATCCAATTAGGATTCCTCAATAGTTTCCTTTATTGATTATTCTCCTAATCCAATTAGGATTAATCTTAAAAGAAACCAACCTTATCCATTAGTAACTAATCTTATCCTTATCCAATAAGGAATCTTGAATTAGTAACTAACTAATGGAATCCCTAACAATTAGGGAATCTTTAATTAGTAATTAACTAACTAACTAACTAACCTTATCCAATAAGGTGTTAATTAATTAGAAACTAATTAAAATAAAACTTCCTCCATAAAGTGGGCGTCCCACCCTAGGTGGGTCCCACTCCACACGCCCAAAGGGTTTCCAAAACCCTTCTTGGTCACTTGAATTATTCTTTTATAATAATTCCCAATGGGTCCTACCCATTTGGTTTTTCACATCTAATGTGATTCCACCTTTTAGAGCTTCACTATACCATATAGTGATTACTTAGATAAATTAATTAATTTAATTATAAATTAAATTAAATACTTTAAAAAGGTCCTTGTGTGTGGGATCTAAAGGGATCTCCTATTTCCGGTTGTGGGACCAAGTACTTCACCTTTTTGGTTGAAGCATTGTTACTAGGAAACACCTTTCCTAAAACTCCATTAGGATCATAGAATGTTATCTAAGTCCCTAGACTTCCACCAATCACAATTAATGTCCATTAACACAATGTGATTAACCTCTAGAAATTAGAGAATTGCTTGTAAGTACCATCTCACAATATATTTACAAATAAATCCTTCCACATTCTGATATCACATGTAAGCTTCCGGGATTGGAACAATTCCACTGTCTTAGTCCCTAACTTATGAATAGAACTCTTTCTCATGATTACTTTTCATTGAACTGAACCTCCAAAACACTTTTGAAGAAACATTAGAAAAGAACTGACATATATATTTATATATATACTTTTCCATATTAAAAATATCAACTTCGATAAAGACCATTTTACCGAAAAGCACCAGTACTGGATTTAACAGTTCAGTTCAACAAGTATCACCTTGATATCATTATCTCAAATTAAGGAGTTGTGGATTCCTTATTGAGTGTTTACACACTTCTCCAAACATAGTGTACATGACCCAACGTACCCGGAGTTAGTCCTGTGTATTGGACATTGCCGATTGGCACATCAAAGCCATATAGACAAATGTCTGAGAAGATGTTAACCTCTCAGGTCTAAGGACAATTTGTCAAATGGATAACCCTAATACAATCTGACAATGTATTCCATAGGGTATCCACTAGTGACCCCGTTCAGTATTATGTACTTGCTACATATACTCACATGTTAGTCAAGAGTCACCACTCTCTGTGAATGAGATTCATCACACTATCTCATAGAACTACACATGTGCAAGCCATGATGAAGTACGGCGCCCAACCAGTACTCTAGAGGCTTCGAACAATATTAGGTTTACAAGGAACCGGAAAATCATATCTCCTCGCAACCTTTGCATGATTTTCCTACAATGTTACCTATGGAACTTTATGTCATCATCATATGAGACAGTAATTAATATAAATACCCTTTATAGTTGGTTGTGTGAATATGATGTTTGTCTAATCAACATAGAAAAGTCTCTTATTGGCTTTCGAGGGCATATATGTCCAACACTAGGCTTCCCCTAGACCTGCCTCTCCCACCCCTGCTCGTGCAGCACCACTGGAGTGCCACCACCATACACCCGAAGGCACTCCTTGTTTGGCTAGAAACAGAGCTTGGGTAGGGACTTCCCCTACCCACTTTCCTTTTGTTCTCTCCATAATGTGAGCCCCTAGTCATCTCCAGGGGACGTTTTTCTTTGCTTTGTTATTGCTTAGTAGGTATACAGACTCACACAGGGTGTTCACCCACCTAAACCATAGGTGTGGTGAACCCCTTCGGGTATAGCATCTCCATCAAGGCTTGACAGCCATTACAGAACCTTCTGGGGGCCCTCGTATCATAAGGGAACCCCTAGTGACCTCTGTGCCCAGCCCCAGTGGCCACGGATCCAGTTTTCAAAGAAAACCCAGAATGGCAGTACTCTCAGTACCATCATTCTAAAAATGGCCTGTTTTCCATTTGTCGGTGATCCCTTTGCTTACCCCTGGTTTCTGAGCTTTTTCCAAAATGTCGGTCATACCTCTACCGACATTCTGTTTTTCACCTGATCTGGGATGGGCAGTAGAACGACTACCGCCAACTTGCACTGTCTGTTACAGTGGCTTTACACTCTTGTGGGGCCCACTCCAGGCATCCTCTGAGGTCCACACCTGGCCTGAACTCTTCCCAGGAGTCCCCCCTACACTCTTATGCCTCTGGTTCACCTCGGGTTATCCATTAACCTTAGTTAACTTTGAAAAAACACTGTCTTAAAACACTGTCCATAATGTAGGTAATTACATTACCGACATTAAACTTTATTTTATTTCTGAGCTTTTGCAGGGGCCAGGCCTGGTAGGAGGCCACTTTAGGCCCTGCCTAGTCCCCTAGGCCCAACTTGGACTGTACCAGACCTTAACCACAGTAAAATGCACCTCCGGTTAATATTTAACCGCGAACACCCCTTAACCCTACAAACCTTGGGAAATTAAAAGGACATTCCTTAAACTGTAATTGGATCATAATCCTGACTTTGGCCCTCTCCCTAACCCTGGTTAGCAACCCTAACCACAGTTAGACCCCCTTAACAACGGTTAGCATTCCTAATCGTAGTTAACTTCAGTTTACGGCCTAATGGGCCTAAAAACCAAGTCTAACGGACTTACTTCGGCCTACCGGGCCCCCATCTTAGCCTACCAAGCTACAACTCACTCACCCTTTACTATGGTTAGCAACCCTAACTGCAGTTAGTTCGGCCTAATCCCGGTTAGTAATCCTAACCCAGGCCGAACTCCTCCTTAGTCTACCGGACTACTCCCTAAGCCTACCGGGCTTACAATACTTTGCACTTGACCTCCTCGGTCAACCAACCCTAGTCTACCGGACTAGCCCATGTTAGCCACCCTTGGTACACACACACACGCCCTTAGCCTCGGCACAAGCTCACGTGCCAGAACTACGCTCGGTCTGATCTCACCCTGTGAGTACGTAGGCAGCCCAACACGGGCCCGACCCCAGTTAGCTTTTTCCTTTCTTGGATTAGTGTTCACTTAAAAATTTTGGCATTCTAAACAAGATTAACTTTATTTGGCTTAAACCCGGGGAATACGGAACCGTTGTGAAACGGAAGCCTCGGGGTGCCTAACACCTTCCCCGGACTTAACTGAACCTCTTACCCTGATCTCTCTCGTGGACCAAGACCTTATCCAAAATTTCGGGGGACTTATCCCTTCTGAATGAATAGGTAGCGACTCTCAAAAACCCGTGAGCCACAAACAGATTGGGGGAGTGAATTTCCCGCGCTCACAGTCAGGAAGTTGATGATCAAGCAATTACTAAAAAATATACAATAAAAGGCATAGAAAAATGTATATGGATCTAAGGGGGCAAGCACATATGGACTCCCATCTCCTTTATAAGGAAGATTGTGTTTAATAGGAGGTCAACGAAGAACTGATTTTCTTTTTTTTGATCGGTAAATAGATTTTATATAAAGGAAAAAGAAGAACAAGGATGAGCTAAAAAGGGGCAAAAATCAAGGAAAATATTACAAGCGCATAAACTCAACCAAGAAAAAGCCCGACGCCCAAAAACACCTAACCCCACCCTCAAAGCTTCTACATCTAAATTTAAACCCGCCCACTCCAACATCACCATACGGATCCGCACACTCACGATCTCTGACTTTCCCAAGTTTACTCGTAAGCCAGACACCGCTTCAAAACACCGAAGAAGACATTGAAGGTTGAAAAGATCACCCCTCTGGGCCAGACAAAAGATTAGGGTGTCATCGGCAAACTGAATGCGAGAAATACGAAGCACGTTGGATCCAATCGGAAACCCTTCAAACACTCCCCTCAACTCGAGATAGCATTCTACTCAAGGCCTCCAAAACTATTACAAAAAGAAAGGGAGAAAGAGGATCTCCCTGCCTTAGACCCCTAGAGCTAGGAAAGAAACCCACCGGACTCCCCTTTGGGAGAATGGAGAAAGACAAGGATGATAAACACACAAGCATCCAAAGCCTCCACCTGGACCCAAAACCCATCCGCCCCTTGAGGAATTCCCAGTTTAAATGATCATAAGCCTTTTCCATATCCACTTTACAAAGGAGCCCCAGGACCTTAGATTTGGTTCGGGCGTCTATACACTCATTTGCTATCAGGATCCCATCAATTATCTAACGGCCTCCTACGAACACGCCCTGATGAGGAGAAATAATGGATGTCATTACTACCTTTAAGCGGGTTGCCAAAACCTTAGATAAAATTTTGTACACACTACTACCAAACTAATGGGGGCAAAGTCTTTCAGTTCCACCACATCATCCATCTTTGGGATCAACACAAGGAAAGTGCTATTGATCACTCAATCAATAAGGCCGCGATCAAATAACTTCCTCATCACCTCTATAAAATCACACTTCACTATCTCCCAACAAGACCCATAGAATTCGATGGTGAGGCCATCCGGTCCAGGTGCCTTATCCCCTACTAAACTCCTAAGAGCTCCAAGAACCTCATCTACTTTAGAAGGGACTTCTAGAGTCTCCATTTGGGCTGCAGACAGAACATTGAAAGGTAACTCGTCCAAACAAGGGTGCCAACTTTCAGATTTGTGACATAGATCCCTGTAATATGAGGTGACGCTCTCAACAATCTCACCCCTCGACTCCTTCCAACACCCCTCCACCCTTAACTTGGATATGAAATTCCTCTTCCTATGAAAGTTAGACAGTCTTTGGAAAAACTTTTTGTTTCAGTCCCTAACCTAGGTGTGAGATTTTATTTCAACGGAATCCGAGTTCGTTTGCCTGATTTGGGCACCGAGAGGCCCAAAATTCATACTTACAAAGTATACTTCGGCCTAAACCTACAAACGTGCACCAAGTCCAAACCTGCAATCGGATTTCGGTGCCATTTCTTCTAACACGTGTATTTCGACCAAACCTAAGTGTGGGAATTCGTTTTGATAGAATCCAAGGGCGTTTGCCTGATTTTGGCACCAAGAGGCCAAAATTCATACTTAGAAAGTATACTCCAGTCTAACCCAAAAAAAGCGCACCAATTCCAAACTAGGGGTCGGATTTCGAAGTCGTTTCTTCTAACGCATGTATTTCGACCAAACCTAAGTGTGGGAATTTTTCAAGATGGAATCCAAGGTCGTTTGCCCGATTTGGGCACCGGAAGGCCCAAAATTCATACTTAGAATGTATACTTCGGCCTAAACCCAAAAACTTGCACCAAATCCAAACTGGGGATTTCGATGTCGTTTCTTCTAACATGTCCTAAGTTCGACAATGTTTCAATGGAATCCGAGTTCGTTTGCCCGATTTTGACAACGAGAGGCCTGAAATTCATACTTTGAAAGTATACATCGGCCTAAAGCTACAAATGCGCACCAAATCCAAACTCGTGATCGGATTTCGATTCCATTTCTTCTAACGCATGTATTTTGACCCAGCCTAAGTGTGAGAATTCATTTCGATAGAATCCAAAGTCATTTACCCGATTTGGGTAAAGAGAGGCCGAAATCCATACTTAAAAAAAATACTTTGGCCTAAACCTAAAAAATCGCACCAATTCAAAATCGGGGGTCGGATTTCAATGCCATTTCTTCTAACACGTGTATTGTGACCCAACCTAAGTGTGGGAAATCATTTCGATGGAATCCGAGGTCGTTTGCCCGATTTGAGCACCGAGAGACTCGAAATCCATACTTAGAAAGTATACTTCGACCTAATAGTAGGATACTCCAGGAGGTTCGTGGAGGGATTTTCAAGCTTAGCCGCTCCGCTTACCTACCTCACGAGAAAGAACACTAAGTTCACTTGGAGTGACAAGTTCGAGACTAGTTTCTTGGAGTTGAAGAAGAGGCTTACTACTGCACCTGTTCTTACAGTTCCGTCTGGAAGTGGTGACTTCGAAGTCTATAGTGATGCTTCACTAGTCGGACTTGGGTGTGTTCTTATTGAGCATAAGCAGGTGGTTGCCTATGCTTCCCGCCAGTTGAAGGAGCATGAACAGAACTACCCCACGCACGACTTAGAGCTTGCAGCAGTCGTCTTTGCGCTGAAAATTTGGCATCACTACCTCTATGGGGAAGAGTTTGTTGTGTTCACGGACCACAATAGCTTGAAGTATCTCTTCCTCCAGAAAGAGTTGAATATGAGGCAGTGTCAATGGATGGAGTTTATGAAGGACTACGACTATTCTATCCAGTACCATCCGGGTAAGGCTAACGTGGTAGCCAATGCTCTTAGTAGGAAACCTTACGGGGTTATGGCTCACTTGAGATTACAAGAGTGGAAGTTATTGCATGATATGTGTAACCTGGACACTACTTTCAGGCATGTCACCTACGGGCCAGTGATGTCTAACATTGCGGTTAGGCCGCATATCTTGAACCAAATCAAGGAGTTGCAAAACTTGGATGTTGAGTTGCTTGCTTGCTGAGACAAGTCGATTAGTAATGGCAATCAAGAGTTTGCTTTGATTGGTGATGGTGCTATCACATTCAAAGGCAGGTTGTGTGTTCCCGCCGACACAGTGTTGAGAGGAGAGATTTTGGATGAGGCTCACCGATCCAAGTACACGGTACATCCGAGAGGTACCAAGATGTACCAGAATCTCAAGAAGCACTACTAGTGGCAAAACATGAAGAGGGAAGTCGTCGAGTATGTTTCTAGATGTTTGGTGTGCCAGCAGGTGAAAGCCGAGCATCAAAGGCCGACAAGTCTTCTAAAGTCCCTCCCTATTCCAGAATGGAAGTGGGAGAATATCTCGATGGATTTTATCGTGGGTTTACCGCGGATGGCGGAGGGCTCCGATGCTATTTGGGTGATTGTAGACAGATTGACTAAGTCTGTACATTTCCTTCCGTATTGGACTACTTTCAATTTGAATCAGTTAGTAGCCTTGTATGTCAAGGAAGTGGTTCGTCTGCACGGGGTGCCAGTTTCCATTGTGTCTGATCGAGATCCTAGGTTCACTTCTAGATTCTGGAAAACTTTTCAGAGTGCTATGGGTTCTCGTTTAGAATTCAGCGCTGCCTTTCATCCTCAAATCGATGGGCAGACTGAACAAGTGAATCAGGTTGTGGAAGATATGCTCCCTGCTTGTATGCTAGATTTTCAGGCCATTTGGGAGGAACAATTACCGTTGGTTGAGTTTGCCTATAACAACAGTTACCAGGCAAGCATCCAAATGGCACCTTTCGAAGCTCTGCATGGTCGGAGTTTCAAATCACCGCTATACTAGGATGAAGTTGGTGAGAGGAAAGTTCATTGTCCTGAGTTGATTGAGCAGACCGCAGAAAGGGTCAAAGTCATCTGGGAGCGATTGAAAACTGCTCAGGATAGGCAGAAGAGCTACGCGAACATTCGCCGCACAGATTTAGAATTCCAAGTTGGGGATCGGGTCTTTGTGAAGATTTTGCCGAGTCAGGGAATCATGCGATTCGGGAAGAAAGGAAAGCTCAGCCCTAGGTATGTGGGGCCATTTGAGATCATCACGAGGGTTGGTGAGGTTGCTTATAGGGTAGCACTACCGCCTCACATGGCAGTGGTCCATAATGTGTTTCATGTCTCTATGCTTAGGAAATACATCCCGGATCCATCTCACGTCATTGCTCTTGATCCTGTGGAGATTAGAGAGGATCTCACGTTGATTAAGCAACCTGTTCAGATCTTGGATCGTCGTGATCAAGTCTTGCGTAATAAGACTATCCCCTTAATCCTTGTGAAGTGGCAACATCATTCCAAGGAAGAGGCTACGTGGGAGCGAGGAAGCCGAAGTGAAGGAAAAGTACCCTCACTTGTTTATATAGTTTCTATGTTGGATGTTTTATGTTCCTGTTCTTGTTATGTTTTTGGTGTCGTTCTAATTTTGAGGATAAAATTCTTGTAAGAGGGAAGGGATGTAGTACCCCAAATTTTCATTTCACTAAGTAGTGAATAGTGCGTGAATAGTGCCCAAGTGTGGTGTTGTTCGCCTATGGGCCTTATGTTAATATACGAGTTTGGATTTATGACGTGCGTGTTCTAGTAGGTCTATATATCCTTAAGGAGTGTGTTAAAAGCATAATAGAGTGTTAGAATTGGATTAGGAAAGATTCAAGTAGTGAAAACAAGGTTTTACAGCAAAATAGGGGACCACCGATCGCTCGGTGATAACCTCCGATCGACCGGTCTTATACCGATCGCTCGGTAGCTATCGAACGGTTAACTTTTTTGTATGGGGAAAAATTCCAGAGAGGGTGTTTTCAACCGATCTCTCGGTTGAAACCACCGATCGACCGGTAAGCCACCGATCGCTCGGTCTGTACCACCGATCGATCGGTTATACACAGATTTTCTTCATTAAGGGTGTTTAAGACTTTAGCCACCACCCCTTGCATATATAAAGGCTTGTTCGTGCCTTAGGGTTTCAAAAACCATTAGTGCATTGTTTTTGAAGGATTTTGAGAGGAGAAGAAGAAGAAGAACTAGGTATTGTTCAAGCTTGAAGGAAGATCAAGTCCTTTCATTCTTTTTGGTGTTTCTCTACCAAGAACTCAAGGTCCTTGCTTGTTCAAGCTTTTGGGAATCAAAGTCTTTGATTTCACCAAGGTAGATACATTCTACTACCAATCTTACAATACTACTAAGTTACTAAAATTGTTCTTCTTAAGCTCTTCTATGCATATATCTTGATTAGTATGGTGTGAAAGGATGTTGTTTGTATACTTGGGTGTAAGATATCACTATTATGCCTTCTATGTGTTTGTGTAAATGCCTCTAAGGGTTTTGGGGAGTTTTAAACATGTTATTCTTCTCATATGCTCGCATGTCTCACATGAACCGATGTTTTCCTTGGATTTCTCAAAGTAACGAAAAAGGGTTTTCAATAATGACTCACAAGGAATGATTCTAAGCAACTCTATGATTTCTCTAAGATCGGTTCACAAGCTCTAAGGATCATACTAAACTCACAAGAACTCTATGATAAGCTCTAAGATCGTCTCACAAGCTTTAAGGATGCTCTAAGATCTCTATGGTATTGGATCTATGGTATTGCTCTATGGTATCTCTACGTCTCTACGGATCATAAATGGCTCTAAGTAACTCCATGAACTCTATGAACTCATAAGACTATGATTACCGCTTGACTCACATTGAATTGGTTTTGGTTTTCGGATTTCCTCACATGTGCTATATCATGGTTTCCACGCTTTGACATGTTTTAAGGGTTTCATTCTTCATGAGTTGTATGCTCTATGCTTATTGCTTTATTGTTATTAGTTTGTATACATTGAATATTCCACACTTAGCCGATATTTGTTATCATCGGCAGGTGCTCAAGCTCCTTTTGATCTGTGTGGCACGGAGCCTTGGGTAGAGGAAGAGTACTTCAACCCGGAGCCTTCTATGGACCACTACCGGGACGATGGTTCAATAGATAGGTGTCGAGACTTTGATTTTTGTTGATTGATTTAGGAAGATACAGTATTTTGTTCTGTGAGAGTGGGACTTGTCCACTCCACCTTTTGGATTCTCACACATGTATGTTTGGTTGGTTCCTACTTGGACCAAGTTAAAGAAGTATTTGCTTTACTTTCACTATGTTTAGTGTTTTTGTTTCCGCTGTGCATTGTATATCGTTTCCACTATGTAGGTTCAGGTACTCTGACAGGTTCCATGTGTGCCTTATGTATCATATCGGAGGTATGATATGGCGATCACGAGTCAAAGTATCCCTAACTCCTAGGGGGTATTTTGGGTCGCGACAGATGTGACAATACTAGTGCCATTGTTTGACCAAGAATCCTATTCAACACTCTAGAACTAAACATATAGAAATCAGATATCATTTCGTTAAGGATCATGTACAGAATGGGGATGTTGTGTTGGAGTTTGTAGATACAAACAACCAACTTGCTGATATTTTCACAAAACTCGTTCAATATGAAAGGTTTTGTACCTTGAGAAGAGAACTAGGATTAAGCAAGCTATCTAAAATTTTATAATCCCAAAATATTCTAAATCTCAGCTTAAAACTTGAATGAATTCATCTTAAAAATGAAAACTTAAGAATCTGCAAAATTCATTAAAAAATTACTAAAAAATATTTTCTTTTGATCAAAAATGATTTATAGTAGTTTGCAATGATTAATTATTGTTTTGAATTGAAAATGTTATGATCAATGTCTAGAAAATTGGTTTTTGTAGAAATCTGCAAATTTTCAGATTTTTTTCTTCTATCCAGTCGATCACCCTTGTGATCTAATTAACTGGATGATGGATCCAGCCGATCAGACAAAGTCTCTAATCGACTGGATAGTGTTAAAATGAATGTTATATTGTCATTCTTTATAATTTGCCTTTTTCTTCTATCTCGCCGATCACTTGTCTGTCCTAATCAATTAGATGGACAATCCAGCCGATTAGACCATTCATGTAATCGACTAGATAGTGAAAAACTTAAAAAAAATTTCTTTAAGAAACCCGAAATCCCCAAATTCCTATTCAGTTTCAACTTTTCATATTCACCGTTATCTTCCATCCCTTCCCTCCAAAACCAAATTTCTCCTCATTTCTCATCTCCAAACCCTAAAACCTCATAAAATTCCTCTGCAATCTACTCCCTTTCTGTAGCACCCCAGACTTTTCCATCTTTAAATGAATAAGTATTTCGTAGTTGAATGGCCTTCCACATAGTCTAATTAATAAATAGGGGAGAAATTGGAAATTCCGAAACGTCAGAAATGTGCGTTTTCGAGAGACGAATCCAACGCAAGTTGAATCGTCGAAATCGAACGAACGAGTCAAAAGATATGGCCAAAATAGTCGGGACCAACAGAGCACCGATCGCTCGGTCCACGGAGCGATCGATCGGTCCAAAACCGATCGATCGGAGGCTATCGACTGGTCGAAAAATTTGTATGGGGAAATTTTCCAGATAGTGAGTTTTTGACCGGTCGATCGGTCAATAACACCGATCGCTCGGTAGGCAACCGATCGATCGGTCATAACCACCGATCGCTCGATCCTCGCGTTTTTGCAAAAATTTCAGTAAGGGCGTTTTTGTCTTTTGGGTGTTAAACCCTTACCCATAAGGGTTTGCTCGACCCTTTGAGGCCTCACTTACAACATTTGAGGGATTTTGAGAGATAGAGAGAGAAGAGGAGAAAGCTCTAACCTAGGGTTTGGTTTTGAGAAGGAAATCAAATGGGGTTTAAGAACCATAGCTCACCCCAACTCGAGTTGCTTCAAAATCGAGGCTCAAGCTCGTGTGTGAACCATTCTCCAAGCTAGGGCAGCAACCCAAGCACGTTTTTGAAAGGGATTTCTTCCCCAACTCAAGTCCCCTTCAAGCAAAGGCTTCCTCCTTCCAAATAGAGCTTCTATTTCAAGGTTTCTTCAAGATCAAGCCTTGATCTAAGGTCAGTACACCCTACTAACTTTCCCTAGCAATAATCTAGGTTTTTCCTTATGAAATACGATTTATGCTATGAGGGTTGTTTTCTTGTGAAATGTATCATCCCTAATAAATATAAACAAGATAAAGAAATGGTATGGATGCTTGGATGGATATTGGATGTGGCGATTGGATGCCGAATAGGTGATGTATGGTATGTGTGGGTTGTGGATTAGATAATGGAGGATGGGCATTGCACAAATAATAAACTTACCTTTGTGTGATTGAATGGAAAATATGCACTAGAAGGATGAAAATGAACCATGAAGGAAAATAGCATACTATGTGTTTGACAAAATACCTAAACTATGAATAAATGGTTTAAATGAAGAATATGGAAATGGGTTTTATGCATGCGTTCTTATAAATGATAAATTGATCAAATGTTATGGAAATTACTTAAGTTACCTATGTTCACATCATGGAATGAAATGTAATGCCATATCTCTCTTGTCACCCGCATTCCCACGTTTGTCACTATTGGCACGCACATGAGCACGCATGCACACATGACCGAGTTTTTCGAGAGCATATGCATCTAATAATAACAACAATAAAATATTGCATGTCAAGGAGGTTGGTAGCCCAGGGACATTCGGGTACTAACCTCTGGCTCACAAGTGCATTGCATATCAAGGAGGTTGGCAGCCCAGGGAGATTCGGGTGCTAGCCCAGGGACATTCGGGTACTAACCTCTGGCTCACAAGTGCATTGCATATCAAGGAGGTTGGCAGCCCAGGGAGATTCGGGTGCTAGCCTCTGGCTCACAAGTTACAAGATGGAAATTTACAAGATGATGATCATGCATTCATGCATGCACGCATACATGATTTCTATGAGGCATACCGAGACATGACGTGGGTTTTCAAGCATGGGTTTTATCGGTGTTTTGCATTCATGCACGCACTTCTGGATGATTGTATTGTACCATGCCAAACACTGTTTAGTTTGTGATACTTCTATTACTGCTTTATATGGTATTACTATTACGGGTGTTATTATTGCTATGGCTAGCTAGTAGCTTGTACTCGCTGAGTATTCCATGCTTAGCCGTTCTTTCATGTCGGCAGGTGCACGAGCCCCTCTTGACATTTGTGATCAGGGTCCTTGGATAGAGGACTACGGGGAGGAAGAACCGGATGAGGACCTAGTGGTCGAGCCTCAGGCGAAGGCGAGAGACTTAGACCATTGGCCCCACGGGGGTGATTATTGAGCGAGATAGTGTTGGGTCTTATGTATTTTGATATTTTGATAGGTGGGCCTGTCTACCTTAGACCTAGACATGTTTTGTATTTATGTTAACTTGGAATACTATATTTTGGACCATTATAAAGAAAAGAAAATTTTAGTTTTCGCTTCCGCATTTATATTTAGCTTCCGCGCTCTGATTATCATTGTTTAGTACTGTGTTTATCTTGTGCATTACAGGATGGTTTGGCAGGTACGAAGTGTCACATCTAAAATATCCCTAAACTCCTAAGGGGTATTTTGGGGCGTGACACTTTCACTCCTTATTCATGATGGTGAGGATGAAGATTGTCGCGACCCAAAACCCACCCTAGGAGTTAGAGTGAATCGCGGACGACTAAATCATGACTTACATGACTTGCTTGACAAACCACCTGCAAAACACCCACAGAGCATATACAATAGAGGATAACAGCGGAAGCATAACTATAAGACACAGCGGAAGTCTAACAAACCTCTAAGTATGTAAAAATCCAAGTTTACACAAAAGAAATTCAAAAGAAAGTGCGGACAGACCCGCCAAAATACATGAATGTAATCACTCATGCTCACCCACAGCTAATCCACTCAGAATCTAACACCACCTACTGATAACCCTCTACGGGAGGTTCCTGCAAAGGCTCCTCGACGTACTCCTCCTCCACCCATGGACCAGGAGCACAAAGATCAAATAGAGTAGCAGCTCCCTCAGAACCTGCCGACATAAGAAGTACGGCTGGGCATGGAATATTCAGCTGGTACTAAGCACTAACCAACAGTCATAGCATACGGATAGCATACATAAAGTAGGAAACAATTCACGCATATAAAGCAGGAATGATTCATATCATGACAATAAAGTAAAGCAATATAATTCATCATGTTGCATTCATAAAAGCCGGTAAAACCCTTGAAATCTTGTGCACTTGACTTGACTGAAATTACCCTTTTTATGCTTGAAACCTTGTCTACCGTGTCATGCGTGTCATGCTTGTATCATGCGTGTATCATGCTTGCTTGTTCTGAAAAGTAATCTACTGGTGAGGGAAGGGAGACCCTTCTTCCTAGAATGCTCATGCTTGTCATGCTATGTCATGTCATGCCTACTCGGAAGAGTAAACTACTTGTGAGGGAAGGGAGACCCTTCTTCCTAGAATGCTCATGCTTGTCCTTCCACTTGTGAGATTCACTTGTGAGATGTCCTTGTGAGATGCACTTGCGAGGGAAGGGAGACCCTTCTTATGATATGTATGCACTTGCGAGGGAAGGGAGACCCTTCTTATGAAAATGTATGATTGTCTTGTCCTTGCCAAAAGCGAGGTAAAACATATCGTCGGATATGCCCCACCTCTAAATCCCATTCTTGAAAACCTCGGTAAATCATGTCATGTATGCGTGCTCGTGAGGTCGTGTGCATACGTGCATTTGGAATTACACACGGCATCCAATCGCCCACATTCATCTCTATTCACCATTCACCCACAATTCACAACCCACCTCATCATACATGAATGTATAAAGTAACACAAAGAAGAATAAAGGAAAAAGAACTATAACTAGGAGGGTAGCAAGAAGTACCGACCTTGAACAATGAGGAAGAAATCCCTTCCAAAAAAGACCATGTAGCTGCTGCCCTAGCTTGGATCACGAGCTCCTCGAATGCTTGAGCCTTGATCTTGAAGAAAATGGGCTTGGGGTTGATCTAGGGTCTTAACCCCTTTGATTTCTCCCCAAATGAAAACCTAGGTTTGGGAACCCTTTCTCCTCTCTTCTAATCTTCCAAATCTTCTAAGTGTTGAGAATGAGCCCTAAAGGCTCGGGCGATCCTATATAAGAAAGGGTATAACACCCGAATGCCGAAAATGCCCTTAGTGAAAATTCTGCAAAACGCGAGGACCGAACGATCGGTGTTTATGACCGATCGATCAGTTGCCTACCGAGCGATCGGTGTGTTGACCGAGCTCTCGACCAAAAATCAACTCTCTGGAAAATTTCCCCATACAAAAATCTTGACCAGTCGATAGCTACCGATCGATCGGTTTTGGACCGATCGATCGCTCTATGGAGCGAGCGATCGGTTGCCTGCAGGTCCAGACTGTTTTGGCCATATCTTTTGACTCGCTCGTCGGATTTTGACGATTCAACTTGCGTTGGGTTCGTACTTCGAAAAGGAACATTTTTGACATTTCGGAATTTTCAATTTCTTCCTTATTTATTAATTGTACTACTTTAAAGGCAAAATGGCTATGAAAGTGTCATGCATTAAATGTGAAAAGGTCCGGGGCTCTACAAAGAACGCAGAAGAAGGATCAAGCCCTAAAAGACAGTGAAGATCAGAGAAAGCTCCTGCTGAGAATGAAGAAGCTTCGGCATCGTGTTTCAAGACCAGAAAGGCTACCAAAAAGTACTGAGATATCATCCATTCGAGACCCATCGTCTATGGTAAGATCTTAGACTCCTCTATTCTTTCTGAGTGAGGCCTAGGTCACATCTGCGAGCTCTTTAAAGCTCTAGGATGGCTCCAACTCCATCAATTCAAGGAACCAATGTTCCCTGAATTAGTTAAAAAAATTTACTCTCTCCTCCACTTCAGTCCTTCCACCAACACCTTCAACTCCTTTGTCTATGGCAAGGACATTACCTTGTCTATAGAAATTCTTACTTCTATTCTTTATATCCCTGCTGGAAGCATAGAAATGTTTGCTTCCAAAGATTGGCCAAATTATCCTGGATTTGAGCCAATTGAAGCTCTCAATCTCATTTGTTCTAAAGAAATCACCCAAGTTTCTATACCCACTCTAAACAGTCTGACGTTGGATGTCAGACTAGTTCATCACATCTTCTCCTATAACATTTAACCCAGAAAAGGTAGTAGAAATTACCTTTCATACTTTGATGTTTTTCTCATTTGGTGTGTTCTCACTACCCAACCCTTTGATCTCTGCTATCTAATTTTTCACAATATGATAGAGTGTGTTCCCAAAAAGAATGCTTGTCTTCCTTATGGACAGCTTCTTACCAAAATCTTTAAGCACTTTAAACTTTCTTTCGACTCCACCCTTGAAGTAATCCAACCTACCCACTATGATATCTACAGCACAACCACTCTAGTTAGAATGGGATATCAGTGGAATCAGGACCTCCAGAAATGGTGTCCAAAAATTTCTGGCACTCAGCCTTCCTCCTCCTCTACTCAGCCCTCTTCATCAGCTGAACCAGCACCTCTTCTTGCTCCCTCTACTTCTAATCCTCCTATTGATCCACCTCTTGATCAGCCCTTTCATTCTCTATCTCCTGCTCCATCCCCTGCCAGAACTACTTTCACTCCTCCCTCTTCTCCTCTCAGAGCACCCACTCCTCATTTTGAAGTTGGTGGTTCCTCTGCTCCACCTGAGCACCTATTCAGACCCTCTCTTTCTGATGATTCTTTCAGCCTCTTGTTGGGCAAATTGGATTCTCTGAGTGCTGGAATGATTGACTTTCAAGCTGAAATCAGAGAAAGGTTAGACAGCCAAGAGGCTCAAGCCACTAGATTACAAACAGAGATCAGAGATAGATTAGCCTATTTAGAAGGATCCTCTACAAATTTCAAAAGTGAAATTAGAGAGAGATTGTCCTCCCTTGAAACCTCCATTGTTGTTGTGCATGAAGACTTGAAGGAGAGAGTTGATGCAGCCTACTCAGTCCTAGGGACTATCAATATGGATTCTTCAGTCACTAAGAACAGAGTGGATATAGTGACATCCTTGCTCCATAGGCTGGAAGGAGATCAAATGGAGGAGTTTATAAAGTTGGACAAAGTGACAAAGGTGATTCAAGGTCAAGAGGACTCTTCAGAACTCTAATTGAAGACTCATGGACAGCTACTTCTAGATATGGCTGAACATGATTTTTTGTCAGCCACCATCACCCTTAGAGCCACTGATGAGCTGAAAAAGATTAATAACTTCCTAGTTAGCTTGGCTTCTAAAGCCCCTTCCTCTCAACCCTCTACTTCAGCCCCTTCCCTCTGGAAAGGCAAGAGGCCTATGAAGCAAACACCTTCCAGAAGGGGTCAGCCTAAGGATGATCCTATAATCTCCCTTCCCTCTTCTGATGAAGACTCAGCTCAGTCCTCATCTTCTGACTCTCCTGATGACCCCCAAGCTCCCTCCTCCAGTGAAGAAGACCCCAAGACTCCAGCTCCTGAAGATACAGCTCCTCAAGAAGACATCTTCTCCAAGGTTGCTGATCTTATCAAGAAACAGAAGAAGGATGGGCTGTAGCTTTTGTGTCTTTTTTGTTTTGATGTTGACAAGGAGGAGAAGTCATATGAAATGAAATGAAGTAATGACAAATTTTTTTTCTTTTCTTGTTTGTGTATGAAAACATATGAAATACATGAGATTTTTTCCAGTAATACTTAAATTACATAAAGAATGTCATGGAACTTCTCTTGATTCTTAAAATAACAATAAATTCTCTTATGGAACTTTTCTTGGTATTAAATAGAAAATTCTTTAGAATCTTTTTGTGGAACTTTTCTTGGTATTCAACTTAATAATATTTCTTTTATGCACTTGCTTAGGGGGAGCTCTCCTCATATTTATAAAAAGTATCTGTTGAAGGGGAGTTCAACCCATTTCATTCCATTATATGTGTCATCATCAAAAAGGGGGAGATTGTTCGTCGCGACCCAAAACCCACCCTAGGAGTTAGAGTGAATCTTGGACGACTTAATCATGACTTACATGACTTACTTGACGAACCAACCCACAGAACATATACAATAGAGGATAACAGCGGAAGCATAACTATAAAACACAGCGGAAGTCTAACAAACCTCTAAGTATATACAGACAGTCCAAGTTTTAATACAAAGAAATCAAAACAAAGAAAGTGCGGACATGCCCGCCAAAATACATGGATATAATCACTCATGCTCACCCACAGCTAATCCACTCAGAATCTAACACCACCTACTGATGACCCTCTACGGGAGGTTCCTCCAAAGGCTCCTCGACGTACTCCTCCTCCACCCATGGACCAGGAGCACAAACATCAAATGGAGCAGCAGCTCCCTCAGAACCTGTCGACATAAGAAGTACGGCTGAGCATGGAATACTCAGCGGGTACTAAATACTAACCAATAGTCATAGCATGAGATAGCAATGCACACATATATATGTAAAATAGGAACAGTTCATATCATACAAGGAAGTAAAGCAGTTTGTAATCATGCTTGCAGTCAGAAAAGCCGATAAAAACCCTTGAAAAACGCATGTCGTGCTTGCTTGAAAGTAAACTACTTGTGAGGGAAGGGAGACCCTTCTTCCTAAAATGCTCATGCTTGTCATGCCATGTCTTGTCATGCTTGCTTGGAAAAGTAAACTACTTGTGAGGGAAGGGAGACCCTTCTTCCTAGAATGCTTGCCATGTCTTTTCATGCTTGCTTGGAAAAGTAAACTACTTGTGAGGGAAGGGAGACCCTTCTTCCTAAAATGCTCATGCTTGTCATGCCATGTCTTGTCATGCTTGCTTGGAAAAGTAAACTACTTGTGAGGGAAGGGAGACCCTTCTTCCTAGAATGCTTGCCATGTCTTGTCATGCTTGCTTGGAAAAGTAAACTACTTGTGAGGGAAGGGAGACCCTTCTTCCTAGAATGCTTGCCATGTCTTGTCCTTCCACTTGTGAGATTCACTTGTGAGATGTCCTTGTGAGATGCACTTGTGAGGGAAGGGAGACCCTTCTTATGATATGTATGCACTTGCGAGGGAAGGGAGACCCTTCTTATGAAAATGTATGATTTTCTTGTCCTTGCCAAAAGCGAGGTAAAACATATCGTAGGATATGCCCCACCTCTCAATTCCATTCTTGAAAAACCTCGGTAAATCATGTCATGCATGCGTGCTCGTGAGATCGTGTGCATACTTGCATTTGGAATTAAATATGGCATTTGAGTAATTCATAACACATAACATCAATGAGTTGAGCAATTTAATATTTATATCATTTAGGGAAAGCGAATAATCACACTATCATGAACCTAGCAATTTCCATAAACCTTAAACATGCATTCTCTTAATTTATTATTCATTTTATTCACCTTGGCATTTTATCGAACATGGTGCATTCATTATTTATTAACCCTACAACATGCTTTTCTAGGTGGGTTTTACTCACATCACACTTGTATGTTTATTATTGGAACAATGCCCTCCCCATTTTAATCATCATAACACAACCATGGCATCCAATCGCCGATTCCATCTCCATTCACCATTCACAACCATCCATCTCATGACATGTGTGTAAATGAAGGAAAGCATAGAGAAATAAAGGAAAAGAAGGAACTATAACTAGGAGGGTTGCAAGAAGTACCGACCTTGATCAAGTGAGGAAGAAATCCCCTTTCCAAAACGACCGTGAGTTGCTGCCCTAGCTTGGAACACGAGCTCCACACGAGCTTGAGCCGAGATCTTGAAGGAAAACGTGCTTGAGGATGATCTAGGGTCTCAAACCCCTTTGATTTCTCTTCAAAATGGAAACCCTAGGTTTAGGAATCGCCCTCTCCTCTCTTCTTATCTCCCAATCTCTCTAAGTGTTGAAATAAAGCCCTAAAGGCTCGGGTTAAACTCTTAAGGTTAGAGTGAACCGACCAAAAGACCATAATACCCTTACTGAATTTCTGTAAAAACGCGAGTACCGAGCGATCGGTGTTAATGACCGATCGATCGGTTGCCTACCGATCGATCGGTTTCATAACCGAGCGATCGGTTAAAATCTCACTCTCTGGAAAATTTCCCCATACAAAAATCTTGACCAGTCGATAGCCTCCGAGCGATCGGTTTTGGACCGATCGATCCCTCCATGGACCGAGCGATCGGTGGTCTGCAGGTCCAAACTGTTTTGGCCATAACTTTTTACTCGTTCGTCCGATTTTGACGATTCAACTTGCGTTGGGTTCGCACTTCGAAAACGAACATTTGTGACGTTTCGGAATTTTTAATTTCTTCCTTATTTATTAATTATACCTCTTTAAAGGCAAAATGGCTACGAAAGTGTCATGCATTAAATGTGAAAAAGTCCGGGGCTCTACATTGTTAGCCTTAAGGTTACAACCATGTGTCCCTCAATTAATTTTAATAATGACATACATAATGAAATGAATCTTGAATACTAATATCTTCCATGAGAAATTTATTTTATTACATTCTTGTATTAAAAAAGGTACTTCAAGCAAATTCAAGAACTTTCAATAAAAAGACCTAGTCAAGACATGATGAAAATTCCAAATCAAAGCTTCAAGAAGATGACCAACTATCAACAAAAAGGATTTTGGAAGATTGCCTAGAAGACACTACTGCTGAAGGCCATTGAAGCACAAAGCTCATCTCCATCAAGGTCTTAGTCTAGGTAGTAAGTATAGTCTGTCCGGGATTTCTTGTAAAAATCCTCAAGTGGTTGATTTGGTGAAAAAGCTCAAAATACCTTAGATTGACCATAGGTCCCTTGAACAAATATTAAAATATGATTAAGGACCTTAAAACATGTTAATTATACTCATAAAGGTTAAATAAAAAACCTAGGAATCAAATCATACCTTAAAGGTTTTGAAAATGGAATCTGCAAATAAAATTAGCCTATCCAGTCGATCAGATAGGCCATCCAGCCGATTAGGCAGACCATCCAGTCGATCAGGCAAGCCCTGTGATCGACTGGATAGAACAACTTTTTTCAAAATTTGTCTGCATGTGCTAATCATGTTGGTTCTCTTTTCTAATCCATCTTAAATCTTTTTAAAGACCATTATGAGTTGTTAATCATGGTTTACTAACAAAATTAAAGACTTTGAAATTCATGCAAATCATTAAAGTTAAAATAAAAGCACTAAAAATCAGATAAACAAAAATCTGGAAATTTTTTGTCTATCCAGCTGATCAGGTTGACCATCCAGTCGATTAGATGGTCCATCCAGCCGATCACTCCTTCCTCTAATCGACTGAATAGAACAAAACTCTTTAAAACTGGGTTAAATGATCCAGCCGATCAGAAAAATTATCCAAGCGATCAGGTAACCATCCAGCCAATTAGGAGGCTCCTCTAATCGACTGGATAGTTCAGAAAAATTCTGAAAAACCGTTCTTTTTGCCAACAACTATATCTATAACTGGTTTTCGCATTTTGATCCTCAAACGGTATATTTCAATCACTATAAATATTAATTGATTTGAATGATCAAAAGAGATAAAATCACTCCTACACTGTTATATTTGATATCACTCTCTGATTTAAAAAATTCCCAACCTCTGCAACGATACTCTGTTTTTTCTTTCTTTGAGCTAAAATTCCAATCTTCCACTTGAGAGATTTCATAGAAGCTTGATATTTCATTCATATCTAACCTCTTAAAGTAGTTTATCTTTCTTTCAGATCTAAGATCCACATCTACGTTCATCCTCTTCCTCATGAGATAGATTGTCCTGAAGAACCCAATCAATTAGAGGGTTACGATTAATAGCTTGATTTCTGGCTCTGATGGAGGCAAAATGTCGAACAAGTGATGGGCGATAGGAAGCAAACCCAACTTCAATAGGTGAATCATCCTCCCCCCCAGCACTTTCCTCTTCCTCAGAAGTGACTTCATTCGTCTCTAAATGTTTATCATGAGGATTGAGTGCAGTCCTACCAGCATCAAAGGAAGATTCATCGTGGCTTCTGTCCCCAGTCAAGAAGGATGAATTTTCCACTTGAGCATTTCTGAAACCCTCATTTGTAGAGTTCGTAACAGCAGAGGATTCTCCATCTAGATCATTAACAGGCCAAGAAACAGGGGAGATGATCGAATGTTTTGGAACAAAACTCTGTTTGGTTTCACATTTGGATTCGATGTGACCAAACAACGCACATTTAGAGCAGCGCATAGGTTTCCAGCCATACTGGACTTTCTGATGAAAAATGGAACCATCTAGTCTTTGGACGTCTATAAGATCAGGAAGTTCATCACTTGCTGAGACTTCCACACAAATACGAGCATAAGAGAGGCGACCCTGTTCAGCTGTAACTTCATCTGAGGATAGGGGAATACCATAGCGCTAGCAAGTCGGCTCAGCATCCGTTCACCCCAAAGGTGGAGTTGGAGACCTGGAAGCTTTATCCAAAGAGGAATAGATGAGATATGGGGTTTTTCAAGTTTTAGCATCAGGGACCAGGGACGAAGAATCAGTGGTTTCTGGTTGAAAAACCATGGACCAGCATCCAGGGTACGAACCTTGTCTTCCTCACACCTGAAATCAAAGTTGAAAATGCCATTTTCCATAGAGGAAATTTCCAGGTGGCCCTTTGGAGCCCAAGCTTTCATCACAAATCTCTTCAAGTTCTGAAAATAGGGTTTTTGCCTAAGAAGAAACCCCACTAGAGCACCAGACCAGCGAGCAATATCCTTTCCACCTCAGATTGGGGGTAAGAGCAATATCATTTTCAACCTTAGTCAACTTATTAACCTCGTTGCCCAAATCTGGCAAACGAGGTCTAAACTAAACAAAACCAATTCTATTAGCATATACTGAAGCAAATGTGTCGGAGCAGACACGTCAAAAATAGAGCCCCTTTTGGGATTTTGTGTGCATCTCTAGGTTACATTCTTTAGTTGTTTGAAAGTTAGGCAACTTAAGACCCTCGTTGCCTATCGGGCGAACGATGACTAAACTGAACGAATCCAATTTTGAAAGTTACGATAGATTAAACTAATGCGTCGTAGTAGACCGCGTCGAAAAAGGAGTCCCTAGGTTGAGTTTTTGGGGTGGGCCCTACCACACCCGAATTGTTTTATTGAAATCGAAAGAGTGGGACGTCGACGGCCCAATGAGCCAACAAACACTAAAATCCTCTAGGTTGAAACATGTGTCAGAGCAAATCACATCGAAAAAGGAGTCCCTGTTGAGTTTTTTGCACGCAGCTCTAAGTTAGTAAAGTTTGAAACTTAGTCTACTTATTAACCTCATTGTCGAAATCTGGCAAACGAGGTGTAAGCTAAACGAAATACTGAAACAAATGTGTCGGAGCAGACACGTCAAAAATAAAGCCCCTTTTGGGATTTTGTGCGTGTCTCTAGGTTGCATTGTTTTGTTGTTTGAAAGTTAGGAAACCTTAACCAAAAAAAAAAGTTAGGTAACCTAAGACCCTCGTTGCCTATCGGGCGAATGATGACTAAACTGAACGAATCCAATTTTGAAAGTTACGAAAGATTAAATTAATGCGTCGTTGTAGACTACATCGAAAAAGGAGTCCTGGTTAGGATTCTTTGCGTACCACTAGGTTATTTTTAGTAGTTTGAAAACTTAGGCAACTTATGAACCTCGTTGTCCAAATCGGGCAAACAAAGTCAAATTGAGCGAAAATATTTTTAAAGTTAGGATAAGTTGAAACATTTGTGTCGGTGCAGACCGTGTCGAAAAAGGAGTCTCGATTGGGATTTTGTGTTTGCTCTAAGTTACTTCTTTTAATAGTTTGAAACTTAGGCAACTTATAAAAGTCATTGCCCAAATTTGGTAAATGATGTATAAACTGAACGAAACCAATTCTAAAAGTTAGGATAGATTGAAACAAATGCGTCAGAGTGGCTTATGCGCCCCCACTATTTATAAGGGAATTGCTAGCCACTATCTTGGCAGAAAAAAAAAAAAAGCAAACCCGAATTTTTTATTGAATTCAAAAGAGTGGGACGTCGACGGCCCAATGAGCCAACAAACACTAAAATCCTCTAGGTTGAAACATATGCACCGGAGCAAATCACGTCGAAAAAGGAGTCCCTGTTGAGTTTTCTGTTCCCAGCTCTTTGTTAGTAAGTTTGAAACTTAGTCAACTTATTAACCTCATTGCCCAAATCAGGCAAACTGGGTCTAAATCGAGCCAATCCAATTGTGAAAGTTATGATAGATTGAAATAAATGCGTCGGAGCAGACCACGTCGAAAAAGGAGTCCCAAAATGGATTCTGTCAGTAACTCTATGTTATTTTTAGTACTTTGGAACCTAGACAACTTATGAATCTCATTGCCCAAATCAGCAGATGAGGTTTAAACTGAATGATACCAATTCTAAAAGTTAGGATAGATTGAAACAAATGCGTCGGAGTAGACCGTGTTGAAAAAGGAGCCCAGTTGGGATTCTGTCCGCAGCTCTAGGTTACTTTTTCTGGTAGGTTGACTTGGACAACTAATTAATCTTTTTTTTGGAAGGTAAGCTTGGGGTTAGGCAGACCCCAACCAGATTCATTAAAAAACCAACTTACAATCTACGGTATTTGTAGCCAAGAGCATCCTCTCTATCAATCTTCCTAAGAGGATCAGGGAAATCATGTGGAAGAAGAACCACTGTCGAATCAAGGTTACAAAAGGAAGCTAGAAAATCAGTAGCTCTATTTGTCTCTCCCCAAGCATGAGAAATTGTTACCTCCTGAAAGTGCCGAAATTCCTCCCGTATAATCTCCACCAGCCCTTCAACTTGCCATGGCATCTCAGTCCGGTTTTTAATAATGTCAACAACTCCTTTCGAATCCGAGACAAACCCAAGCCTATTTAGGTTCAACTCTTTAAATCACATGCCTTCTTGATGGCCAACAGTTCCATGTAAGTGCTAGAATTGAAATAAAGAGGATCCTCAATTTGGCTGCAAGAACCAAAAGTGAGAATTGGCTCACCATGATGGTCACGAAAAATTCCACCACAGCCCGCGGCATTAGGTCTTAAGGATCCATCAGTATGAACTATCGTAGTACCAGGAGAGGGACGAGTCCACAAACACCATTGTTCCCATGGTTGATGCTAGCTTATAGGAATACTCCAATTGGAAGAGAAATGTCGCGACCCAAAACCCACCCTAGGAGTTAGAGTGAACTTTGGACGACTAATCATGACTTGCTTGACAACTAACCTGCAAAACCCACAGAGCATATACAATAGAGGATATAAACAGCGGAAACATACTCTAACATGTCACAGCGGAAGTCTACACAAACCTCTATGTATATACGTACGCAAATCCAAGTTTATACAAAAGGTAACCAGAAGAAACTGCGGACAGACCCGCCAAAATACATGAAGGTATATCTCTCATCTCACCCACAGCTAATCCACTCAGAATCTAATCACCACCTACTGATAACCCTCTACGGGAGGTTCCTCCAAAGGCTCCTCGACGTACTCCTCTTCCACCCATGGACCAGGAGCACAAACATCAAATGGAGCAGCAGCTCCCTCAAAACCTGCCGACATAAGAAGTACGGTTGAGCATTGAATACTCAGCGGGTACCAAATACTAACCAACAGTCATAGCATACGGATAGCATACATAAAGCAGGAAACAATTCACGCATATAAAGCAGGGATGATTCATATCATGACAATAAAGTAAAGCAATATAATTCATCATGTTGCATTCATAAAAGCCGGTAAAACCCTTGAAATCTTGTACACTTGACTTGACTTGAAATATCTTTTCTTACTTGAAAGCTTATCGTGTTTGTCTTACTTGATCTTATCGAGCGTGTCGTACGTGTCATGTCATGCATGTCATGCGTGCTTGCTTGTGATCATGTAACTTGAGAGATACACTTGTGAGATGTCCTTGTGAGATGTGCTTGAGAGATGCCTTGAGAGGGAAGGGAGACCCTTCTTTATGCAATGCACTTGAGAGGGAAGGGAGGCCCTTCTTCATGATAAGTATGTACTTGCGAGGGAAGGGAGGCCCTTCTTCATGATATGCACTTGTGAGTGAGGGGAGACCCCTCGTGGAATGTTGGTTCTTGTCTTCTTGTGAAAAGCGAGGTAAAACATATCGTAGGATATGTCCCACCTCTAACCATGTTCTTGAAAACCTCGATAAATCATGTCATGCATGCCGTGCTTGTGGGAATCGTGTGCATACTTGCATTTAAATTCAAATATGACATTTGGGTAATTTCACAACACATATAACATCAATGATTGAGTAATGTAATATTTATATCGTTTAGGGAAAGCAAGAAACACACTATCATAGTCCCTAGCAACATTCATAATTTATTAGGCATGCATTTCCTAATTTACAACTCACTTTATTCACCTTGGCATTTCATCAAACATGGTGTGTTCATTATGGATTTACACTACAACATGCTTTTCTAGATGGGTTTACTCAAATCATACATGTATATTCATTATTGGAACAATGCCCTCCCCATTATAATCATCACAACACAACCATTGGCATCCAGTCGCCCATTCCATCTCCATTCGCCATTCACAACCATCCATCTCTTAACACGTGTAATAAAGGAAAATAAAGAGAAATAAAGGGGAAAGAGGAACTATAACTAGGAGGGTAGTAAGAAGTACCGACCTAGATCAAGTGAGGAAGAAATCCCCTTTCCAAAACGACTGTGTAGCTTCTGCCCTAGCTTGGAGAACGCTCTCCACGTGCGCTTGAGCCGAGATCTTGGAGAAAACCCGGACTGGAAGTGATCTAGGGTCTCAAAACCCTTTGATTTCTCTCCAAAATGGAAACCCTAGGTTTAGGAATCGCCCTTTCTTCTCTTCTTATCTCCCAATCTCTCTAAGTGTCGAAATGAAGCCCTAAAGGCTCGGGTTAAACTCTTAAGGTAAGAGTGAACCGACAAAAGACCATAACACCCTTACTAAATTTCTGTCAAAACACGAGTGTTGAACTCGTGGAGCTGTGAACAGTGCCAACTCGTGGTGCTGTGAACAGTGCCAACTCGTTGTACCGTGAATAGTGTCGACTCGTTGTGCTGTGAATAGTGCCAACTCGTTGTGCCGTGAATAGTGCCAACTCGTTGTGCCATGAATAGTGTTGAACACGTTGTGCCATGAATAGTGCCAACTCGTTGTCCGTTGTGAAGGGTGCCGAGCCCGTTGTCACGTCATGTCGTGCACAGTGCTGAGCTCGTAGTCCGTTGTCTTATGTACAACGTGCCCGTTGTGCTATACAACGTACACGTTGTCTGTTGTACAACGTACGTTATCTGCTGCGCGACGGATCACAACGAATACGTTATCAGAGTACGCCCTTAGCGCCTTCCGAGCTACGTCCTTAGCGCATAACCGAGCTACGTTTTGCCTACAGGTTCAGACTGTTTTGGCCATATCTTTTGACTCGTTCGTCCGATTTTGACGATTCAACTTGCGTTGGGTTCGTACTTCAAAAAGGAACATTTCTGACATTTCAGAATTTCCAATTTCTTACTTATTTATTAATTATACCTCTTTAAAGGCAAAATGGCAACGAAAGTGCCATGCATTAAATGTGAAAAGGTCCGGGGCTCTACATCCTCCCCCCCTTACAAAAATTTCGTCCTCGAAATTCAGACGATACTTACATTATAAATCAAAACAGAATTACAAGTCATACACCAAACCAATACAAAACTCATTCAATTAATTCTGGGTACTTTGCTTTGACTTCGGCTTCACGCTCCCATGTAGCTTCTTCCCGAGCATGGTGTTGCCATTGCACAAGAACCAAAGGGATTGTCTTGTTGCGAAGCACCTGATTTCTTCGATCCAAAATCTGAACCGGCTTTTCAATCAAGGTGAGATCCTCTTGAATTTCCAACGGTTCCAAGTCTATGACATGCGAAGGATCCGCAATGTACTTCCGAAGCATAGACACATGGAAGACGTTGTGAACTACGGCCATGTGAGGTGGAAGAGCTACACGATAAGCAACTTCACCAACCCGTGTGATAATCTCAAAAGGCTCAACATACCGAGGACTGAGCTTGTCTCGCTTTCCAAATCTCATGATCCCTTTGCTAGGGGATACTTTCACAAAAACTTGATCCCCTACCTGAAATTCCAAGTCCCTGCGGCGGGTGTCCGCATAACTTTTCTGGCGATCTTGAGCGGCTTTCAATCGATCCCGGATGATCTTAACTGTGTTTGCAGTTTGCTCAATCAACTCTGGACCAAGTACTTTCCTTTCTCCTACCTCGTCCTAATAGAGAGGAGACCTACAACTTCACCCATACAAGGCCTCGAATGGTGCCATTTGGATGCTTGCCTGATAGCTGTTATTATAGGCAAATTCAACCAAAGGCAAATGCTCTTCCCAACTGCCTCTGAAATCCAACATACAAGCTCAAAGCATGTCTTCAATGACTTGGTTCACTCTCTCGGTTTGTCTATCCGTCTGTGGATGAAAAGCGGTGCTGAAATCAAGTCGGGAACCCATAGCCTCCTGGAAGCTTTTCCAGAATCGTGATGTCAATCTTGGATCCCGATCTGACACAATACTGACTGGCACCCCATGCAGTCTAACTACATCCTTGATGTATAGTGCAGCCAACTGACTAGAGTTAAAGGTAGTACGGTAGGGTAAGAAGTGAGCGGACTTCGTCAAACGATCCACTACTACCCATATCGCATCCCCTTGTCGTCTTTGGCAAGCCAACTATGAAATCCATGGATATGTTCTCCCATTTCCACTCGGGAATAGGAAGAGAATGCAATAGACCGGCGGGCCGCATGTGTTCTGCTTTTACCTGTTGACACACCAAGCATCGCGCTACATATTCCGCAACCTCCCTCTTCATATTCCGCCACCAAAAGTGACTCTTGAGGTTCCGGTACATCTTTGTACCCCCTGGATGCACTGTGTACTTCGAACGGTGTGCTTCATCCAAAATCTCTCTTCGAAGATCTGCATTGGCTGGGACGCACAGCCTTCCCTTGAATGTGATAGCACCCCGACTAGTGAGAGAGAAGTCCTCACTACCCTTAGCAACTTCCTTGTCCCGATAAGCCAACAATTCAACATCCGTGGCTTGGTATTCTTGGATCAAATCTATAATGTACGGCCGAACCGTAACATTTGCCAAGGTAGGACCACGGACAGAGTTATTCACACTGATGTCCAGATTTGCCAAATCTTCTAGTAGCTTCCATTCTTGAACCAACATGTGTGCTAACAACCCCTGAGGTCTTCTACTCAAAGCAACAGCCACTACATTTGCCTTACCCGGGTGGTATTGAATGGTACAATCATAGTCTTTCAAAAATTCCATCCAATGCCGTTGCCTTAGATTAGCTCCTTTTGGGAAAAGAGATACTTGAGACTCTTGTGATCGGTAAACACATAGAACTCCATCCCATAAAGGTAATGACGCCAAATCTTAAGTGCAAACACGACCGCCGCAAGCTCCAAGTCGTGCGTGGGATAATTCTTCTCATGCTCCTTCAATTGCCTCGATGCATAGGCAATGACTTTCTTGTGCTGCATGAGTACACACCCCAGTCCAACATGTGAGGCATCACTATACACCTCATACCCATAAGGTCCAGATGGCACAGTAAGGACAGGGGCCGTAGTAAGCCTCTTCTTCAGTTCCGTGAAACTGATCTCGCACTTATCACTCCATACAAACTTTGCGTTCTTCCTTGTCAGGTAAGTGAGCGGTGCTGCAAGGCTAGAGAAACCCTCTACGAATCTCCTGTAGTAGCCTGCCAACCCAAGAAAACTACGTATCTCTGTGACACTCTTGGGCCTTGCCCAACTCATAACAGCCTCTATCTTCTTTGGATCTACCGATATGCCTTCCGCGGAAACAACGTGGCCTAGGAATGCCACCTCTTCCAACCAAAACTCCCACTTGCTAAGTTTGGCGTATAGCTTGTGCTCTCTTAGCATTTCCAAAGCAAGGCATAGGTCGCGGTGTGGTCTTCCTGTGTTTGGGAATAGACCAAAATGTCATCAACAAATACAATCACGCACCTATCAAGGTATGGCCGGAACACCCGGTTCATCAAATCCATAAAGGCTGCCGGTGCGTTCGTGAGTCCAAAAGGCATCACCAAGAACTCGTAATGCCCATACCGAGTCCTGAAAGCAGTTTTGGGAACATCTTCCACCCTAATCTTCAACTGGTGATAACCCGATCGAAGATCTATCTTCGAGAAAAATCTTGCTCCCTTCAACTGATCGAACAAGTCATCAATCCTAGGCAAGGGATACCTATTCTTTATGGTGACTTTGTTCAATTGTCTGTAATCGATGCACATCCGCATCGAGCCATCTTTCTTCTTAACAAACAACACCGGGGCACCCCACGGTGAGATACTTGGTCGAATGAAACCAAGGCCTTGCAATTCCTCCAACTGAGTCTTCAACTCTTTGAGTTCAATAGGGGCCATTCTATATGGAGCCCTGAAAATAGGAGCTGTGCCTGGTGCAAGCTCGATCACAAACTCAATCTCCCTGTCTGGAGGCAATCCTGGCAACTCCTCTGGAAATACATCCAGGAACTCACTCACAACCGGAATAGTCGATGAGTCCTTTGCCTCGGGGTTAGCTAAGCTCAACGCCGCAAAACTAGCAATAGATCTACTTCTCAACCCGCGAAAGTGGAATGGTTTTCCTTCTACTGGCTTGAAGAGTACCATTTTCTCAAAGCAAGCTACATGCCCATGATGTGCTGCTAACCAATCCATTCCCAATATAACATCAAAGTCTTGAAATCCCAGGACGATGAGATCAACCGCCAACTCGTGGCTTCCAACTTGGACCACACTATTTCTATACACTTTATCTGCCAATACTGTTTTGCCGAGAGGAGTCGAAATGGCTAACTCCAGTTCTAGCTGACTTGGCTCTACAGAAAAGCCTTCTGAAAAACTCGGCGAGACAAACGAATGAGTAGACCCGGTATCAATCAACACTCGAGCCAAACACTCATTGACTAGTAGGGTTCCTGAAATTTTAGCTAGCGGAGTTAATCCATGCATCAACGGTGTATACATGTAGGTACATATACATATCTAACATGCCAAGTACATACACAATCAATTAATACTTAACAGTTCAATTCACGGATAATTAACTGAGCTACAACTGCGTACCGTGCACTACATCGTCAGATGCAAGTGCATCACCCTCTGTCAAGGCAAAAACTCGCCCTTGGTTTGCCTGGCGAGACTGAGGCGTAGACCAGGTAGTCTGAGATGACGCCTGGTATGATCCTGCTGGGCTTGCTGAGGGCCTAATCCCTTGAGACTAGCCTGGTAAATGCCGACTTGGGCAATCCCTGATCATATGGCCCTGGCGACCACAATGAAAGCATCCACCCGATGCCCTTCGGCAATCTCCTGCCGGGTGCCTTCGGCCGCATGAAGTGCAGACCTCGTGTGTATAAGTCAAAGGGGCCGGAGGTGGAGCATACCTCATCGTCTGAGGTGCAACAGGCCGTGGGGCCGGAAGAGCCTGAGGTCGCGGTGCCTGAGGCACATACTGTCGTGGAGCTGGAGACGCATAAGACATCGAACCTTGCTCAAGGTTGATGAATTCTCTCTCTTTCTTTTCCCGTGCTCCAATCGGAAAATACTTCTTGTAAAAAGTATCCTTGAACTCCTCCCAAGCTCAAGGTAGACCCTGCATGGTCAAATCTCTCGTCCTCAATGCGGACAACCACCAGTGGTGGGTTTCACCTTCTAGCATGAAGACTGCCCATGCTACTCTATCCTCCTCTGTAGGCGAGAGGACCGCAAAAATATTCTCTATCTGGAGGATCCATGCCTCCGCAACAAGAGGGTCCACACTCCCATGGAATGGTGGAGGCCTCAATCTCCTGAATGCCTCAACTCCAGCTGTACGATGTACTGGAGCTACGGGCGGTGGAGTAGGTGATGCTGACGATGGTATAGCTTGCCGAGCCGCCAGTATGGCGAGTGTCTCAGCAATAGAGCCTAAGACCTGAGAGAGGTCCGGCTGCTCATCCTCATCTCTGGAAGAAGATGAAGCTCTGGTGTGTGGCCCGCGACCCCGTGTGCCCCGCCTCATGACTAAAGTCCTGAGAACAATAGCACCACCTGAGTCTAACTTGAAACCACAGTTTATTTCAATGTTATTTCGCAATAATTCAATTTGTATTAGTTGTATAATACTAATATACATCACATCAAATCATCAGAACATTCATCACATTATACTTATACTTTAGTGTTCTAGCGCACCTAGGACTCGTACTTGGCTGAAACAACCATTTTGACTAAGACTAAAGTTTAGTCTTACACTTGGATTAAGACTCTCTTCCGACTTACTTTCTTCCTAACTTGTTTCCTGACATATGCTCTTGTCAAGCCGTGGTATAAGATTCTGAGTGCCCCTAGAGACCTAAAGCCTAAGCTCTGATACCACTTCTGTCGCGACCCAAAACCCACCCTAGGAGTTAGAGTGAACTTTGGACGACTAATCATGACTTGCTTGACAACTAACCTGCAAAACCCACAGAGCATATACAATAGAGGATATAAACAGCGGAAACATACTCTAACATGGCACAGCGGAAGTCTACCAAACCTCAATGTATATACGTACGCAAATCCAAGTTTATACAAAAGGTAACCAAAGAAAGTGCGGACAGACCCGTCAAAATACATGTAGGTATATCTCTCATCTCACCCACAGCTAATCCACTCAGAATCTAATCACCACCTACTGATAACCCTCTACAGGAGGTTCCTCCAAAGGCTCCTCAACGTACTCCTCTTCCACCCATGGACCAGGAGCACAAACATCAAATGGAGCAGCAGCTCCCTCAAAACCTGCCGACATAAGAACTACGGCTGAGCATGGAATACTCAGCGGGTACCAAATACTAACCAACAGTCATAGGATACGAATAGCATACATAAAGCAGGAAACAATTCACGCATATAAAGCATGGATGATTCATATCATGACAATAAAGTAAAGCAATATAATTCATCATGTTGCATTCATAAAAGCCGGTAAAACCCTTGAAATCTTGTGCACTTGACTTGACTTAAAATATCTTTTCTTACTTGAAAGCTTATCGTGTTTGTCTTACTTGATCTTGTCGAGCGTGTCGTACGTGTCATGTCATGCATGTCATGCATGCTTGCTTGTGATCATGTAACTTGGGAGATACACTTGTGAGATGTCCTTGTGAGATGCGCTTGAGAGATGCCTTGAGAGGGAAGGGAGACCCTTCTTTATGCAATGCACTTGAGAGGGAAGGGAGGCCCTTCTTCATGATATGTATGTACTTGCGAGGGAAGGGAGGCCCTTCTTCATGATATGCACTTGTGAGTGAGGGGAGACCCCTCGTGGAATGTTGGTTCTTGTCTTCTTGTGAAAAGCGAGGTAAAACATATCGTAGGATATGTCCCACCTCTAACCATGTTCTTGAAAACCTCGATAAATCATGTCATGCATGCCGTGCTCGTGGGAATCGTGTGCATGCTTGCATTTAAATTCAAATATGACATTTGGGTAATTTCACAACACATATAACATCAATGATTGAGTAATGTAATATTCATATCGTTTAGGGAAAGCAAGAAACACACTATCATAGTCCCTAGCAACATTCATAATTTATTAGGCATGCATTTCCTAATTTACAACTCACTTTATTCACCTTGGCATTTCATCAAACATGGTGTGTTTATTATGGATTTACACTACAACATGCTTTTCTAGATGGGTTTACTCAAATCATACATGTATATTCATTATTGGAACAATGCCCTCCCCATTATAATCATCACAACACAACCATTGGCATCCAGTCGCCCATTCCATCTCCATTCGTCATTCACAACCATCCATCTCTTAACACGTGTAATAAAGGAAAATAAAGAGAAATAAAGGGGAAAGAGGAACTATAACTAGGAGGGTAGTAAGAAGTACCGACCTTGATCAAGTGAGGAAGAAATCCCCTTTCCAAAACGACTGTGTAGCTTCTGCCCACGTGCGCTTGAGCCGAGATCTTGGGGAAAACCCAGACTGGAAGTGATCCAGGGTCTCAAAACCCTTTGATTTCTCTCCAAAATGGAAACCCTAGGTTTAGGAATCGCCCTTTCTTCTCTTCTTATCTCCCAATCTCTCTAAGTGTCGAAATGAAGCCCTAAAGGCTCGGGTTAAACTCTTAAGGTAAGAGTGAACCGACAAAAGACCATAACACCCTTACTAAATTTCTGTCAAAACATGAGTGTCGAACTCGTGGTGCTGTGAACAGTGCCAACTCGTGGTGCTGTGAACAGTGCCAACTCGTTGTACCGTGAATAGTGTCGACTCGTTGTGCTGTGAATAGTGCCAACTCGTTGTGCCGTGAATAGTGCCAACTCGTTGTGCCATGAATAGTCCTGAACACGTTGTGCTGTGAATAGTGCCAACTCGTTGTCCGTTGTGAAGGGTGCCGAGCCCGTTGTCACGTCGTGTCATGCACAGTGCTGAGCTCGTAGTCCGTTGTCTTATGTACAACGTGCCCGTTGTGCTATACAACGTACACGTTGTCTATTGTACAACGTACGTTATCTAGTGCGCGACGGATCACAACGAATACATTATCAGAGTACGCCCTTAGCGCCTTCCGAGCTACGTCCTTAGCGCATAACCGAGCTACGTTTTGCCTACAGGTTCAGACTGTTTTGGCCATATCTTTTGACTCGTTCGTCCGATTTTGACGATTCAACTTGCGTTGGGTTCGTACTTCGAAAAGGAACATTTCTGACATTTCAGAATTTCCAATTTCTTAGTTATTTATTAATTATACCTCTTTAAAGGAAAAATGGCAACGAAAGTGCCATGCATTAAATGTGAAAAGGTCCGGGGCTCTACAAGAAATCCCTGTTAGCTGGGTTGTCTATAATGTCCAATGAAGAGGTAGCTAGGCGAAGCGACGTATCCCGAATGATCTTATTACAAAGGACCTCCATGGAGAGATATTGGTTCTGAAAGATTCTTGCATTTCTTTCCAGCCATATTTGATAAATGGAAGCATTGAAGCGTAGTTTGCGCCCTGCTGCTTTTGGATCTTCTTTGGCCGTTTCCCTAAGAAACCACCTCACTTCGTCTTCCAAAGATAAAATGACATGTGCACTGAACCTCATCTTGTTGAGGATGTGTTTCCATATTGACTGAGAGTGTAGAGCCCCGGACCTTTTCACATTTAATGCATGACACTTTCGTTGCCATTTTGCCTTTAAAGAGGTATAATTAATAAATAAGGAAGAAATTAGAAATTCCGAAATGTCAGAAATGTTCCTTTTCGAAGTACGAAACCAACGCAAGTTGAATCGTCGAAATCCGACGAACGAGTCAAAAGTTATGGCCAAAACAGTTTGGACCTGCAGACCACCGATCGCTCGGTTCATGGAGCGATCGATCGGTCCAAAACCGATCGCTCGGAGGCTATCGACTAGTCAAGATTTTTGTATGGGGAAATTTTAACCGATCGCTCGGTTATGAAACCGATCGATCGGTCATTAACACCGATCGCTCGGTACTCGCGTTTTTGCAGAAAATTTAGTAAGGGTGTTTGCGTCTTTTGGGCGTTTCACTCATACCTTAAAGGCTTTGCCCGATCATTTGAGGGTTCATACACAACCCTTAGAGTCTTTTGAGAGATAGAGAGAAAGGAGAAGGTTTTCCAAAACCTAGGTTTTCATTTTGGAGAGAAATCAAAGGGTTTTGAAACCCTAGATCAACCTCAAGTCCATTTTCTTCAAGATCTCGGCTCAAGCTCGTGTGGGGCACTCTCCTCAAGCTAGGGCAGCAACTCACGGTCGTTTTGGAAAGGGGGATTTCTTCCTCACTTGATCAAGGTCGGTACTTCTTGCTACCCTCCTAGTTATAGTTCCTTCTTTTCCTTTATTTCTCTATGCTTTCCTTCATTTACACACATGTCATGAGATGGATGGTTGTGAATGGTGAATGGAGATGGAATGGGCGATTGGATGCCATGGTTGTGTTGTGATGATTAAAATGGGGAGGGAATTGTTTCAAATATAAACATACAAGTGTGATGTGAGTAAAACCCACCTAGAAAAGCATGTTGTAGGGTTAATAAATGATGAATGCACCATGTTTGATGAAATGCCAAGGTGAATAAAATGAATAATAAATTAAGAAAATGCATGTTTAAGGTTATGGAAATTGCTAGGGTCATGATAGTGTGATTGTTCGCTTTCCTTAAATGATATGAATATTAAATTGCTCAAATCATTGATGTTATGTGTTATGAATTACTCAAATGCCATATTTAATTCCAATTGCAAGTATGCACACGATCTCACGAGCACGCATGCATGACATGATTTACCGAGGTTTTGCAAGAATGGAATTGAGAGGTGGGGCATATCCGACGATATGTTTCACCTCGCTTTTGGCAAGGACAAGACAATCATGCATTTTCATAAGAAGGGTCTCCCTTCCCTCGCAAGTGCATACATATCATAAGAAGGGTCTCCCTTCCCTCACAAGTGCATCTCACAAGGACATCTCACAAGTGAATCTCACAAGTGGAAGGACAAGACATGGCATGACAAGCATGAGCATTCTAGGAAGAAGGGTTCCAAGTAAGCATGACATGGCATGACACGCATGATACGACAAGATAAGACAAACATGACAAGTTTCAAGCACGGAAATTGTATTTTCCAATCAAGTCAAGTGCACAAGGTTTTCAAGGGTTTTATCGACTTTTCTGAATGCAAGCATGATTACATGGCAAGGACAAGACAATCATGCATTTTCATAAGAAGGGTCTCCCTTCCCTCGCAAGTGCATACATATCATAAGAAGGGTCTCCCTTCCCTCACAAGTGCATCTCACAAGGACATCTCACAAGTGAATCTCACAAGTGGAAGGACAAGACATGGCAAGCATTCTAGGAAGAAGGGTCTCCCTTCCCTCACAAGTAGTTTACTTTACCAAGCAAGCATGACAAGACATGGCATGACAAGCATGAGCATTCTAGGAAGAAGGGTCTCCCTTCCCTCACAAGTAGTTTACTTTCCAAGTAAGCATGACATGGCATGACACGCATGATACGACAAGATAAGACAAACATGACAAGTTTCAAGCACGGAAATTGTATTTTCCAATCAAGTCAAGTGCACAAGGTTTTCAAGGGTTTTATCGGCTTTTCTGAATGCAAGCATGATTACAAACTGCTTTACTTCCTTGTATGATATAAATTGTTCATGTTCTATATATGCAATTTGTTTCCTACTTTATGTATGCTATCTGTATACTATGACTGTTGGTTAGTATTTAGTACCCGCTGAGTATTCCATGCTCAGCCGTACTTCTTATGTCGGCAGGTTCCGAGGGAGCTGCTGCTCCATTTGATGTTTGTGCTCCTGGTCCATGGGTGGAGGAGGAGTACGTCGAGGAACCTTTGGAGGAACCTCCCGTAGAGGGTTATCAGTAGGTGGTGTTAGATTCCGAGTGGATTAGCTGTGGGTGAGCATGAGCGATTATATCCATGTATTTTGGCGGGCATGTCCGCACTTTCTTTGTTTTGCTTTCTTTTGTATTAACTTGGACCATGTGTATATACTTAGAGGTTTGTTAGACTTCCGCTGTGTTTTATAGTTATGCTTCCGTTGTTATCCTCTATTGTATATGTTCTGTGAGTTTTGCAGGTTGGTTCGTCAAGCAAGTCATGTAAGTCATGATTAAGTCGTCCAAGATTCACTCTAACTCCTAGGGTGGGTTTTGGGTCGCGACAGAGAGTATCTGCACTCGAAGAATAGGTGTTCAAGACTTTCATTTGAGGTCCTACAGAAGCAGCATTTAGAAACCCCAAGGACCGAATGTCTAACAAGGCGGTCTCGAGTTTGAAGTCTCCTAGAAAAAGCTAACCAAGAAATAAAGTTGTGCCTCTTTATATTATGCGAAAACCAGACTAGCTTGCTACAAACAACATGTGGAGAAGGGGTTCTAATGGCTGCCCAGGAGGACTTCATTGTGAAATGACCCGATGAAGAGGGAATCCATATAACCTTGTCTCCAACAATACTCTAGTGAATCTGAGTCTTTTGGACTGCATTCAAAACCTGGGTCAAATCCCAAGAAGATGGAGGAGGGGGATCCCAACGACCATTTGAGATGGTAGAACTGACACTCGTTGAGGCTCCTAGACCCGAATCATAATAATTATGCTGCCAAACAAGTCATCAAGAACGCCTATGCTTAACCACTTATTGTACCGCATGTTAGTTTGGGTACCATCTCCTATTAGAGAAAAGAAAAGAGGTTTTGCCTCTTTCCGCAGTTGTAAGAATTTCCTCCAAGACCATGAGCAATCCATCGGCTCTTTAAGCTTCCAAAATGGTTTGCCTTTGATGAGATATCTCTGAACCCACCCCGTACACAGGGAATGGGAAACTTGACTCAATTTGCCAAACATGGCGGATGAGAGCGCCATGGTTCCAATCCTTGAGTCTTTTGAGGTCGAGACCGCCTTCCAAGAGAGGTTTGCAAACAAGCTTCAAATTGATAAGAGGAATTTTCCTTTGGGAATTATTTCTAGACCAAAGAAAGTAGCCACAAATTTGTTCTATTTTTTGGAACACACTAGTGTGGGCAGTGAAAATCTCACCGTCCATCATCCAGGTGTGTGTGCAATGACACACACCTGATGACAGTCTCTCGGAGAGACGGTTTAGGTTCACGCGTGCCTGTGGCACGCGCAGTACCTTTAGCTGTCAACATTAAATGCTAATGGCTAGAACCATGCTGCCCAGCTAAGCAAGAGTAGGATTTCATCCGTGAGGATAAATCTCACGGATCCACCCTAAATGGTAGCTCCCAAATGGGTTGATACATACCCCATCTATGAGGACCAAAACCTCATGGATCCAATATTAAGTGTTGGCCTCCGAGAGACTGACACATATTCATCCGTGAGGACAAAACCCCATGGATCCAACTTTGGTGTTGGCCTTCAAGAGGCTTACACATGTTTATCTGTGAGAACCAAAACCTCACGAATCCAACCTTTAGTGTTGGCCTTCATTAGGCTGACACATGGCATGTCCATGAGGACAAAACCTCACGGAACCAACACGGATCATATTTAGTGTCAGTTTCTAAGAGACTGACACGTGTCCAACCGTGAGGACCAAAATCTCACGGATCCATCTGAGAGGTTAACACCTATCCTATCCGTGAGGGTAAAACCCCCATGGATCATATGTAGTGTCAGCTTCTGAGAGGTTGACACGTGTCCAATTCCTGATGATAAGTCCTCAAAGATCAAATATAAAGTCCTAGATCTAATCCAGACCATGGGCAAGCCTATGGTCTCACCTTGTGGTCTGTGGTTGAGACCTATGGTCTCACCTGGTGATCCGTGGTTGAGACCTATGGTCTCACCTAGTTATCAGTGGTTGAGACTTGTGGTCTCACCTTGTGATCCGTGGTTGAGACCTATGGTCTCACCTAGTGATCTGTGGTTGAGACCTGTGGTCTCATCCTTTGATCCGTGGTTGAGACTTATGGTCTCATCCTGGTCCGTGGACTGGCCTAGGCCAGTCTATCCCAGCTGACAGTCAGTATATGACTGTTATGGGGTAGCGAATCCTTAATAAAAAGGATTCTCTGTCAGGCTGTGGGGGGATCCCAAGATACGGATCCCCTCTTTTAAAATCTCATGGGATGTCACATAGCACCCCATGATTGTTTTAGGATTATGACTATGTCATTTATCCTAGGAAAGGATGTGATTAAATATCCTCCTTTTCAAATTGTACTAGGATTCCCCCCAAAAGAGGAATCTTGGTACAAGAGTCTCAAAAGAAGAGGATTCTCTAAAGCTTAAGGACTCTCCCTGTAGCACCCCTGACTTTTTCATACTTAATGAATAGCACTTTCGTAGCCAATTGGCCTTCCACGTAATCTAATTAATAAATAAGCAAGAAATTAAAAATCTGACATGCCAAAAAATTTCCTTTTTGAAAGACAAATCCAACGCAAGTTGAATCGTCAAAATCTGACAAACGAGTCAAAAGCTATGGCCAAAAGACCTAAGTGGAGAAAATTGACGAAAATCAATAAAATAGGCAAAACACAAACCAACCAGTCGACCGCTCCATCCACCTGTCGACCCGTAGCCCACCGGTCGACCGCTATCGCACTAATTTTGTATGGGGGATTTTTCTAGAGAGGAGGTTTTGGACCGATCGACCGCTCCAGCCAACCGGTAGACCTCTCCTATAACCGGTCGACCACTCCTCGAGCATTTTGCCCATTCAGTCTGTTTTGGCCGAAATTTTAAGGGTAGGATGGTCATTTGACAACCCCACTTTCTATAAAAACCCCAAATCCGTGGGTGAGGGTTTCATAAACCCTTAAAGCTCTTAGTTGGGGACTTTGGGAGATTAGAGAAGGAAGAGAACGGAAAGCCTCAAGTTCTCCTCCAATTTTAAAGGCTAGTACACCCTACTAACTCTCATTAGCAATAACCTAGGTTTTCCATTTTAGTTTATGATTCTTGATCCCATGCTTTCCCTTCTTTTTAAATGTGCTATTTACATAAAATGTAACCAAGATAATAAGGAATGTTGTGTTGTGTGGATGGATGAGGGGTTGAGGCGATTGGATGCCGTATGGTTGTTGTGTGATGTGTGATATGGAAAATGGTGGTAAGGGCATTCCATAAATAATGAACGTACCTTGATGATGTGATGAAAAATATGCACTAACAAGAGTAAAAAGAAACGACTATGAAATGTGGCATGCTATATGTTTGATTAAATGCATAAATGAGAAATTATCCAATGCTATATGTTTGATTAAATGCATAAATGAGAAATTATCCAATCAATGAAGAATAGGAAAGCATGAATATGTGTAGTTTTCTTCCAACTCATGACCTTGATTAAATGCCATATTGATTATCTAAATAAGCACATGTTTATACTATGGAATGAATTGCTATACACTACTCTTCATGTCATATTGTCATCATGATATTACAAGTGCTACACACACCCACACATGCATGCATGAACCGGGTTTTCCAAGACTATTTGTGCATTATAAATCTTACAAGGAACAAGCATATGTCAAGGAGGTTGGTAGCCCAAGTGAAGGGTGCTAGCCTCTGGCTCACAAGTATACAAGTCAAGAACAAGTCGAGGCAAGAAATGCAAGACAAGACAGACCCGCATGCATGATTTTCACAAGAAAGACCGAGACATAAAAGGCAGATGTCCTTGACCCTGAGCCTTGGGTCGAGGAGGAGTACATAGAGGAGAATGAGCCATCTATTTCATTACAGTCACAAGCGGATAGAGACCTCAACGTGTGGTCGTACCTCGACTACTGTTGAGAGGAGAGTGTTATCGAGTTCCCTTTTGTATTTTGATAGGTGGGCATGTCCACCTTTACCTTGCTATGTTTTGTATATATTCACTTGGGATACAAACCACCTTATATAGAAAAGAAATTTTTGGTATACGGTTCCGCATTCATGATATAGCTTCCGCACTCTGATTCATGTTATATTATAGTACGTGTACCTTGTACATTATAGGATGGTTTGGCAGGTATGAATAGTCACTTCTAAAGTATCCCTTAACTCCTAGGCGTATTTTGGGGCTCGACAGAAGTGGTATCAGAGCTATAGGCATTAGAGTCCCTAGGGTCACTTAGTACTCGATACCATGATTGAATAAGGCATTAGGTGTTATGAAGGAGTCGTATTCCAAGTATAGACTAACAAAGTTAGTCTTGGTCAAAATAGGTTGAGCTACAACCAAACTTAGAGTCCAATGCTAGGAACACGGATAGTATGTTATTCTATTGTGCTGTATACCATGTGTGCATTATTTTTTGCTTAGAAATATATGCTTTGAATGAATGGTGAAATTGTTACTAAATGTGTATCCAAGTTAGACTCATGTTGTACTGTCGTCCTCAGGAGTAATCATGAGGCGTGGTGCATGGGGTCACGAATACAATACTTGGGGCAATGGAAGTGATGCTCCATCGGGTGATGATCAACCCGACTTTGCCCAAGCCTTTCCTTCAATAGCCGAGACTTTTGCTATGCTAGCGGTAAGGCAACCAGCTACTCCCCCTAATGCGGCATTTAGACTGGCTCCTCATAATCGCGCGCAAGCCGGAATAGAGGCTTTTCAGAGGATGAGGCCTCCAATGTTTTGTGGGAGTATTGACCCTCTTATTGCCAAAAGGATGGATTCGGCAATTAGAAAAGATATTTTCGTATTGGCGCCTACGGAGGCGGAAAGGGTTATTTGGGCCGCCTTCATGCTTGAAGGTGAGGCCGATCATTGGTGGAAGTCTGCACTTAGGACCCGGGAGTTGGCCCGATAGGGTCAATACTGGACTTTGGGAGAGTTTTTGGATGTTTTCAACAAGAAGTACTTCCCAATAGGGATGAAAGAGAAGAAAGAGGTCGAATTCATTACCTTGGAGCAAGGTAATATGTTAGTAGCCGCTTATGAGGCTAAGTTCTCGGAGCTATCTCGATTTGCTCCACATATGATAACTACCGAGGCTATAAAAGCCCAGAAATTTGAGAGCGGGTTAAAGGCCTACCTCAAGGACCGAGTTTCGATGTTCCGGCACGAGACATATACCGAGGTGGTGGACTAGGCACTATTAGCAGAGGCTAATTCTAAAGAATTCTTCATGAGAAGAGGGATAGAGAAAGGTCAGTCTAGTAGTTCAGGGGAGAAGAGAGCTAGGACTATGTCATACCAGTCTGTGGGGCCGGCTCAGCCACAAAGGTTGTCTTCCGAACCGTAGGCTCCCCGTCCTTTTTCTCCACCGGCTTTTCACCTGGCTACCTCATATGCTCCTCGCCCTGCATTACCTCAGACTATGGGTTATGCCCCTTCCGCCTATTCACACAATGTATGTACCCTTTGTGGGAGGAGGCATCCAGCAGGGGAATACCAGAAGGGTTCCAGAGGCTGTTTTCATTGTGGCGACCAAGGTCACATGATTCGAGATTGCCCCCGACGTCATTTACCATTTCTATCTCAGCAGGGCTCTTCCCAGGCTTCGAGGGCCTCACCATCTACACGGCCTCCTCGCCCAGCCACCGAGGGCTGTGTTTTCGCCCTATCAGAGAGAGACACACGTGCATCCGATGATGTCATGCAAGGTACGCAAGAATTCTAGAGTTTTAAGTTGTGTATAATTTTCATTATATGATGAGTGGTTATTTATACTAGGAGTTAGCTATGTATGATGTATGTTTTGTTTAAAATCTACTAATGTTAGTGATTAATCGCACAGGCGCCTTATTAGTGAACGAGTGTCTCGCCCGAGTGTTTATCGACACAGGATCCACTCACACCTCACTCCTTTGTTTCACCCAGTTTCGCAAAAGGCTTTTCAATTGAGTCTACTCTGTTCAAGCAGGAGTTGACCATTGCAACTCCGCTTGGCAAGTCGGTTGATACAGACAAAATATATAGAGATTGTTGGGTTCAAGTGGGGGAGATTGAACTATTAGCCAATCTCATCATCCTAGATTTCCAAGACTTGGATTTCGATGTCATCCTAGGGATGGATTGGTTGTCAAACCATCACGGCCATGTTGCCTGCTTTGAAAAGATAGTGAATTTCAAGCCGAAAGGGGTAAAACCATTTCACTTTCGAGGATTGTGTCGCGACCCAAAACCCACCCTAGGAGTTAGAGTGAACTTTGGACGACTAATCATGGCTTACATGACTTGCTTGACAAACCAACCTGCAAAACCCACAGAGCATATACAATAGAGAATGACAGCGGAAGCATAACTATCAAATACAGCGGAAGTCTAACAAACCTCTAAGTATATACACATGGTCCAAGTTTAATACAAAGAAATTAAAACAAAGAAAGTGCAGACATGCCCGCCAAAATACATGGATATAATCACTCATGCTCACCCACAGCTAATCCACTCAGAATCTAACACCCCCTACTGATAACCCTCTACGGGAGGTTCCTCCAAAGGCTCCTCGATGTACTCCTCTTCCACCCATGGACCAGGAGCACAAACATCAAATGGAGCAGCAGCTCCCTCGGAACCGCCGACATAAGAAGTACGGCTGAGCATGGAATACTCAGCGGGTACTAAATACTAACCAACAGTCATAGTATACAGATAGCATACATAAAGTAGGAAACAAATTTCATATATAGAACAGGAACAATTTATATCATACAAGGAAGTAAAGCAGTTTGTAATCATGCTTGCATTCAGAAAAGCCGATAAAACCCTTGAAAACCTTGTGCACTTGACTTGATTGGAAATACAATTTCCGTGCTTGAAACTTGTCATGTTTGTCTTATCTTGTCATATCATGCGTGTCATGCCATGTCATGCTTGCTTGGAAAGTAAACTACTTGTGAGGGAAGAGAGACCCTTCTTCCTAAAATGCTCATGCTTGTCATGCCATGTCTTGTCATGCTTGCTTGGAAAAGTAAACTACTTGTGAGGGAAGGGAGACCCTTCTTCCTAGAATGCTTGCCATGTCTTGTCATGCTTGCTTGGAAAAGTAAACTACTTGTGAGGGAAGGGAGACCCTTCTTCCTAGAATGCTCATGCTTGTCCTTCCACTTGTGAGATTCACTTGTGAGGTATCCTTGTGAGATGTACTTGTGAGGGAAGGGAGACCCTTCTTATGTTATGTATGCACTTGCGAGGGAAGGGAGACCCTTCTTATGAAAATGTATGATTGTCTTATCCTTGCCAAAAGCGAGGTAAAACATATCGTAGGATATGCCCCACCTCTAAATCCCATTCTTGAAAACCTCGGTAAATCATGTCATGTATGCGTGCTCGTGAGGTCGTGTGGGGCATTTTAAATCGAATATGGCATTGAGTAATTCGTAACACATAACATCAATGATTTGAGCAATTTAGTATTCATATCAGTTAGGTAAAGCGAGTAATCACACTATCATGACCCTAGCAATTTCCATAAACCTTAAACATGCAATCTCTTAATTTATCATTCATTTCATTCACCTTGGCATTTCATCAAACATGGTGCATTCATTAATTATTAACCCTACAACATGCTTTTCTAGGTGGGTTATGCTCACATCATGCGTGTTTGTTCATTATGGATACAATGCCCTTTCCCATTCATTCATCACATCATCCACACGGCATCCAATCGCCCACATTCATCTCCATTCACCATTCATCATTCACCATTCACAACCCATCTCATGACATGTGTGTAAATGAAGGAAAGCATAGAGAAATAAAGGAAAAGAAGGAACTATAACTAGGAGGGTAGCAAGAAGTACCGACCTTGAAGAGATGAGGAAGAAATCCCTCTTCCAAACGACCGTGAGTTGCTGCCCTAGCTTGGAACACGAGCTCCACCTGAGCTTGAGCCGAGATCTTGAAGGAAAACGTGCTTGAGGATGATCTAGGGTCTCAAACCCCTTTGATTCCTCTTCAAAATGGAAACCCTAGGTTTAGGAACCCTTTCTCCTCTCTTCTAATCTCCTAAATCTTCTAAGTGTTGAGAATGAGCCCTAAAGGCTCGGGCAATCCTATATAAGAAAGGGTATAACACCCGAATGCCGAAAATACCCTTAGTGAAAATTCTGTAAAACGCGAGGACCGAGCGATCGGTGTTAATGACCGATCGATCGGTTGCCTACCGATCGATCGGTTTCATAACCGAGCGATCGGTTAAAATCTCACTCTCTGGAAAATTTCCCCATACAAAAATCTTGACCAGTCGATAGCCTCCGACCGATCGGTTTTGGACCGATCGATCGCTCCATGGACCGAGCGATCGGTGGTCTGCAAGTCCAAACTGTTTTGGCCATAACTTTTGACTCGTTCGTCCGATTTTGACGATTCAACTTGCGTTGGGTTTGTATTTCAAAAACGAACATTTCTGACGTTTCGGAATTTCCAATTTCTTTCTTATTTATTAATTATACCTCTTTAAAGGCAAAATGGCAACGGAAGTGTCATGCATTAAATGTGAAAAAGTCCGGGGCTCTACAGATTGAGAGAAAGGGATATTCCTCGCCTTGCAGCTTTGAGCTTAGCAAACCCAAAAGCACAAAACTCTTCGGCCATTCCGGTCGTGAGTGAGTTCTTAGATGTGTTTCCAGAAGAACTTCTCAGGTTGCCTCCGAATCGGGAGATTGAGTTCGCAATAGAGCTTGCTCCGGGCACCACTCCGATTTCGAGGGCACCGTATAGAATGGCCCCAATAGAGCTTGAAGAATTGAAGAAGCAGATTGAGGAGTTACAACAACTTGGCTTCATCCAACCAAGTGTCTCTCCATGGGGAGCTCCGGTCCTCTTTGTGAAGAAGGATGGGTCAAGGAGAATGTGCATAGATTACCGGCAGTTGAACATGGTAACAATCAAGAATCTTTATCCCTTGCCACGGATAGACGACCTATTTAATCAACTGAAGGGAGCGAGATTCTTCTCCAAGATTGATCTTAGATCGGGATATCAACAGTTAAGGATCAAGGCACAAGATGTTTTGAAGACGGCCTTCAGGACTCGGTATGGGCATTACGAGTTCCTTGTCATGCCTTTTGGGCTGACGAATGCACTGGCGGCATTCATGGATCTAATGAGCCGGGTGTTCCGATCATACTTATATCGATGTGTGATTGTGTTCATCGATGACATTTTGGTATATTCCCAGACACGGGAAGATCACGCACGAGATCTCTGCCTTACTCTAGAGATGTTGAGAGAGCATAGGCTATAAGCTAAATTGAGTAAGTGCGAATTCTGGTTAGAGAAGGTAGCATTTCTCGGACATGTATTATCAGCTGAGGGCATTTCTGTTGACCCAGCAAAGATTGAGGCAGTTATGAGTTGGGAGAGACCCAAGAGCGTCACAGAGATACGTAGTTTTCTCGGGTTGGCATGCTATTATCAGAGATTTATGGAGGGATTCTCTAGTTTGGCTGCACCTCTCACTTACCTGATGAGGAAGAATGCCAAGTTCAGGTGGAGCGACAGATGCGAAGTGAGCTTCCAGGAATTGAAGAAGCGCCTTATGACGGCCCCTGTCCTTACAGTACCATCCAGACATGATGGTTACGAGGTGTACAGTGATGCCTCGCACTTCAGGCTTGGGTGCGTTCTCATGCAGCACAAGAAAGTCATCGCCTATGCATCAAGGCAATTGAAGGAGCATAAAAAGAATTACCCAACTCACGACTTGGAGCTTGTTGCGGTGGTGTTTGTACTCAAGATTTGGCGTAATTACCTTTATGGGGTAGAGTTCTATGTGTTCACAGATCACAAGTACCTCTTTTCCCAAAAGGAGTTAAATTTACGGCAACGGTGTTGGATGGAATTTTTAAAAGACTATGACTGCACCATCCAATACCACCCGCGTCAAGCAAACACGGTGGCAGACACTTTAAGTAGGAAACCTCCGAGGTTGTTGGCATGTTAGTTCGGGAATGGAGATTATTGCAAGTTTTGGCTAATCTGGACATCAGTGTGAATGATTCTGTCCGCAGCCCTGTTTTGGCAAATGTCACGTTTCGGCCGTACATTATAGACTTGATCCAAGAGTCTCAAGCCACAGATGCCAACTTGTTGGCTTTTCGGGATAAGGAAGTTGCCAAGGGTAGTGAGGACTTCTCTCTCACTAGTCGGGGTGCTATTACATTTAAGGAAAGACTTTGTGTCCCAGCCAATGCCGATCTTTGGAGAGAGATTATGGATGAGGCCCACCATTTGAAGTATACAGTGCATCTTGGGGGTACAAAGATGTACAGGAACCTCGAGAGTCACTTTTGGTGGCGAAACATAACGAGGGATGTTTCGGAGTACGTGACACGGTGTTTGGTGTGCCAACAGGTAAAAGCAGAACACTTGAGACCGGCTGGACTTTTAAAGTCTCTTCCTATTCCCGAGTGGAAATGGGAGCACATCTCTATGGACTTTATCGTGGGGTTACCGAAGTCGGCTAGAAATTTTGTTGCTATATGGGTTGTGGTCGACAGACTGACGAAGTCCGCCCATTTCTTGCCATACCGGACTACCTTCGATTCCAATTAGTTGGTTGCATTGTATGTTAAAGAAATAGTGAGGTTGCACGGAGTACCAGTGAGCATTGTCTCAGATCGGGACCCTCGATTTACCTCCAGGTTTTAGAAAAGTTTTCAAAGTGCAATGGGTTCCCGGTTGGACTTTAGCACGACTTTCCATTCACATACAGATGGGTAAACCGAGCGAGTGAATCAGGTTATTGAATACATGCTCAGAACTTGTATGATAGACTTCAAGGGAAGTTGGGAAGATCACCTACCTTTGGTAGAGTTCGCCTACAACAACAGTTATTAGGCAAGCATACAGATGGCGCCTTTTGAGGCTTTGTACGGAAGGAGTTGTAGATCCCCGCTGTATTGGGATGAAGTTGGGGAAGGAAAGGTGTTGGGCCCCGAATTAATTGAACAAACAGTGGATAGGGTCAAGCTTATCTGGGAGAGGTTGAAGACCGCACAGGATAGACAGAAGAGTTATACCGACAACCGAATGAGAGACCTTGATTTTCGAGTTGGTGATTTTGTATTTGTTTAGGTTTCACCAACCAAGGGTGTTACGAGCTTCAGGAAAAGAGGCAAGCTTAGCCCAAGATATGTGGGCCCGTTCGAGATCATTACTAGAGTCGGTGAGGTGGCTTACCGCGTTGCTTTGCCCACTCATATAGCAGCGGTTTCACATCTCCATGCTTCCGAAGTACATCCCGGACCCTTCTCATGTTATTGAAATTGATCCGGTGGAAATTCGGGAGGATCTCACACTAGTTGAACAACCGGTGCAGATCTTGGACAGAAAGGATCCTGTCTTGCACAACAAAATCATTCCATTAGTCCTTGTAAGATGGCAACACCATTCGAGGAAAGAAGCTACTTGGGAGCGTGAGGCCGAAGTAAAGGAAAAATATCCCCAACTATTTGTTTAGAGTTGACATTCTCTTTTGTATTTTGTTGTGGTTTTGTGCATGTATGTATCGTCCAAATTTCGAGGACGAAATTTTTGTAAGGGGGGGAGAATGTAGCAGCCCAGACTTTTCCATACTTAATGAATAGCACTTTTGAAGCCAATTGGCCTTTCACATAGTCTAATTAATAAATAAGGAAGAAATTAAAAATTCTGAAACACGAAAAATGTTCCTTTTCGAAAGACGAATCCAACGCAAGTTGAATCGTCAAAATCCGACTAACGAGTCAAAAGATATGGCCAAAAGACCTAAGTGGAGAAAATTGAGGAAAATCAACAAAATAGGCAAAATACAGACCAACCGGTTGACCGCTCCATCCACCGGTCGACCCGTAGCCCACCGGTCGATCGCTCTAACCACCGGTCGATCGCTATCGCACTAATTTTGTATGAGAGATTTTTCCAGAGAGGAGGTTTTGGACCGATCGACCGCTCTAGCCAACAGGTCGACCGCTCCTATGACCGATCGACTGCTCCTCGAGCATTTTGCCTCTTCAGTCTGTTTTGGCCAAAATTTTAAGGGTAGGATGGTCATTTGACCACCCCACTTTCTATAAAAACCCCAAATCCGTGGGTGAGGGTTTCATAAACCCTCAGAGCTCTTAGTTGTGGACTTTGGGAGATTGGAGAAGGAAGAGAAAGGAAAGCTAGGGTTTGGGCCAAAGGTTGGTGTGTGATCAAGGGAAAACTTGTGTCTTAGCTTCCCTCAAGTTCTCCTCCAAGTTTAAAGGTTAGTACACCCTACTAACTCTCATTAGCAATAACCTAGGTTTTACATTTTAGTTGATGATTCTTGATCCCATGCTTTTCGTTCTTTTTAAATGTGTGGATGGATGAGGGGTTGAGGCGATTGGATGTCGTATGGCTGTTGTGTGATGTGTGGAATGGAAAATGGTGGTAAGGGCATTCCATAAATAATGAACGTACCTTTATGATGTGATGAAAAATATGCACTAATAAGAGTAAAAAGAAACGACTATGAAATGTGGCATGCTATATGTTTGATTAAATGCCTAAATGAGAAATTATCCAATCAATGAAGAATAGGAAAGCATGAATATGTGTAGTTTTCCTCCAACCCATGACCTTTATTAAATGCCATATAGATTATCTAAATAAGCACATGTTTATACTATGGAATGAATTGCTATACACTACTCTTCATGTCATATTGTCACCATGATATTACAAGTGCTACACACACCCACGCATGCATGCATGAAACGGGTTTTCCAAGAGTATTTGTGCATAATAAATCATTCAAGGAACAAGCATATGTCAAGGAGGTTGGTAGCCCAAGTGAAGGGTGCTAGCCTCTGGCTCACAAGTATACAAGTCAAGAACAAGTCGAGGCATGAAATGCAAGACAAGATAGACACGCATGCATGATTTTCACAAGCAAGACCAAGACATTTAAGGGGTTTCCCAACATGAGTTTTACCAAGGTTTTCGCATTCAAGCCCACATGTTTTCGCCTTCATGCACACATGTCAAGACATTGATATTGCTTCATGTTCCATACTATTTATCTTCTGCTGCCAGTATTGCTTTAATTGATATTTCGTGTCATGTTCATTGTTGTTATGGTTTCGTTATTGCTAGGGCTAGCTAGTAGCTTGTACTTGCTTAGTATTCCATGCTAAGCCTTACTTTTATGTCGGCAAGTTCCGTAGATGTCCTTGACCCTGAGCCTTGGGTCGAGAAGGAGTACATAGAGGAGAAGGAGCCATCTATTCCATTACAGTCGTAAGGGGATAGAGACCTCGACGTGTGGCCGTACCTCGACTACTGTTGAGAGGAGAGTGTTATCGAGTTCCCTTTTGTATTTTGATAGGTGGGCATGTCCACCTTTACCTTGCTATGTTTTGTATATTTTCACAAGGGATGCAGACCACCTTATATATATAAAAGAAATTTTTGGTATACGTTTCCGCATTCATGATATAGTTTCCGCACTCTGATTCATATTATATTATGGTATGTGTACCTTGTTCATTATAGGATGGTTTGGTGGGTATGAATAGTCACCTCTAAAGTATCCCTAAACTCTAGGCATTAGAGTCCCTACGGTCACTTAGTACTCGATACCATGATTGAATAAGACATTAGGTGTTATGAAGGAGTCGTATTCCAAGTATAGACTAACAAGTTAGTCTTGGTCAAAATAGGTTGAACTTCAACCGAACTTAGAGTCCTACGCTAGGAACACGGATTGTATGTTATGTTAGTGTTGTATACCATGTGTGCATTATTCTGTGCTTAGAAAAATATGCTTTGAATGAATGGAAAAATTGTTACTAAATGTGTATCCAAGTTAGACTCATGTTGTACTGTCGTCCTCAGGAGTAATCATGAGGCGTGGTGAACGGGGTCGCGGATACAATACTCGGGGCAATGGAAGTGATGCTCCATCGGGTGATGATCAACCTGACTTTTCCCAAGCCTTTGCTTCAATAGCCGAGACTTTGGCTATGCTAGCGGCAAGGCAACCGGCTACTCTACCTAATGTGGCACTTATACCGGCTCCACTTACTCGAGCACAAGCCGGAATAGAGGCTTTTCGGAGGATGAGGCCTCCAACGTTTTGTAGGAGTATTGACCCTCTTATTGCCAAAGGATGGATTCGGGAATTAGAAAAGATATTTTCGGTGTTGGCACCTACGGAGGCGGAAAAGGCTACTTGGGCCACCTTCAAGCTTGAAGGTGAGACCGATCATTGGTGGAAGTCCGCACTTAGGACCTGGGAGTTGGCCTGACAGGGTCAAGACTGGACTTGGGAGAGTTTTTGGATGTTTTCAACAAGAAGTACTTCCCAATAGGGATGAAAGAGAAGAAAGAGGTTGAATTCATTACCTTGGAGCAAGGTAATATGTCAGTAGCCGCTTATAAGGCTAAGTTCTCGGAGCTATCTTGATTTGATCCACATATGATAGCTACCGAGGCTATGAAAGCCTAGAAATTTAAGCGGGGGTTGAAGGCCTACCTCAAGGATCGAGTTTCGATGTTCCGGCACGAGACATATGCCGAGGTGGTGGACAAGGCACTATTAGCAGAGGCTAATTCTAAAGAAGTCTTCATGAGATGAGGGATAGAGAAAGGTCAGTCGAGTAGTTCAGGGGAGAAGAGAGCTAGGACGATGTCATACCAGTCCGCGGGGCCAGCTCAGTCACAGAGGTTGTCTTCCGCACCGCAGGCTCCCATCCTTTTGCTCCATCGGCTTTTCACCTGGCTACCTCATATGCTCGTCATCCTGCATTACCTCAAACTATGGGTTATGCCCCTTCCGCCTATTCACACGATGTCTGTACCCTTTGTGGAAGGAAGCATCCAGCAGGGGAATGCCGGAAGGCTACCGGAGGCTGTTTTCATTGTGGCGACCAAGGCCACATGATTCGAGATTGCCCCCGACGTCATCTGCCAGCTCTATCTCAGCAGGGCTCTTCCCAGGCTTCGAGGGCCTCACCATCTACACGGCCTCCTCGCCCAACCACCGAGAGCCAAGTTTCGCCCTATCAGAGAGAGACGCATGTGCATCCGACGATGTCATGCAAGGTACGCAAGAATTCTAGAGTTTTAAGTTGTGTATAATTTTCATTATATGATGAGGGGTTATTTATACTAGGGGTTAGCTATGTATAATGTATGTCTTATTTAAAATCTATTGATGTTAGTAATTAATCACACAGGCGCCTTATTAGTGAATGAGTGTCTCGCCCGAGTGTTGATCGACACAGGATCCACTCACTCCTTTGTTTCACCCAGTTTCGTGAAAGGCTTTCCAACTGAGTCTACTCTGTTTGAGCGGGTGTTGACCATTGCAACTCCGCATGGCAAGTCGGTTGATACGGACAAAATATATAGAGATTGTATGCTTCAAGTGGGGGAGAATGAACTATTAGCCGATCTCATCATCCTAGATTTTCAAGACTTGGATTTCGATGTCATCCTAGGGATGGATTGGTTATCAAACCATCACGGCCATTTGCCTTCTTTGAAAAGATGGTGAATTTCAAGCCGAAAGGGGTAAAACCATTTCACTTTCGAGGATTGAGAGAAAGGGATATTGCTTGCCTTCCAGCTTTGAGCTCAGCAAACCCCGAAGTACAAAAATCCTCTCCCATTCCGGTTGTGAGTGAGTTCTTAGATGTGTTTCCAGAAGAACTTCCCGGGTTGCCTCCGAATTGGGAAATTGAGTTCGCAATTGAGCTCCAGGCACCACTCCGAGTTCAAGGGCAGCGTATAGAATGGCCCCAATAGAGCTTGAAAAATTGAAGAAGCAGATTGAGGAGTTACAACAACTTGGCTTCATCCAACCAAGTGTCTCGCCATGGGGAGCTCCGGTCCTCTTTGTGAAGAAGGATGGGTCGAGGAGAATGTGCATAGATTACCGACAGTTGAACAAGGTAACAATCAAGAATCGTTATCCCTTGCCACGGATAGACGACCTATTTAATCAACTGAAGGAACCGAGATTCTTCTCCAAGATTGATCTTAGATCGGGATATCACCAGTTAAGGATCAAGGAGGAAGATGTTCCGAAGACGGCCTTCCGGACTCGGTATGGGCACTACGAGTTCCTTGTCATGCCTTTAGGGTTGACGAATGCACCGGCGGCGTTCATGGATCTGATGAACCGGGTGTTCTGATCATACTTAGAATGATGTGTGATTGTGTTCATCGATGACATTTTGGTATATTCCCAGACACGGGAAGGTCACGCATGAGATCTCCGCCTTGCTCTAGAGATGTTGAGAGAGCATAGGCTATAAGCCAAATTGAGTAAGTGCGAATTCTGGTTAGAGAAGGTAGCATTTCTCGGACATGTAGTGTCAGCTGAGGGCATTTCTGTTGACCCAACAAAGATTGAGGCAGTTATGAGTTGGGAGAGACCCAAGAACGTCACGGAGATACGTAGTTTTCTCGGGTTAGCAGGCTATTATCGGAGATTTGTGGAGGGATTCTCCAGTTTGGCTGCACCTCTCAGTTACCTGACGAGGAAGAATGCCAAGTTCAGTTGGAGCGAGAGATGTGAAGTGAGCTTCTAGGAGTTGAAGAAACGCCTTACGACGGCCCCTGTCCTTACAGTACCATCCGGATATGGTGGTTACAAGGTGTACAGTGATGCCTTGCACGTCAAGCTTTGGTGCGTTCTTATGCAGGACAAGAAAGTCATCGCCTATGCATCAAGGCAATTGAAGGAGCATGAAAAGAATTACCCTACTCACGACTTGGAGCTTGTTGCGTTCATGTTTGCACTCATGATTTGGCACCATTACCTTTATGGGGTAGAGTTCTATGTGTTCACGGATCACAAGAGCCTCAAATACCTCTTTTCCCAAAAGGAGCTAAATTTACGGCAACGGCGTTGGATGAAATTTTTGAAAAACTATGACTGCACCATCCAATACCACCCGGGTAAAGCCAACGCGGTGGCGAACGCTTTGAGTAGGAAACCTCCGGGGTTGTTGGCTCATATGTTAGTGCGGGAGTGGAGATTATTGGAAGATTTGGCTAATCTGGACATCAGTGTTAATGATTCCGTCCGCAACCCTGTTTTGGCAAATGTCATGGTTCGGCCGTACATTATAGACTTGATCCGAAAGTCTCAAGCCACAGATGCCGACTTGTTAGCTTTTCGGGATAAGGAAGTTGCCAAGGGTAGTGAGGACTTCTCTCTCACTAGTCGGGGTGCTATTATATTTAAGGGAAGATTTTTTATCCCAGCCAATGCAAATCTTCGGATAGAGATTATGGATGAAGCCCACCATTTGAAGTATACTGTGCATCCTAGGGGTACAAAGATGTATCGGAACCTCAAGAGTCACTTTTGGTGGCGAAACATAAAGAGGGATGTTGCGGAGTACGTGGCACAGTGTTTGGTGTGCCAACAGGCAAAATAAGAACACTTGAGACCGGCTGGACTTTTACAATCTCTTCCTATTCCCGAGTGGAAATTGGAGCATATCTCTATGGACTTTATCGTGGGGTTGCCGAAGACGGCTAGAAATTTTGATGCTATATGGCTTGTGGTCGACAGATTGACGAAGTCCGCCCATTTCTTGCCATACCGGACTACCTTCGATTCCAATTAATTGGCTGCATTGTATGTTAAAGAAATAGTGAGGTTGCACGGAGTACCAGTGAGCATTGTCTCGGATCGGGACCCTCGATTTACCTCCAGGTTTTGGAAAAGTTCTCAAAGTGCAATGGGTTCCCGGTTGGACTTTAGCATGACTTTCCATCCACAGACGGATGGGCAAACTGAGCGAGTGAATCAGGTTATTGAAGACATGCTCAGAGCTTGTATGCTAGACTTCAAGGAAAGTTGGGAAGATCACCTACCTTTGGTGGAGTTTGCCTACAACAACAGTTATCAGGCAAGCATACAGATGACGCCTTTTGAGGCTTTGTACGGAAGGAGTTGTAGATCCCCGTTGTATTGGGATGAAGTTGGGGAAAGAAAGGTGTTGGGCCAGGAATTAATTGAACAAATAGTGGATAGGGTCCAGCTTATCTGGGAGAGGTTGAAGACCGCACAGGATAGACAGAAGAGTTATGCCAACAACCGAATGAGAGTCCTTGATTTTTGAGTTTGTGATTTTGTAGTTGTTCAGGTTTCACCAACCAAGGGTGTTACGAGGTTCGGGAAAAGAGGCAAGCTTAGCCCAAGATATGTGGGCCCGTTCAAGATCATTACTAGAGTCAGTGAGGTGGCTTACCGCGGTTCTTTGCCCGCTCATATGGCAGCGGTCCACAACGTGTTTCACATCTCCAGGCTTCGGAAGTACATCCCAGAACCTTCTCATGTCATCGAACTTGATCCGGTGGAAATCCGGGAGGATCTCACACTAGTTGAACAACCGGTGTAGATCTTGGACAGAAGGGATCAAGTCTTGCGCAACAAAATCATTCCATTAGTCCTTGTAAGATGACGACACCATTCGAGGGAAGAAGCTACTTGGGAGTGTGAGGGTGAAGTAAAGGAAAAATATCCCCAAGAGTTGACATTCTCTTTTGTATTTTGTTGTGGTTTTGTGCATGTATTTATCGACCAAATTTCGAGGATGAAATTTTTGTAAGGGGGGAGAATGTAACACCCTAGACTTTTCCATACTTAATGAATAGCACTTTCGTAGCCAATTGGCCTTTCACATAGTCTAATTAATAAATAAAGAAGAAATTAAAAATTCTGAAACAACAGAAATGTTCCTTTTCGAAAGACGAATCCAACGCAAGTTGAATCGTCAAAATCCGACAAACAAATCAAAAGATATAGCCAAAAGACCTAAGTGGAGAAAATTGAGAAAAATCTGTAAAATAGGCAAAACACAGACCAACCGGTTGACCGCTCCATCCACCGGTCGACTGCTCTAACCACCTGTCGACCGTTATCGCACTAATTTTGCATAGGAGATTTTTCCAGAGAGGAGGTTTTGAACCGATCGACTGCTAGCCTACCGGTCGACTGTTAGCCTACCGGTCGACTGCTCCTCGAGCATTTTGCCTATTCAGTCTGTTTTGGCAGAAATTTTAAGGGTAGGATGGTCATTTGACCACCCCACTTTTTATAAAAACCCCAAATCCGTGGGTGAGGGTTTCATAAACCCTCAAAGCTCTTAGTTGGGGACTTTGGTAGTTTGGAGAAGGAAGAGAAAGGAAAGCTAGGGTTTGGGCCAAAGGTTGGTGTGTGATCAGGGGAAAACTTATGTCTCAGCTTCCCTCAAGTTCTCCTCCAAGTTTAAAGGTTAGTACACCCTACTAACTCTCATTAGCAATAACCTAGGTTTTCCATTTTAGTTGATGATTCTTGATCCCATGCTTTCCGTTCTTTTTAAATGTGCTATTTACATAAAATGTAACCAAGATAATAAGGAATGTTGTGATGTGTGGATGGATGAGGGGTTGGGCAATTGGGTGCCGTATGGTTGTTGTGTATGTGTGAAATGGAAAATGATGGTAAGGGCATTCCATAAATAATGAACGTACCTTGATGATGTGATGAAAAATATGCACTAATAAGAGTAAAAAGAAACGACTATGTTTGATTAAATGCCTAAATGAGAAATTATCCAATCAATGAAGAATAGAAAAGCATGAATATGTGTAGTTTTCCTCCAACTCATGACCTTTATTAAATGCCATATAGATTATCTAAATAAGCACATGTTTATACTATGGAATGAATTGCTATACACTACTCTTCATGTCATATTGTCATCATGATATTACAAGTGCTACACACACCCACGCATGCATGCATGAACCGGGTTTTCGAAGAGTATTTGTGCATGATAAATCATACAAGGAACAAGCATATGTCAAGGAGGTTGGTAGCCCAAGTGAAGGGTGCTAGCCTGAGGCTCACAAGAAAATGAAAAGAATACATGTCAAGGAGGTTGGTAGCCCAAGGGAAGGTACTAGCCTCTAGCTCATAAGTGAAAGGAAACAAGTACATGACAAGGAGGTTGATAGCCCAAGTGAAGGGTGCTAGCCTCTGGCTCACAAGAGAATGGAATGTCAAGGATGTTGGTAGCCCAGGGATGTGCGGGTGCTAGCCTCTGGCTCACAAGTATATAAGTCAAGAACAAGTCGAGGCATGAAATGCAAGACAAGACAGACACGCATGCATGATTTTCACAAGTAAGACCGAGACATGAAAGGGGTTTCCAACATGAGTTTTACCGAGGTTTTCGCATTCATGCACGCATGTTTTTGCCTTCATGCACGCATGTCAAGACATTGATATTGTTTAATGTTCCATACTATTTATCTTTTGCTACCAGTATTGCTTTAATTGATATTTCGTGTCATGTTCATTGTTGTTATGCTTTCGTTATTGCTAGGGCTAGCTAGTAGCTTGTACTCGCTAAGTATTCCATGCTCAGCTGTACTTTTATGTCGGCAGGTTCTGTAGATGTCTTTGACCCTGAGCCTTGGGGTCAAGGGGTACATAGAGGAGAAGGAGCCATCTATTCCGTTACAATCGCAAGCGGATAGAGACCTCGACGTGTGGCCGTACCTCGACTACTGTTGAGAGGAGAGTGTTATCGAGTTCCCTTTTGTATGTTGATAGGTGGGCATGTCCATCTTTACCTTGCTATGTTTTGTATATATTCACTTGGGATACAGACCACCTTATATAGAAAAGAAATTTTTGGTATACGCTTCCGCATTCATGATATAGCTTCCGCACTCTGATTCATGTTATATTATGGTATGTGTACCTTGTTCGTTACAGGATGGTTTGACAAGAACGATTAGTGACCTCTAAAGTATCCCTTAACTCCTAGGGGTATTTTGGGGCGCGACACTCCCAGATAAGGGAGAGCCACAAGCTGGCATCCTCTAAGAGGAAAGCCCCTTTTGACTTTCCTAAAATAAGGGAGTCAAAGAGGGAGTCCCAAAAAAAAAGGACTCTCTCAAACCCATAAAGGGTTTGTTTTTCACAAGGAACACAAGAGAAATAGACACGAGAAGATAGAAGATAAAAAACGAGAACAAGAGAAAAAGCTCTTTTAAGCAGCAGCAAACACAAGCAATCAAGAAAAGGAGAAGACTCCGCGATATGGAGAATACAAGGTGAGCCCTTAAATATGGCCACCATTCTTTTTTTCTTTTCTTAGAAAAGACCTCAATGAGGCACTTGTAACGTCTACATGGGAATTGGGCAACCCCATTGAATAAATAAAATAAGTTTATTCAAATTTTGTTCTTCTTTAATTTTTCATCTTAATCAGAGGTTCTTCCCCAAAAAAAGGGAAGGTAATTTAACAATCTGAGTTTACTCAGATTGGAAGGATAATCCTCCACAACAAACAATAAACTTCATACAACAATAGAGGAAATTTGAAAGCAAAGATGAATTTTCCGCTGACAACTAGTAGGAAGAAGAAAGCAACTCGACCGGTAAATATGAAGGCTACTAATGACAGACTTGAGCAGTTCCAAACGCCCCGCAGAAGAGAGAAGACTCCCTTTCCATGAAGCAATACGATTCCTAACTTTTTCCACTAAAGGAAGGCATTCAATCTTAGACAACTGGGAGGAGAACAATGGAATACCCAGGTATTTAATTGGGAGCTTTTCGTCCTTGAAACCCAAAATCGAAGAAATTTCCTATTTTACGTGATTGGACGTACTCGCAAAGAAGATCTGGCTTTTCGCTAAATTGGGCTCTAATCCAGATAAGAGAGCAAATTTAACTATAATGTTCTTCAGATGGAAAGTCGAGGACCTATTTGCTTGTATAAACACTAGAAGATCATCCGCAAAACAAAGGTGGGAGATCTTGGGGTCTTGGCAACGAGGATGGGAGAGAATGGAGCCTGGAGTAATAGCCTCATTTAGAAGGCAAGAGAAACCTTCCATTAGAATAACAAAGAGGAACGGCGATAAGGGATCTCCATGTCTTAGGCCACAAGTACCTTTAAAATAACCAGCCATTGATCCATTGATGGACACTGAGTATGAAGGAGTAGAAATGCAAGCCCGAATCCAATGGATAAATTTCCTGGGGAATCTCAGCTTGTATAAAACCTCAAAGAGATACTCCCAATTGACTGAATCGTATGCTTTCTTAAGATCGATTTTTATGGTACATTGTGCCTTCCCCTTGTCCCTATGATAATTTCTGACTAATTCGTGGGCTAGGAGAAAGTTATCCGAGATGCAGTGTCCTGATATAAAAGCTGATTGATTCCAGCTAATGAGTGTACCAAGAACTCCCTTAAGACGACCTGCCAATACTTTGGACAAACACTTATATATCACATTGCAAAGGGAGATCGGTCTGAAGTCTCCAAAATGATTGGGACGATGGCACTTGGGGATCAATGTGATAATGGTTGCATTTACCTCTGATAACATCTGCCCTGAGTGAAAGAAATTAAGAGCTGCATTGGTGAAATCCCTCCCCACCATGTTCCAACACCTTCTAAAAAAAACAATAGTAAATCCATTTGGACCCAGACTTTTGTCATCCTGCATAGAGAAAAGGGCGGTCTTGATTTCCTCCACAGAAACGTCGTTACCCAAACCCTCCAAAAAAGTATCATTAAGAACCGCTATGTAAGGGATGGAGCCACCGGGAGGAGCATGCTGTTTATCCGACCCAAGCAAGGTGGAAAAGAATTGAACGGCTTCAGCTTTGATCTGATCTTCCTCTTCTTGTTTAGTACCATGCTCATCAAAGATAGAAGTGATGCGATTAAAAGATCTACGCACGAAAAAAGTAGTGTTAGAGTCTCCCAAACTTAGCCAAGATCTGTTTGGCTATAGCTTCTTCCGACCTGCAAAGCGTTGCATAATTTTGAACCTTTGCTTTCTCTAAAATAGCAAGATCAGGGTTCATAGGACTGTTGTGGAGCTCATTTTGGACCAAATCTAGATCCTCTTTGGCGATACTTATCTTTTGGATAATATTGCTGAACTGCTCTTTGCTCCAAGGCTTGAGAGTGTATTTGAGCCTCTTCAATTTGTGGACAAGAACAAACATAGGATTCCCTACTATCGGCATCTGCTAAGACTCTTGCACCAAATTCATAAATCCCAAGTGATCAACCAGAAATTGAAGAACTTAAAATGAGAGGATTTACGAGGGGCAAACTTTTCTAAAGAAATAACCATAGGAGAGTGATTGGAGATCCTTGGGGCTTTAAAATCTATTTCAGAAGCATCAAAAAGATCGAGCCAAGTCTAGGAAACCATAACTCTGTCGAGCTTTGCCTGGATGCGACCAATCCCCACCGCTTTATTGGACCATGTATGCCATAAGCCTTTGCTTTTCAAATCAAAGAGACCAACATCAGAGCAGCAATCATTTATTCCACCCGAAGTTCTATCAGTAACTGGGACTCCACCCATCTTTTCAGCTTGGGAGCGAACAGTATTGAAATCACCCAAAAGAATCCAAGGAAGTGATTCTAATTGGGCTTGAGCACGAATATTGGACCACAATTGATTTCTGTCTTCATTGGAGTTAGCCGCATAAATAAAGGATGTCATCAATCTGTTATCTTTACCCACCTCCTCAACCAGACAGTGGATAACCTGGTCTGATTTACTCAAAACACTTACATCAAGGATAGTAGGATCCCATAGAACCCAGATCCTCCCATAGGTGGAGCAATCATAGTTATCTATTGTAGAGCCCTGAAACTTTTTGTATATTCCTTGGGATGTGTGTCAAGGCATGGTGTCTTGTAATCTAATTTCATGAAATGAGAATTTGAAACTTCGATGGAATTGTGTCAAGAATGCTATAATTAATATATAAATTATTTAATAAAACCTATAAGCTTTAAAGAAGTCCTAGTCAAGTTTAGAAGATGTTAGAATAGAAGTAGAATGGGTCAAATAGTAGGAATGGGTGAAAAATGGACTCAGTGTCAAAAAACCTACAGACACTGATCGCCTCGATCCATTGTAGCGATCGGAGGCTATCAACTGGTGCACTTTTTTGATTGGGAAAAATTCCAGAGTGCATGTTTTTGATCGACTGCTCGGTCAAAACACGAGCGCTCGGTAGGCCAAACGATCGACGGTCATAACCACCGATCGCTCGGGTCTTCAGCGTTTTTTGCAGAATTTAATTTAAGGGTGTTTTCAGCGTTTGGGGCCGTTTCAATCCATGCTTTCAAAACTTACCTGAGAGCATTTGGGGGTCATAAACCCTAAGTAGAGATTTGTAGAGATAAGGAGAGAAGAGAAAGAGGTTTCATAACCTAGGGTTGGCATTGGGGAGAAATCAAAGGGGTTGTGAAGAAACCCACAATCATCCTCAAGCTCATTTCCTTCAAGTTCAAGGTTCAAGTGTGAGGATCCTACACTCTCCAAGCGGTTAGGGCGTCAACCAGCAAGTTTGCAAGGGGTTATACTTACTCATGTGTCAAGGCGGTACCGTGTTGTTAGCTTCTTAGTTATAGTTTGCTCGTTATTTGCTATCGTTGGTTTTCCCCATACTATAACTATAAGAGTGTAACGTTGTGAATGGAAGAATGTTGTATTGGCGATTTGGACTGCAGTGAGTGGGAAGATGTGAGAATGAAAAGGGAAGGATATTGTACCAATAAAAATACGGAGTATGTTTATGTGTGTGACTATATAAATCACCCGAAAAGCCTGATATAGGTTTGATCAATACTGTACACAACCCCATGTTTGATGAAATCTGCCAGGTGAATAAAAAGTAATTGTAAACTAAGAAAATCCCCGCATAAGTGCTTATGGCATTGCTAGGGTTCTTAGATAGGTGTATTACTTTCCTCACCTTCGCATATTGAAATTGCTCCACTTATTTCTTGCATAGTTTGGCATTACCCCCATGTCAAATTACCTTCACTTCACGCTGACCCTTCCAATGAAGCACCACTAGTATGAGTCCTGTACAGTAAAACCAATACCGCCAATGTATGTTGTCGTTCTCGCAACTAGTACTGATGATAGACTTATG
>CM026567.1:13157392-13196179 GCA_015143295.1 Tetracentron sinense | reverse complement strand
CTCACCTGCCGTCCTACGCAGACCTGTGTATTCCAAATTGGGACTCGTGCATGAAAAAGCTCTCAACAACTTTCACAAATATATTCCACAGCAACTATGATGGCACCAATCCCCAGAAGCCTTTGGTCCTGTATCTGGCTTCAACAGAAACCGCTATTGGAGCTCTTCTAGCCCAGAAGATTTGTCTGGTTGTGAACGGCAATATAACTATCTCAGTAGAATCTCAGAGAGCAAATTGAGAACCTCGGATTGAAGGATTTTTTATCCTCTATCTATATGCCTTCCCAAAATTCCGTCATTATTTACGATCTCATAAAGGATTTTTCGTTGATGACAAATCTGATCCCAATCCCAATCTCTCATGTCAAACCGTTCTTTCCAGGACGAGCAGCTAAATGCTCCCTTATTCATTATCAGAGTTTGATATAACATGTCTTTGCCCTCGTGCCATCAAAGGACAAGCAGTAGCAGATCTATTGGCGAATTTCCCAGGAAATGATGATTTGATATTAAGAGAAGAACTACCAGGAGAATTCCCTGAAGCAATGACTATTGAAGCAGAAGAGGAATGGTTCATGTATTTTGACGGATCTAAAACTGCAGATTCAGCTGGGGCAGGTATTGTGTTAAAAGCTCCTGGGGGGTGAGGTAATGTCTTTTTCTTTCAAATTGGATTTTCCTTGCTCTAACAATATAGCAGAATATGAAGCTCTTCTCATAGGTTTGTCAATTGCTAAAGAGTTAAAGGCCAAAAGAATAAACGTAATTGGAGATTCCAATTTGGTAATTAGTCAAATGGAAGGGTCATTCAATGTAAAAGATGTTGGTTTGGCTCCCTACAGAACAGCGGTTCAAAGAATAATGACTAATTTTGATAAAATAGAATTCAAATATCAAGAGCGTACAAGAAACCGCCATGCTGATGCACTTGCTACTTTGGCATCAAAGTTAATATTTGAAGGAGAATCTTCTCAGGTGGTAATTGAAAGGCGTATAATAGCTACACCGCTGATGGAAGAATTATGCGACACAGAATCAGAAGAAACAGATTGGAGAGAACCAATTTTGAAGGATGTCTTCTGCCTTCATGATTCAACAGTAGTTCCTACTACAACACTGAAAGTCTTAAAAAATTTCTTACAGATAAATGGGGATCTGTATTTCAAAGGGCCCGAAGGAGTTTTGATGAGATGTGTTGGAGTAAAAGAAGCCAAGAAACAAATGATGCAAATCCACACAAAAATATGTGGATATGATCCTTCTGTTAGTCTGTACAGGAGGTTACAGCGTTTTGGAATATACTGGCCAACAATGGAGAAAGATGCTGCTATGTTACAGAAAGAATGTTCTGATTGTCAAATATTGCCAGATAAAGAAGAATGTCACTTTACAAATTCTTGGGAAGATTGGAAGAAACCGTACAATGACTACTTCACAGATGGAATAATGCCTACTGATCAAAAGGAATCCTTCAAGTTTAAGAAGAAAGTTGCCAAATTCTATTTTGACAAAGGAGAATTATTCAGAAAATGATACAACGGTATTGCTCTCAAGTGCTTGTCTGGAAAGGAGATCGAAATAGCATTGCATGAAGCTCATAGTGGAGATTGTGGTGTTCATCAAGGAAAAAGAAAGCTGTTTCAACACATTTTGGGGTTGGGATATTATTGGCCTACCATGGAGGCAGATTCACACCTATATGTTCAAAGCTGTCATCAGTGTCAGATAAGAGGAAATGTTATTCACGCACCTGCACAATCTCTACGGTATGTCTCTACGCCCTGGCCCTTTCATACTTGGGGGCTAGATTTAATTGTACCTGTTAATCCTCCTGCTGAAGGATATGTTTGGATACTTGTGGCTACTGAATATTTCACCAAGTGGGTAGAAGCTATACCATTAAGAAAGGCTACAGGTATCATGGTGGCTAAGTTTATTAAAGAAAATATCATCTGCCGCTTTGGAATACCAAAGGAGGTCATCACTGATAATGGAACGCCTTTCATAAATTCTAATGTGAGAGAATTATTGGAGAAATATGATATCAAACACAAGAAGTCAACCCCCTATTATCCTAAAGGGAATGGGCAAGCAGAGGCTACTAACAAGACTATCCTGAAGATAATTGGAAAAATGATAGAAGGAGCTCATAAAAAGTGGTGTGAAAGACTTCCAACAGCGCTCTGGGCTTACAGAACTTCAGCAAGGACTGCAACAGGTGTTACCCCTTTCTCTTTAGTATATGGGACAGAAGCCGTTGTACCTCTGGAAGTTAAGATACCATCTACAAGAATTGAAGTATTTGATGGAGAAGAGGCATGCCTCCAAGCTGCTAGATTAGCTCAGCTAGAAGTTATGGATGAAAAGCGTGAAGCTGTAGCTATAAAGACAAAAGCGTATCAAAAGAGAGTTGCTAAAGCGTATGACAAGGCAGTACGACATAGAATTCTGAAAGAGGGTGACTTGGTCCTTCGAACAGCTATTCATATCAGGAATGGTACAAAAGTGGCAAAGTTTACTCCTAACTGGGAAGGGCCATTTTTGATAAGGTAAAGTTTTGACAGCGGTTATTGTCTTTTGTCTACGCTATCTGGTGAAGTATTACATGATCCTATCAATGTAAAATGGTTAAAAAAGTACTATGCTTAATAAGAAAAGTAACAAAATTTTTCCTTTTGTATTCATATAAAATTTGACAAGAGTTACAAAAGAGTAAAGAAAAAGCTTTTACAAAATGTCAGCAGTAAAGCCTTTCTCATTTAGATATACAAGTCTTTCAGCAGAAGCCTTTAGACGAATATATTCTTCATGATCTGCTTTCATTTCTTCTTGTAGAACTGACAGACTATCTTGAGCAGCTTTTATTCCTTTTTCTTTTTCTTCCAGCATGGCCTGATGGCGGGCAATCTCTTGACGAATAATATGAATATTATCTTGATCATTTGATATCGCTTTCTTGAATTCTTCCGCTTTGATCACTTTATTTTTGTAGGAGCTATTCAGCCTGGCAAAGCTCTTGGCTTGGAAAAATGTAACAGATAAACTACTCAGAAAATCTGTTAACCATTTTACATTAACGTTGATATCCTCTAACTCCTTCAGCTCCTGCCCCCAGTCTTCAAGGGTCTTTATCCTCAGAAATGCAAGATGAGGCTTGATATCTCTGATCCTTCGGATAACAGAGCATACTGTCTCTATGCAGCCCGCCCTGATGATAGGATTCTTCAAAGAGCAGGAAGCAGTGATATCCTGATAGCGTTTAATTATCTCTGTCCATAAGGGGACTGAGCTTTCAGAAACAGGGTATCGCCTCACGATATCATCAAGAGAATTGACTGATAGCGGCTCTATTGAAGTAGAAGGTGTAGCAGGGTCCTCACTCATAAAATTGCCAACAAAAGCAGATAGTTCTGATGTCGTAACTGGCGAAAACGCTGTTGCATGAAGATCAGAATTAGTGATTGCCATTTCTTCATTGGAAGCAACGTTGATTTCCATGGCAGTACTGGCAACTTGAATATCTTCATGAACGCCTTCCGGAGCAGCTTCCGTTTCAAAAACTTCTGAAGAGCCAATAATAACGCTTTCAGTAGAAGCAATCACTTGAGCGCTGACACTTTCAGTTGAAGGCAGTGGTGTATGAGTGCTTCCGCCAATAAAAGGAGCGTCATCAAGAGAAGAGGAAACCTCTGTAATAATTTCAGGAAGAGGCTGTTGCACAGAACTCTGCACCACTGAAGAAAAAAACGCTATTTCACTGGCTGAAGGAGGATCCACATCCATAAGCTGTTCTGAGGCCTCAACTCCAGAAGTTCTTTCATCAAAAATATTGTGCACTTCAGCCTCAACAGCGTTTTTGTCTTTGGAAAGATCATCAGAAAGGATCTCAACTGTTGCAGAAGCAATGTTTTCTGGTATTTCAGCCTGAACGCTTTCAGAAGGGCCTTCAAAATAATACATACTGTTAAAGCACTATAATGATTGTAATAATAAGCATATGAGCATGTATATTGATAAAACATTTTTTTTAACTGCTACTAACCTACGCCCTCAGAATCATCAATAGCGTCAATCATAAGAGGTGATGAAGATTGCGCTGTCCTTTGTAGAAGAAGTGACTTTGCCTTGATAGCTTGCGATCTCATTCTCTTCAGAGATGTTAACGCCTTGGCTATGTCAATAGTTCTGGCAGGATTTGCAGTTCTCCGAACACCAGAAGCTTTAGAAGATTGATCTTTCTTTTGGGAAAGCGGAGAGGAACTGGGTTCACTCTCAGGCCAAACATTGGCCAAATTCTCAATTTGTACTCTTGCTTCCGCCGATGGAGGGAAAGGAATATCGGTAACATTATCTTCAGGGATGCTGAGTCCCACTGGAGTAGCTGGAGTTCCAGAGCTTTCTGCACCGACATCCGAAAGCGGTGCTGTGTTTTTCTCCTGAGTGACAAAAGCCTCAGTCCTTCCTAACTCATGTTGAGTCTGTAGATTCTGCTTGCGCACAATCAAAGGCTCGTTATCTTCACTATCAGAAGAAGGATCCTGTGACAAATTAAAAAAAAAAATATAAGTGACGAAAAATTATACAAATGAGAAATTGAATAGCGTATGAATAAGAAAAATGCTTTAATTATAAAAGCTTTGCTTACTGATTGGCTCTTTCGCTTCTTAGAGGGAGGTGCCTTCTTTTTTATTGCAATCTTTTTGATTCTAGGCGCTCTTGGAGTAGCCGCCTTTGGAGCAGTAATAATTGCAGGTTGAGGAGGAGTAATGTTTTCCTCTCGGATCTCTGAAGAACCTCCATCAGCAGTTTTTGATTTAGGCTTCTTGTGAGGAGAAGCTACCGCTTTCCTTTTCTTGCCTGCACCAGGTGCCTCTTTCAGACATTTTTCTTTGTCCATAGCCAAATTAACTGTTTGACTGAGCATTGGCGGACCTTGAACAAAGGCTTTGAAAGTACCAACGCAAGCTTTCCAGAAAAGCTGGTAGTTCTTCGTACATCTGCCCATCCTGTGTTCTCCAGCCAAGTAGAAACCGGCAACAGAGGGTCGTAAATTTAAAGACCAACTCTCTAGGATGAAAGCTTTCGTGGTTCTCTTTAGAGAGAAAGATTCAGCTACACCATCAGGAACGCCTTGATCAAGCCCAAACTGCCTCAGACACCGATCAGGGTTGTAAGACTCGAGACAAAAACTGTTTGTCTTGCCGCCGTCCACACTCAAGAGGCCTATTAAGTGGCACTTGGACAAAATAGCGAAGCAGTGAAGAGTCTTCAATGAAATTTCTGCCCGCTCTTCAGAATTTGTACCCAAAAAAGCCAAGGGGGTTTCGGAATGATAACAAAACTTTTCAATCCACTTCAAAGGCTATTGATAAGGCCTGAAGCAAAAACACCTTTCCTTGTCAATGAAGTCAAAGATCAATGCATCCTTCTTTCTGGAAATGCTACTCCACCGCCATGCCCTTGGACTTGGGAGATCTTCAACAGCGGTATCATCAGCTTGTAAAGGAGAAAATTGCCTAGCTGAAGGCGCATAACCAGGAAAGTGTTCCCATAACCACATCTGGAGAAAAGCAGTATGAACAAATGATTCTATGTGGAAAGAACCTGCTGACCAGGCCTAACATTTGTGAATTTGATCTAAATTCTTATATAAAGTTCCCAAAAAATATACCCCTAAAGGGAAACTCTGACCATCGGAAAGGCGGAAGGCTAGGGGGAATAATCTATCCAAAACTTTATCTGTTGGAGCGCCTTCAAAAATATATCTTGACAGCCACATGCAGATAAACGCCGTCAGCTCCAAAGGAGACTTGTATTCTTTTCCATATTTATATTCCCTAACTCCTGTCTCTTTGTTCACAGCGTCTTTCTCTCTAAAGAAATAGCGTACCCAGCCATAGAAATTTGGCCGCCTTGCATGGGATTCCTTTGAAGCTCCCCAAACAGGATTTACTCTTGACTCCCAAACCAGAGCATGCAAAAGTCTTGACGCTTTTACCTCCTCTTTGCTCAAAACAATGTCTTGTATATCACTGTTCCCGAAGACCGGCAATCTCCATAGCGCCATTACATCCTCCAAAGTAGGAGTAATTTCTCCCCACGAAGTAATAAAAGTATGAGTTTGGCTGTTTCATCTGGTAACCAGCTGTGATAAGCTATCTGTATCTTTTCTAACATCAAAATCCTTTGAAAGCTCTATCGCTCTAAAAATTTCAGCTGCATGTAATTTAGGACCATACTCCGGATGAGTAAGTATGTAATCACACCACGCTGTCCATTCTTTGGTGCAACCGCTATGAGAACTAAAATTTACTTGAGAAAGCGAAAAATCCTTCCTCTCTACCCTAAACATAGTAGTGCCAAAAGGAGAAGGACAAAATCCTCTAGCTCCGCTAATATCTTCATAAGGCAAAGCCCACCCATCAGAGGGAACAGCGGTATCCCAGGAGTGATGCATAGCTGAATCCCAAAATTCATTACTTAAAATTTTTGTTTGAGAAGAAGATGCCATAGCTGAAAGCGTAAAAGTTGCAGAAATAAAATAAATAAATTACAGTATGATCTTCTAAAAAAAAAAAAGAGAAATGATGAATGATACGAATAACAATAACATGCATAAAAAAAAAAATAATGTACATGTAATAACAACGATAAAAGAACAAAAGTATACAAAATGACATAGTGTACAGATAATCAAAACCTCTACAATGATGAAACAAATAAAAAAAAAAAAAAAAGAGTAAAACAGCAAGCATAAGCATGAACAGTCAAATAGAAATGGTAAACAAAGAAGTAAGAAAGCAAAGACTCACCAGAATTCTAAAAAGATGTTCTGGAATTCCAAATAAGAGATTGAAATCCTTGAAAAGCACAATAAGATCAATAAAAATCCGAGCACAGAAAAAAGATAAAAACTCAGAGTATGCTTGCACGAAGAAGAAGATGAACAGTAAAGCAATAAGGAACTGATTATTTGTTTTTATAATGATTAAACATTTATGATGTGCGGTTTTCAAGAGGCACGTTTTGATTCGAAATTCAAAAAAGGGTACGATCATAATGACTGTGACAGGCTGGCTGCATGATCTTATTGGCTATAAATATGGCGAAGTTGTTTTAAGCGGGATTTGAAAAGACGTTTTTTAGATGCCAAATTTATGATAAGCATATTATTTAATGAACTCCTCTTATCATGATAATTTGTCTGCTCAGACGCTTTTAGAGTATAGTTGAGCCTAAAAGCGCCCTCAGAGACAGGGGGCTAAAATGTTGATGATGGTTATTAAAAAGCTTGACTTGTGAAATTTTGAATATAAGAACGTTGTTCATAATACAATAAGATAATGATACGTGGCTCAAAGGACGTTCTAGCATATTACACATACTAAAATCCTTTTTGAGAATTGGTTAACAGAATTCCATGTTTATCTGATAATGATAATTCTGGTCATAAATGATCAATGATTTTAAGTTCTAATGCTTTTAGTTCATAAAATGATTTTTTGCTCATTAATGACAAAATTTTTATCCTTATGTCACTAATGAAAGTTGAAACTGTTATGCCTCTCACGCTATTGACACAAATTCAAGTCCTAACGCCTTTGGATATTGTTTCAGGCTCTAACGCCTTTGGATATTATTTCAAGCTCTAACGCCTTTGGATGTTGTTTCAGGCTTAAATGCCTTTGATGTTGATTTAGGCTTCAACGCCTTCAGATATCCTATATGGCTTCAGTGCCTCGTTTTGGCTTTCAACGCCTTTCTCATGATGATGGGCGTGGTATGGATCAGTACCCTCCTGCTATACCTTTCTGATGACTTCTGCCAGAAAGAAGATTTGTTTTGTCAGGGGTGAACGGTATGGATTGGTACCTCCCCGTGGGAATGAGTGTGGCTGTTTCCTCTCATTACCTATTCCAGTGGAGCATGGATTACTTCCTGGGCTGACAGTCAGGGAGAAAGCATTGAGGATGGATTTTTCCTCAGTTTCTCTTAAGGCCTGACGGGAAGGGTGTCCTCGTCCAACACCTATGATTTCCCTATTGGACCTGAGTTACGGGAAGGGTATCCTCGTCCAACACCTATGATTTCCCTATTGGACCTGAGTTACGGGAAGGGTGTCCTCGTCCAACACCTATGATTTCCCTATTGGACTTGAGATGATTATTAGATGATTATTATCATCGTTATTATTATTATTATCATGATTATTATTCTAGAGGAGTGTTGCTGTCTGAACACTAATATATTACCTCAGTAGGACAGTACACCATGAAAGCGTATGACCCGCTTTCACGATGTAGTTACCAATTGCTTTTGGGGGAGGATGATGAGTTGTGGTTTGGAGGGCTTAGATAGAATTCGTTAAAAGATGGATATTAAGGATACCACTTTTAACCTTTGAAGAATATATCTGAAAGCTTTGGTCATAAAAGCTTAAAGGAGGTATGGTGACAAAACGCCTTTATCTTGATGGAATCCAATATTTTCTCTCTAAAAGTCGGTTACAAAAACGGTTATGACAGCTGTACAAGTTGGTTACGATTTTGATAATCACCTATAAATAGAGGTGACCCCTCCTTGAGAAATAAATATAATTCTTGGAGAGACTTTCCTAATTCTGAGAAGATTTTTCTAAAAACAAATCAGTTTTCCAAACAGAATTTACAGAGAGAGAAAGTAAAGGATTCATAAAAAAAAAAAGCATTCTGTCACCACTTTTCTTCATTGTTCTTTCTTCTCTCCCTCTGAATCATTTCCTTCTTTTTCCCCTTTTCTTTCTTGTGGTCTCTGAATCATTTCCTTCTTTTTCCCCTTTTCTTTTTTGTGGTCTCTGAATCATTTCTCCCAAAAATAACTCAATTTAGAACGGTCTGGATATCGGATTTAGGCTAGATTGAGGTTGCAGTAAACTCCATTTCTTCAAGAATCAAAACACCCCTCCTTGAGAAATAAAATATAATTCTTGGAGAGACTTTCCTAATTCTGAGAAGATTTTTCTAAAAACAAATCAGTTTTCCAAACAGAATTTACAGAGAGAGAAAGTAAAGAATTCATAAAAAAAAAAGCATTCTGTCACCACTTTTCTTCATTGTTCTTTCTTCTCTCCCTCTGAATCATTTCCTTCTTTTTCCCCTTTTCTTTCTTGTGGTCTCTGAATCATTTCCTTCTTTTTCCTCTTTTCTTTTTTATGGTTTCTGAATCATTTCTCCCAAAAATAACTCAATTTAGAACGGTCTGGATATCGGATTTAGGCTAGATTGAGGTTGCAGTAAACCCCATTTCTTCAAGAATCAAAACACCCCTCTACACCCACCAAAGAGTGTTTCCACTCAGCTGAAGCATGCTCGATATCCTCAGGGGATTTGGTTAGATGATATTTACCATCAATCACTACAGGGGGAATAAACCTTAACGATCCACTGTGATCGCTTGATTTAGAGATATTGAAAAAGAAGACCATCCAGCTAGACCAGGGCCAGACCCGCACGCCATAACCCGAGGGGGCAATCCGAATGCACTATGATATGGGAACTCACCGACTTTTCCCCCCGAAGCGGACCCACCCAGAGGAGGATAGGGTTCTGTAACCAAAGCGGGAGATATCTCAAAAATGGGCTCCAAATAGCTATAGAACGGGGATACCGGAGTATTCAGATTCAGTCTGATTCTTCTTGGGCAGTCCTTTGTATTAACCATGACTGTGCAGGCCCATGGAAGGAGCTGACCACGCTATCAGAGATAGACCAATTGAAATTATCCATGTCCCTCGGGATTGTAATAGAGCTGCTGATTGGCTTTCCAAATTCAGCACTAGTTCCATCATTGTTTTGGAGTCATCTATGTTCTCCCATACGCTTAACCAAGTTGTTCAAGCTGATATGCGGAGTCGTAGATATACGGAGTCGTAGATATATGCGATTATAACTTCTTTATTTTTGTTTAATTTATTTTGGTCGGGGTCGCCTAACCCCAGCTTCCCCAAAAAAAAAAAAAAAAAATAAAATAAAATAAAATAAAATCTCAATTGGCTAAAACTGAAGAGAAGAACTAGAAAAGGCCTGTCCTTGGTGGTCAGACTTGCCATTAAAGAGTTTTGAATTAAAGCATGTAGTCAATCTCAGTCCTCCAGCGTCAGGCTCTGGGCCCCTCAAATCAAAATCCTTATTTCTGCCACCTACTCTATGACTTGCACCAATAGGAGACACAAGACCTGACTCATGAGCAAGGATATCATGCGTACAATCCAAGAAAGCTTTGATCCTTTTCACCTGCCCTAATACTGAGCCAACAAGATGTGTACAACTGGTTTCTCCAACTGCTCTGCCTGCCAGTTTTGACAAAGCAAGACCACCTCGAAAACCACCAAGCGAGCTCTTACCCCGGCCAGCCATGAACGCCGACCAACTAAACCACCGAAAAAGAGAAAACCAAGCCTGAAAACCCCAGCAAACCTATGAAGAAACCTTAAAATAAAAAACGGAAATAGGACCAGCTACACCCCCTGTCCCTGGCTCAACACCAAACCCACACTTGTTAGCCTACTACAACTAGAACCAAGTGGATATGGTCGGGCTGAACCCAAAAGACAGAGGAGAGAAAACCGGAAAAAAAAACAGGCCAGACACCCAGAAAGAAAGAATCAAGCAGTACCACCAAAGAAACCAAACTCAAGAAAATCAATCTACTATGCTCTGCAGATTTAAACTGTAACAAACCTGGAAAGACCTAAGATGATCTAAACCTAATAAAGAAAAAGGATAAACATAACCAAGACAATAAAAACCAGAAAATGAAAATGGGCTAAACTCCAAGAGAAACCCAGAACCAACAAATCAAAAAGCGAGCAAGAGAAAACCCAAAATGCAACTTATCTAATCCATAACCAAACCAAGAAAGAGCCAAAAGGGGAGAAAAGAAACCGATCTGAAGGTGAGACCAAAGAGACCAAAGGGGAAAAAGTCTCCGGCCAGACGGCCGGAGTAGAAGAAAGACGAAGCTCCCCCAGAGACGAAAGATCACAGCCACCAGAAAAGCAACAGACTCAAGAACCCCACCGGAGAGCAAAAACCATCAGTTTTGGCCAAGAAGAGGTTGAGATGAGTTGTTGCTGCTCAAGATGAGTTAGATCAGGCATTACACCAACTAATTAACCTTATTGCCCAAATTGGACAAACAAAGTCTAAACAGAAGAAAACTAATTGTAAACGTGTGGATAGACCGAAACAAATGCGCCGAAGCAAAAAAAACCACAAAAATGAGTCCTTGTTGAGATTCTCTGCGCAACTCTAGGTTAATTTTTTTTTTAGTAGTTTGAAACTTAGACAACTTATGAACCTTATTGCCCAAATCTTACAAAAGAGGTCCAAACTGAAAGAAACCGATTCTATTAGCATATCCTGAAACAAATGTGTCAAAGCAAACACGATGAAAAAGAGCCCCTTTTGGGATTCTGTGCACAACTCTAGGTTATATTTGTTAATAGTTTGAAACATAGACAAATTAAGACCCTCGTTGCCTAAATCAGGAGACCGATGACTAAACTGAACGAATCCAATTTTGAAAGTTTCGATAGATTGAACAAGGAGTCACGGTTAGGATTATGTGCATTGCACTAGGTTATTTTTCATAGTTTGAAACTTAGGTAACTTATGACCCTCATTTGAAACATAGGTAATAAATTAGGCGAACGATGACTAAACTGAACAAATCAAATTTTGAATGTTGGGATAGATTGAACAAGGAGTCCCGGTTAGGATTTTGTGCGTCGCACTAGGTTTTTTTTGTAGTTTGAAACTTAGGCAACTTATGACCCTTGTTGCCTAAATCGGGCGAATGATGACTAAATTGAACAAATCCAATTTTGAAAGTTACGATAGACAGAACAACAAGTCCCGGTTAGGATTATGTGAGTTGCACTAGATTATTTTTAGTAGTTCGAAACTTAGGCAACTTATGACCCTCGTTTGAAACATAGGCAATAAATTAGCCAAACAATGGCTAAACTGAACAAATCAAATTTTGAATGTTAGGATAGATTGAACAAGGAGTCCCCGGTTAGGATTCTGTGCGTTGCAGTAGGTTATTTTTAGTAATTTGAAACTTAGCCAACTTATGACCCTTGTTTGAAACATAGGCAATAAATTAGGCGAACGATGACTAAACTGAACGAATCAAATTTTGAATGTTAGGATTGATTGAACAAGGAGTCCCGGTTAGGATATGCCAATTCTATTAGCATATACTGAAACAAATGTGTCGGAGTAGACACATCAAAAAAGAGCCCCTTTTGGGATTCTGTGCGCAGGTCTAGGTTATATTTTTTAGTAGTTTGAAACATAGGCAACTTAACACCCTCGTTGCCTAAATTGGGCGAACGATGACTAAACTGAACGAATCTAATTTGGAAGTTAGGATAGATTGAACAAGAAGTCTCGGCTAGGATTCTGTGCATAGCACTAGGTTATTTTTAGTAGTTTGAAACGTAGGTAACTTATGAACCTCTTTGTCCAAATCGGGCAAACAAGGTCTAAATTGAGCAAATTATTTCAAAAAGTTAAGATATGCTGAAACATTTGCGTCAGAGTAGACCTCATCAAAAAAGGAGTCTTGGTTGGGATTTTGTGTGTGCTCTAAGTTACTTCTTTTAATAGTTTGAAACTCAGGAAACTTATGAACGTCGTTGGCAATATCGGGTTAAATGATGTACAAACTAAACGAAACCAATTCTAAAAGTTAGGATATATTGAAACAACTGCGCCGGAGTGGCATATACGCCTCCCACTATTTCTAAGGGAATTGCTAGCCTCTAACTTGGCAGAAAGATAAACACTTTGGGGCGAACCCCACCACACCCGAATTGTTTTATTGAACTGAAAAGAGTGGGACGTCTGCGGCCCAATTAATGAGCATATAACTGTTGCCCAGTTAATGGACCCTAGAGGGGGGGGGGGTGAATAGGGTCAATGGCAATTTAAAACTTAAGCTGAGTGATTTTTGCGGAATTAATAATTAATCACTACTACTACCAACAAATAATTAGAGATAAAAAGATAGAGAAAGAGACAAAGATACCAGACACCAGATGTACTATCAAGATTCAGCAACTTGCTTACGTCCTCGCCTTTAAGCTTCCCGCTTTAAGGATTTTTCACGATTCCAATAATCACACCATTCTTTACGGGCAAAGAGTAAGCCTTTACAAATCCTTTTGTAGACTCAGGAATAACCTTTTACAATCCTTTTAGCAGGCTAAGGGATAACCTCTTGAAGAGAACACCTTCTCTTGGATACAAGAAGACTCTCTTCTCAAAAGGTGCAAGAATCCCTGATTCTTGACTTTCAGCTTATACAGAAAGTGATTGGATTTAAAATCTGAATTTGAAAGATCCTAATTGAGCTAAAAAAGAATGGAATGCAAAGCTTACAATCACTCAAGATTAATTGGAATTGAATGCTCAGAGAATGAAGGATTTGGATTCTAGGTATTCAATGCAAAAACAGAGTATTGATTACTGGAAGTTTGGGAGTGATGTATGAGTGATAAAATAGTGTTGGAATCTTTATTTTTGTTCATAAATCAGCTCTATATATAGATGAGCAATTAATATAGCCGTTGGGAGTGCATTTAATGCGAGCTAGCCGTTACACAATTTTCCCACAGGGACTCATCGACGAGTGAGTGAGGATCAAGTCTGAGTCATCGATGAATGGGAACAGAAGCAAATGAGAATTTTTCTGTCATCCACTCGTCGACGAGTCTACTGAAATTTTTCGATAAACTCATCTTAATGAGACCAAATTCATTGGAATTATGCTTGGACCCTTAGGCAATTATCACAACATTATTTTAATCATTTTTAGGGCTTAGATTGATGTCCAAATTATACTAGGTCTACTAGGTTCTATCTAGGTGTACTTTGAGCAATTCTTTTTCAATGTCTTGAGGACTTTACAAGGTCCTAGACATCTATACTAGTCTTCATGTAGTGACTTTCTTGTCATGGAGTTTGTGGAGCTTCAGTTGGCTTGACTTTATGCATTAGCTTGATTCCTTGAAGCTTTTCTCTAGGATTGACTAGTGCTTGGACTTTTGCCTTGATGACCTTGATTGATTTGAGCTCTTCAATTCTTCAGTTGGCATGACTTTATGCATTAGCTTGATTCCTTCTTTTTGATGATGATATAATAATGTGAATGACTTGGGTTGAGCTCCCCCTCAAAATATGTATTCTAATAATTTTTTAGGATAGCTCCCCCTCAACAAATGCATTATATAAAAAAATTCAAATCATAGAGAGGTTTTGAGCAATTTGCTAAGATCATTCAAGAATCAGTCAAAAACATTTAATTTTATACTATGGAATCAAGAGAAGTTTCATGAACATGATTTTCAATTATAATTGTTAAAATACATAAACCAAGAGAAGTTCCACAAAGATGGTATGAGTTTCAATATTTTTAGACAATGTATGACAGCATTTCTACTAGTACTGAGGTGATGTTACTTTTTGATGATTTCCCGCTTCAATTGTCTAAAATTGTTAATGACGACGTGCGGGGCTGTAATTACAGTAGATTGTAATAGTCTTTTGTTTTAATATATCTGGTCGGGGTCTGCCTAACCCCAGCTTTCCTCTCTCCAAAAAAAAAGTATAATAGCATTTCTTAACTGAGATTTGGAACCAAGAGAAGTTCCACAAAGATGGTATGAGTTTCAATATTTTTAGACAATGTATAATAGCATTTCTTAACTAAGATTTGGAACCAAGCGAAGTTCCACAAAGAAATGATTTTAATCATATCATATCAAACACACTCATAGCATTCACATTTTCTCCCCTTTGGCATCATTAAAAAAATGGAGAAAAGTAAAAAACAAGCAATTCATAAATGGAAGGAAAATAGGATGTCATAGATGTTAAAAAAATTTCAGTACATGTTTGATTAGCCATTACATCCACAAAAAAAAAATCAAAAACAGTCAAGAAAAAGAAAAAAAAATATAGAGAAGGTCTTCATCAAATCTTCTGCCTCTTCCTTGCACTGTCAGGTTTGGAGGAGGTCTCCTTTCTTTTGGCCGATGCTGAAATGTCATGCTCAGCTGGTTTGTCTTGAGGTTGCTCATCTTTTGGGTGCTTTGCAGGAGGCACTATAGGAGTTGCTTGAGGTGGCTGACTGTGAGGAGCTTGAGGACGAGGCTGAGAGGGAATGTCCACATCATTAGGGATGGGCACAAGCTCAAGCTTCTTTGTGGTGTTGGCTGATTCAATGGCTATTTGATCAACTTTGGCAGCCGTGTCACCAACAACAGGAGCTTGATCCTACAGAAGAGTGGCCATCTGATAAATGTAGCTAGAGTGGACATTTACATTATTACTTATACTCTTCACTTCATCCATAAGCTTCTCACTCTTTATAGTGTTAGACATGTATGCCCACAAAGCCATTCCAGAATTGTATTTATCCATTTTTAAATCAATAAGTGCATATTTTACATTCACACATTGTCTTCTACATTGGGTAATATATATCAAAAGTATCTCATTGGATGAGACTACTTTGTCCCTTAAGTAACATTGTAGGAAAACCATCCAATTAGTTGATAACTGATTGCTAAGGAGATATGGTTTTTCTGGTTCTTTGTAGACCTAAAATTATTCTAAGTTAATTAGGATGCATCTGGACAATGTATTCCTAATAACTTACACATTGTTAGTTCCATATGATGGAGTGATGAATCTCAATCACTGAGAGAAGGGTCTCTTGACTAAAATGTGAATATAAGTAAGAAGTACTTATATTGCAACTGGATCGCTCAGTGGATACCCTTAGAAATATACTGTCTTTATATTTAGGGTAGCTCATTTGACAGATTGTCCTTAACTTGAGAGGTCGACATCTTCTCTAGTATTTGCCTATGTAGCTTTGATGTAGCCAATCGTCAATGTCCAACACACCGGACTAAATACGGGCTCGTTGGGTTATGTACGCTGTACTGGAAGAAGTGTGTGTACGCTCAACAAGGATTCCACTACTCTTATAGAGTAAATAATATTGAGTTGATACTTGTCAAAACTGGACTTGAGAAACCCAGCACTGGTATTTATCGATGAAATGGTTTTATCGAGGAATTTATTTTCTGTATAAAAGAAATGCAATAATAATTATTATTTCTTTTAAAGAATTTTTTAAATGTTTTTGCAAGTTCAAGTTTGACTAAAAGTATCAAAGAGAATGGATTCTCAATATAAGCCAGAGATTAAAGACAGTATTAGATATTGTCCCGTAAGCTTATAACAATATTGGAAGTGGAGGGACTGATCTGTAAACAAATCTTGAGATAGAAATACCTGCAAGTAATTCTCTATTTTCTGGAGGTTAATCACATTGTGTTAATAGACATTAATTGTGATTGGTGGAAGTCCAGGGATATAGATAAAATTCTATAATCCTAATGGAGTGTAGGAAAGGTGTTTCCTAGTAACAATACTTTAACCAAAAGGTTGAGTATTTGGTCCCATAACCGGAAATAGGAGATCCCTTTAGATCCCACACACAAGGACTTTCTTAAAGTATTTAATTTAATGATTTATTAAATTAATTAATTTCTCTAAGAAATCACTATATGGTATAGTGAAGCTCTAAAAGGTGGAATCACATTACATGTGAAAAACCAAATGGGTAGGACCCATTGAGGAATTTGATAGAAGATCAAATAAGAGACCAAAATGAGTTTGGAACCCATGGGGGCGTGTGGAGTGGGGTTGTCGCGACCCGAAATCCACCCTAGAAGTTAGAGTGAACTTTGGACGACTAATCATGACTTGCATGACTTGCTTGACAAATCAACTTGCAAAACCCACAGAGTATATACAATAGAGGATAAAAACAGCAGAAACATACTCTAACATAGTATAGTGGAAGTTTATCAAACATTTATGTATATACATGATTCAAGTTTGATACAAAAAAAAGGGAATTAAAACAAAGAAAGCGCGGACATGCCTGCCAAATTACATGGATATAACTCTCTAGCTCACCCATAACTATCCACTCAGAATCTACCACCACCTAATAATAACCCTCATCCTGAGGTTCCTCCACAGGCTCCTCAACGTACTCCTCCTCCACCCATGGGCCAGGAGCACAGACATTGAATGGAGCAGTAGCTCCCTCAGAACCTGCCGACATAAGAAGTACGACTGAGCATGGAATACTCAGCGTGTACCAAATGCTAACCAACAGTCATAGCAACACCATAGCAGTATAGGAAGCAGGAAGTAGTTCACATATATAAAGCAGGAACAATTAATATCATAACAAGGAAATAAAGCAATTTATAATCATGCTTGCATTTCATAAAAATTGATAAAACCCTTGAAAACATAGTGCACCTGACTTGACTGAAATTACCCTTTTCGTGATTGAAAACTTCTCTATCGTGTAATGTGGGTCATGCTTGTATCATGCTTGCTTGCTCAGAAAATAAACTATTTGTGAGGGAAGGGAGACCCTTCTTCCTAGAATGCTCATGCTGGTCATGCCATGCCATCATGCTTGCTTGGAAAGTAAACTACTTGTGAGGGAACGGGGACCCTTCTTCCTAAAATGTTCATGCCAAGCCATCATGCTTGCTCGGAAAGTAAACTACTTGTGAGGGAAGGGAGACCCTTCTTCCTAAATGTTCATGTCATGTCATGTTTGGTTGAAAGATAAACTACTTGTGAGGGAAGGGAGACCCTTCTTCCTAAATGCACTTGCGAGGGAAGGGAAACCCTTTTTTATGAATGCACATCTTGTTCTTGTCAAAAGCGAGGTAAGGCATATCGTAGGATATGTCCCACCTCTAAATCTCGTTCTTGAAAACTTCGGTAAATCATGTCATGCATGCCGTGTTCATGGAATCGTGTGCATACTTGCATTTGAATTTAAACATGACAGGTGGGGTATTTCACAATGTATAGCATATAACAATTTTAAACAAGTAAACATTCATAATATTTTAGGGAAAACAAGAACTTATGCTATCATAATCCCCAACAAGTTACATAAGTAATTTAGCATGCATTTTCTTGATTTATACTCATTTCATTCACCATGGCATCAAACATGGGTTGTGTACGTTATTCATTAACCTACATCATGCTTTTCTAGGTGGGTTTATATTCACCACATACTTGTACGTTTAGTATTGGTACAATGCCAGTCCCCTTTCTCATTCATTACATCATTCACACGGCATCCAATCGCCAATAACCATCTCCATCACATCATCCATACATTCAAATTGTAGCACATCATAGATAATGAATAACAAGGAATGGGGAAAGAAAAGGGAAATCTATAACTAGGAAGGTAGCAAAAGGTACCGACCTTGACAAATGAGGGAAAGAATTCCCTTCCAAAACGTCCGTGAGTCGCTGCCCTAGCTTGGAGAAACTGCTCCTCGTGTGCTTGAACCGGAATCTTGAAGCAATCCAAGCTTGAGATGATTGTGGGTCTTGAAACCCCTTTGATTTCTCCCCAAACCTAGGTTAGGGAACCCCTTCTCCTTTCTCTCTATCTCTCAAAAGACTCTAAGTGTTGTGTATGAACCCTCAAATGTTCGGCCAAAGCCCTTAAGGCATGAGTGAAATGCCCAAAAGATGAAAACACCCTTAATGAAAATTCTGCAAAAATGCGAAGACCGAGCGATCGGTGGTTATGACCGATCGATCGGTTGCCTACCGAGCGATCGGTGTTCTTGACCGGGCGATCGGTCAAAAACATGCTCTCTGAACAATTTTGCCATACAAAAAAGTGCACTAGTCGATAGCCTCCGATCGATCGGTTTTGGACCGATCGATTGCTCCATGGACCGAGCGATCAGTGGTTTTTAGGTCCAAACTGTTTTGGCCATATCTTTTGACTCGTTCGTCGGATTTTGACGATTCAACTTGAGTTGGGTTCGTACTTCGAAAAAGAATATTTCTGACATTTCAAAATTTTCAATTTCTTCCTTATTTATTAATTGTACTACATTATTGGCAAATTGGCAACAAAAGTGCCATGCATTAAGCATGAAAAAATCCGGGGCTCTACAAGGGCCACCTAGGGTGGGACGCCCACTTCAAGGAGGATAATATTATTGTTTAATTTTTAATTAGTTTCTAATTAATAACTCCTTATGAGATAAGGTTGGTTAGTTAGTTACTAATTAAAGCTTCCCTAATTGTTAGGGATTCCATTAGTTTGTTACTAATCATTAATTAGTTAGTTACTAATTAAAAAGATTCCTTATTGGATAAGGATTTGGTTAGTTAGTTACTAATGGATAAAATTAGTTTCTATTTTGATTAATCCTAATTAATTAAAGGAGAAATCAAGAAGGAAACAAGTGAGAAATCCTTATTGGATAAGGATTAGGAGACTTGGGTTGCAAGCAACCCAAGTAAACTCCTATATATAGAGGTGTACGGTCACTTTAGTGGACACAAGAAAAATTTCTAGAATTTTCAAGATTTCGAAATCCCTCTCCTCCCTCATTATCTCTCACGCCCAAGCCTCCCTTCTCCCTAAGGTGTACGGTCACACCTTCTCCCCTTTTCTTCTTCCTTTTTGTTTTCTAGTTTGAAAATAAAGAAGAGAAATTTCAAGGTTCTTGAAGATCAAGATTAGATCTTTTATTCAAGATTCCTAGAGCTGGATTTTGGAAGGGCCATTAGCTTCTTCTATTAGAGAAAGCTTTAAAGAAAAAGAAGGTCCGTGTGGATTGCGAAGGAGACTTGGCACTTGTGAAGTTTTGTTGGTATCGCTATTATCGTGGATTTGACTTAACAATTTCAAAGTCGCAAAGGTATTGTGATTTTAACTTTCATTGAATAAAATCAATTAGAATCTTAGTCAGATCTTGGGATTCAATGTATGCCCCCCAAGAACTGTTTTTCTAAAACTAAAAAGAGGCATACTTTCAGTGGTATTAGAGCCTTGGCTATGCTTTTCTTTCATTTTAGGGCATAACCAATTTTTATTAGATCATATTACCCTCCCTATAGATTTCGGGTACCCCTAAAAATTAGTGTGATACTAATTTTTTGCTTTGGATGATTTCAAAACATCTCTCAATTAGTTTAGGGATAGGTATATATAGATAAATAAATTTGGTTAAAGGCCTTAAGGATTCAGAGATCTTTTTTAATAGTAAATTTAAATTGTTCAATTTATTCTGAGAGCCCTGGGCTAGCATAAATAATATATAATATATTTATCATGATAAATAAATATTATTTTATGTGTTGAATAGGTTCCACAAATTATACCTCCTTCTCTTTCCCCTTCCCTCCCCTTTTTCTTATTTTTAGAATAGGGTTGCTGATTTATAGTGGACTAAATCAACCGAAGGAGATGCTCGGAGAACCATTGCAAGATAGCAAATTGTGATAGGGCTTTATTTAATTCCCTTGTTGTAATTAAATAAGGTCGTATGATTTTTGTGAACCCATTGTGTGATTATAATATGATTATAATTATTATATTATTATTCATGTGATGATTAATAATTTTTTCTTTTAGCCCAGGAGTTGTGATAATTGTGATTATCACTTTTATGATAATTTAGGATAATTGGATTTTACTTTAATTGATGCATTGTGTTTAATTATAAATTGTTTATATTTAGACACAATACATTACTAGTACTCTTTTGGACGTGGATTTTGTGACCCATGCGGAGATTTTTATGTAAAATTTTTGCATATGAGATTATTGGATAATCTTCTCTGAAAAAGACAAAAATCGTAGATGGATCACTAAACTAACATCCAATTACCCTAAGGTAATAGGGATGAGTAGGTTTTGATTATAAGGTAAAATTCCTAATGATCAAAACCCCCTGTGAGGGCTAGTGGGAGTTTATCACTCCTTGATAATCCTATTATCGAAAATTTTCATAATTCATATGATGAATATTTGGATAATGATATGATCATGCCTGTTTAATATTATTCCCTTCAAGAAAATTATTAAGTGATAATAAATGAGATTATTAATCCTAAGGCCTTCCATTATCAATAAGACTAGGAATTAATTAGCCTGAGTCTTGTCTTGCCAAAAGGTATTGACATAATTCAGTCTAAATTAAACTCTTAGAGACTTATTTCTATTGTAGATAAGTTTGTGTATGGCCTGATAAGGAGTGTCAACTAAAATAGGGGCATAGCCTTACTTGATTATATGACGAACGAGAATAATGGGTTTCACTTAGAAAAGGAAACATGGCGGCTGAAATAGTGACAGTCATGTTATCCTTGAAGGTCGCAAGAAAATTGGGAATCACTAATTTACATAAGGAGTTATGCATGAGATGCTTAGGGATGGATGGTTACTATCCACCTTGTAGTGCATGGGTGGTACTATCCTAAAATGGAAGACTACATGTGTAATATGAGGATCCTAATACTCATCTGGAATAAAAGGTTTATTCCCTAATTTCATATACTGAAGGGAATGATGAAATTTGAAGAAAGATAAGAGGATCATCAGATTTTAAAATCCCAAAAATCCGATGAATATATGTGTGAAAATAAATTTTATAATTTATGCTTATTTTATTGTGTAGATAAAAGCTATGAATCCCCTTTCCAAGATTCTAGAACAGAATCGGTTGACTGGTCCAAATTTTGTGGACTGGAAAAGAAACCTTGATATTGTGCTTATCTCTCAGAAGATAGCTTATGTCCTCACATCTGACTATCTGGAATTTGATGAGGTAATTCAAACCCCTGAGGCAGTTGAGAAAGCCTCAAAGTGGCATGAGTCAAATAGTTTGGCCAAATGCTACATGCTTGCATCCATGTCGAATGTCCTTCAGCAACAGTACGAGGGTTTTGCTACAACTAAGGACATATTGACTAATCTCAGGGAGATGGTTAGGGAACTGAACAGAATTGCTAGGCAGTTGGCAGTGAAAGGACTGATGGGGACCAAGATGTCTGATGGTAGCCCAGTCAGGCAGCATGTTGTCAAGATGATGGGGTTCATTAATGAACTCTTAACCCTTAGAGAAGATCTTGACCAACAGAGTCAAACGGATGCGATCCTGAACTCTCTCCCGGAATCCTTTTTTGCTTTTGTGTTGAATTTCAGCATGAACAAATTGGAGACATCTCTGCTAGAGCTCCTAAACATGTTGCAAGGAGTTGAGGACCTTATGAAGCGTACTAAGCTCTATGCAAATGTGGCAGAGGGAGTTGGACCTTCAAGGCCCAAGCCTAAGGGCAAAGGCCAGAAAAATAAGAAGTCCAATTTTTTCAGGTTCCTCAAAGGCAAGAAGGGTAAGAATAAGAACAAGAAAGCTTTTGAGAAGAAAGACAAGGAAAAGAATCATAATGCCTACTTCTATTGCAAGAAACCAGGTCACTAGAAGAGGAATTGCAAATTTATTTAGCATCCCTCAAGGACAAGCCTTTGGAAGGTATGTCAGATTCTTTCATCATTGAATCCAATTTTATTATTGGTTCCTCAAACTCTTGGTGTGTAGATAGTGGATCTACCTCACATATTTGTAATATGTTACAGGAGTTTCAGGAGAGCAGAAAGCTCAGTGATAGGGAAGTCAAAATAAGGATGAGAACAGAAGAAAGTGTTGCTGCGATCGCCATCAGGACTTATATTTTAGAATTTGCTTTTAATAGGATTTTGATTTTAAAAGATTGCTTATATGTGCCAGACATCGCAGAAATTTGATTTCTGTTTCTAGTTTAATTGTTAATGGTTATTCAGTGCATTTTGATACTAATATAGTTATTAAATACAATAATAGTTTTATTGTTTCCAGCACATTGTCTAATTGTAGAGCCCCGGAACTTTTGCTCATGTCTTGGAATGTGTGCCAAGGCATAATACCTTGTAATGCCCAATTTCATGAAATGAAAAATTTGAAAACTTAGAGTATCGTCTCAAGGATGCTATAATTAATTAAATCAATTATCGGATAATGACCTATAGCCTTACAAGCTTCCTAGGCAAGTTTAGAAGATGTTAGAATAGAAGTAGAATGGGTCCAAGTAGTGGAAATGGGTGAAAATTGGTCTCTGTGTCAAAACCTGCAGACCACCGATTGCTCGGTCCATGAAGCGATCGATCGGTCCAAAACCGATCGATCGGAGGCTATCGACTGGTCGAAAAATTTGTATGGGGAAATTTTCCAGAGAGTTGATTATTGGTCAAGAGCTCGGTTAATTCACCGATCGCCCGGTAGGCAACCGATCGATCGGTCATAAACACCGATCGCTTGGTCTTCGTGTTTTTGCAGAAATTTCAGTAAGGGTGTTTCGGTCTTTTGGCGTTTCACTCTTTACTCTTAAGGGTTGCCCGAGCCTTTAGGGCTCATTTACAACACTTAGAGACATTTGAGAGTTAGAGAAAGAGGAGAGGGTGATTTCTAACCTAGGGTTTCCATTTGGGGAAGAAATCAAAAGGGGTGAAGACTTAGATAAACCTCAAGCTCATTTCTTCAAGATTCAAGCTCAAGAACTCGTGGAGCTCGTGTTCCAAGCTAGGGCAGCAGCTTACACACGTTTGCAATGGGGGGTTTCTTCCTCATTGGTCAAGGTCGGTACTTCCTGCTACCCTCCTAGTTATAGTTCTTCTTTTCCTCCAAGTTTCTTATTTTCCTTCATCTATAGTTGTGCTATGAGTTGGGATGTGTGGATGTTGTGAATGGAGATGGAGTGGGTGATTGGATGCCAATGGTTGTGTTGTGATAATTGAAATAGGGAGGGCATTGTATCCATAATGAACAAACATGTATGATGAAATTATAACCCACCTAGAAAAGCATGTTGTAGGGTTAACAAATAATGAACATACCATGTTTGATGGAATGCCAAGGTGAATAAAATGAATAATAAATTAAGAAAATGCATGCTTAAAGTTTATGGAAATTGTTTGGGTTATGATAGTGTGTTTCGCGCTTTCCCTAAATTGTTTAATTTGTTACATGTTTAAATGGTGATGTGCAATGTATTGTGAAATCCCCAAACATGTCATATTTAAATTCAATTGCAAGTATGCACACGACTTCCATAAGCACGGCATGCATGACATGATTTATCGTATTTTCAAGAACATGATTAGAGGTGGGACATATCCTACGATATGTTTTACCTCGCTTTTCACAAGAAAACAAAAACAAACATACCACGAGGTGACTCCCCTCACTCACAAGTGCATTGCATAAAGAAGGGTCTCCCTTCCCTCTCAAGTGCATTGCATAAAGAAGGGTCTCCCGGCCCTCTCAAGTACATCTCACAAGGATATCTCACAAGCAAGCACGCATGACACGCATGGCATGGCATGACACGTACGACGCGCTCGACAAGATCAAGCAAGACAAACATGACAAGCTTTCAAGTACGAACAGGATATTTCAATGTTAAGTCAAGCGCACAATGATTTCAAGAGGTTTTATCGGCTTTTACGAAATGCAAGCATGATTATAAATTGCTTTATTTCCTTGTATGACATGAATCGTTCCTGTTTTACATATATGAATTGCTCCTGATTTTTGTATTGCCATTTTTATGCTATGACTGTTGGTTAGTATTTGGTACCCGCTGAGTATTCCATGCTCAGCCGTACTTCTTATGTCGGCAGGTGATAGCGGAGCAGCTGTTCCTTTTGATGTCTGCTCTCCTGGCCCATGGGTGGAGGAGGAGTACGTCGAGGAACCTTTGGAGGAACCTCCGATGGAGGGCTACTATTAGGTAGTGGTTGTAGATTCTGAGTGATAGAGCTGTGGGTGAGTTGAGAGAGATATATTCATGTATTTTGGCAGGCCTGTCCGCACTTTCTTTTGTGTATATTTTTTTGTATAACTTGGATCACTGGTATATACATAGAGGTTGTTAGTCTTCCGCTGTGCTATGTTTAAGTATGTTTCCGCTATTTACGTCCTCTATTGTATATGCTCTGTGGGTTTTTGTAGGATGGTTTGTCAAGCAAGTCATGTAAGCCATGATTAGTCGTCCAAAGTTCACTCAAACTCCTAGGGTGGGTTCTGGGTTGCGACAGAAGTGGTATCAGAGCTTAGGCTTTAGGTCTTTAGGGTCACTTAGAATCTATACCACGGCTTGACAAAAGCATATGTTGGGAAACAAGTTAGGAAGGAAGTAAGTCAGAAGCAAGTCGTGGTTCCAAGTGTAAGACTAAACTTTAGTCTTAGTCAAAATGGTTGCTTCAACCAAGTACGAGTCTTAGGAACGCTAGAACACTAAGGTATAATATTATAAATACACCGATGGTTGTGATGCGATGTATATTAGTATTATACAACTAATACAAATTGGAATTTTTGTGAAATAGAACTGTGATAAATTGTGGTTTCAAGTGAGACTCATGTGGTGCTAATTGTTCTTAGGGATTTAGTCATGAGGAGGGGCACACGGGGTCGTGGACCACACACCAGAGCTTCATCTTCTTCTAGAGATGAGGATGAGCAGCCGGACCTCTCTCAGGTCTTAGGCTCTATTGCTGAGACAATCGCCATACTGGCGGCTCGGCAAGCTATACCATCATTAGCGGCACCTACTCCACTGCCTACGACTCTAGTACATCGTATAGGTGGGGTTGAGGTATTCAGGAGATTGAGGCCTCCATCATTCCATGGGAGTGTGGACCCTCTTGCTGCGGAGGCTTGGATCCTCCAAGTGGAGAAGATATTTGCGGTTCTCTCTCCGACAAAGGAAGAGAAAGTAGCATGGGCTATTTTAATGCTAGAGGGCGAAGCCCATCATTGGTGGTTGTCAGCCTTGAGGACACAAGGTTTGACCATGCAGGGTCAACCTTGGACTTGGGAGGAGTTCAAGGACACTTTTTATAAGAAGTATTTTCCAATTGGAGCACGGGAAAAGAAAGAGAGAGAATTCATCAACCTTGAGCAAGGTTCGATGTCAGTAGCACAATATGAGGCCAAGTTCTCAGAGTTGTCACGCTTTGCGACTCACATGGTTGCTACCGAGGTGATGAAGGCGAGAAGGTTTGAGCAAGGGCTCAAGGATGTTATTATGGAGAAAGTATCGGTCTTCAGGCACGCCACTTTTCCTGAAGTAGTAGACAAGGCTTTATTGGTCGAGGCCAATTCTGAAGTGGTATCTAAGAAGAGGGAGTTGGCGAGAGGCCAACCTAGTAGTTCAGCACCACCAGAGAGGCGGACTCGTACCGGCCCTTATCAGTACACGTGGCCAGCACCACCGATGAGGCCATCTTATGCACCTCCAGTCCCACGGTAGTACATGCCTTAGGCACCACGACCTCAGGCTCTTCCAGCTCCACGGCCAGTTGTACCTCAGACGGCGAGGTATGCTCCACCTCCAGCCCCTCCGACCTATACACACGAAGTCTGCACTTCGTGCGGCCGAAGGCACTCGGCAGGAGATTGCCAAAGGGCATCGGGTGGATGTTTTCATTGTGGTCGCCAGGGCCATGTGATCAGGGATTGCCCCAATCAGCATTTACCAGGCCAGTCTCAGGGGATTAGGCCCCCAAAACGCCTAGTAGGATCATACCAGGCGTCATCCCAGACTACCCGGTCTACACCTCTGCCTCGCCAGGTGAACCAGGGGCGATTTTTTGCCTTGACAGAGGGTGATGCACTTGCATCTGATGATGTAGTGCAAGGTATGCGTTTAGAGTTATTCTTTAAACCGCGATTTCATGTTATGTCTTATTCCTTGTGTATGTATATGGTGTGCTATATATATCTATCTACCAATATATACGCTGTTGATGCATGGATTGACTTAGCTAGCAAAAAATTTCAGGAACCTTACTAGTCAATGAATGTTTGGCTCGAGTGTTGATTGATACCGGGCCTACTCATTCGTTTGTCTCACCGAGCTTTTCAGAAGGCTTTTCTGTGGAGCCTAGTCAGCTAGAACCGGAGTTAGCCATTTCGACTCCTCTCAGCAAAACAGTATTGACAGATAAAGTGTGTCGAAATAGTGTGGTTCAAGTGGGAAGCCACGAGTTGGCAGTTGATCTAATAGTTCTTGGATTCCAAGACTTTGACGTTATATTGGGAATGAATTGGTTAGTAGCACATCACGGGCATGTAGCTTGCTTTGAGAAAATGGTACTCTTCAAGCCGATAGAAGGAAAACCATTCCACTTTCGAGGGAAGGTAGAGGTATTGCTTGTCTTACGGCGTTGAGCCTAGCAAACCCTGAGACAAAGGACTCTTCGTCTATTCCAGTCGTGAGTGAATTCCTGGATGTATTTTCAGAGGAGTTGCCAGGGTTGCCTCCAGATAGGGAGATTGAGTTTGTGTTCGAGCTTGCACTAGGCACAGCTCCTATTTTCAGGGCTCCGTATAGAATGGCCCCGATTAAACTCAAGGAGTTGAAGACTCAGTTGGAGGAATTGCAAGGCCTTGGTTTTATTCGACCAAGTGTCTCACCGTGGGGTGCCCCAGTTTTATTTGTCAAGAAGAAGGATGGCTCGATGCATATGTGCGTCGATTACAGACAGTTGAACAAAGTCACTATAAAGAATAGGTATCCATTGCCTAGAATTGATGACTTGTTCGATCAGTTAAAGGGAGCAAAATTTTTCTCTAAGATTGATCTTCGGTTGGGTTACCACCAGTTGAAGATCAAGGTGGAAGATATTCCCAAAACTGCCTTCAGGACTCGATACGGGCACTACGAGTTCTTGGTGATGCCTTTTGGTCTCACGAACACGCCGACAGCCTTTATGGATTTAATGAACCGGGTGTTCCGGCCATACCTGGATCGATGCGTGATCGTGTTTGTCGATGATATCTTGGTGTATTCCCCAGACATGGGAAGATCACATGCGAGACCTTCGTCTTGCTTTGGAAATGCTGAGAGAGCACAAGCTATACGCCAAACTCAGTAAGTGTGAATTTTGGTTGGAAGAGGTGGCATTCCTAGGCCACTTTGTATCCGCGGAAGGCATTTCGGTAGATCCGAAGAAGATAGAGGCAGTCATGAGTTGGGAAAAGCCCAAGAGTGTCACCGAGATACGCAGTTTCCTTGGGTTGGTAGGCTACTACAGGAGATTTATAGAGGGTTTCTCCAGCCTTGCAGCGCCTCTTACATATTTGATAAGGAAGAATGCGAAGTTCGTGTGGAGCAATAAGTGCGAGATCAGTTTCACGGAACTGAAGAAGAGGCTTACTACAGCCCCTGTCCTTACTGTGCCATCCGGACCTTATGGGTATGAAGTGTATAGTGATGCCTCACACGTTAGACTTGGGTGTGTGCTCATGCAACACAAGAAAGTCATTGCCTATGCACCGAGGTGATTGAAAGAGCATGAAAAGAATTATCCCACGCACGTCTTGGAGCTTGCGGCGGTCGTGTTTGCACTTAAGATTTGGCGTCATTACCTTTATGGGATGGAGTTCTATGTGTTCACGGATCACAAGAGTCTCAAGTATCTCTTTTCCCAAAAGGAGCTGAATCTAAGGCAACACGTTGGATGGACTTTTTGAAAGATTATGATTGTACCATTCAATACCACCCGGGTAAAGCAAATGTAGTGGCTGATGCTTTGAGTAGAAGACCTCCGGGGTTATTAGCACACATATTGGTGCAGGAATGGAAGCTACTTGAAGATTTGGCAAATCTGGACATCAGTGTGAATGACTCTGTCCGTAGTCCTATCTTGGCAAATGTCAAGGTTCGGCCATATATTATAGATTTGATCCAAGAATACCAAGCCACGGATGCTGAATTGTTGGTTTTTCAGGACAAGGAAGTTGTCAAGGGTAGTGAGGACTTTTCTCTCACTAGCCGGGGTGCTATTACGTTCGAAGGAAGGTTGTGTGTTCCAGCCAATGTAGATCTTCGAAGAGAGATTATGGATGAAGCACACCGATCAAAGTATACTATGCATCCAGGGGGTACAAAGATGTACCAGAATCTCAAGAGTCACTTTTGGTGGCGGAATATGAAGAGGGATGTTGCGGAATATGTGGCACGGTGTTTGGTGTGCCAGCAGGTGAAAGTAGAGCACATGCGGCCGGCAGGTCTATTACAGTCTCTTCCAATTCCCGAGTGGAAATAGGAGAACATCTCCATGGATTTCATAGTTGGCTTGCCAAAGACGGCAAGGGGCTCAGATGCAATATGGGTAGTAGTGGATCGTTTCACAAAGTCCACGCATTTCTTGCCTTATCGAACCACCTTCAACTCTAGTCAGTTGGTTGCACTATATATCAAGGAAGTTGTTAGGCTATACGGGGTGCCAGTTAGTATTGTGTCAGATCGGGATCCGAGATTCACGTCCAGGTTCTGGAAGAGTTTTCAGGAAGCCATGGGTTTCCGACTTGATTTCAGCACCGCATTTCATCCACAAATGGATGGACAAACCGAGAGGGTGAACCAAGTCATCGAAGACATGCTTCGAGCGTGTATGCTGGATTTCAAGGATAGTTGGGAAGAACACTTGCCTTTGGTTGAATTCGCCTATAACAATAGCTATCAGGCGAGTATCCAAATGGCTCCGTTCGAGGCCTTGTATGGGCGAAGTTGCAGATCTCCTCTCTATTGGGATGAGGTAGGAGAAAGAAAAGTACTCGGTTCGGAGTTGATCGAGCAAACTGCTAGTATAGTCAAGATCATCTGAGATCGGTTGAAAGCCGCTCAAGATCATCAAAAGAGCTATGCGGACACGCGCCGCAGGGACTTGGAATTCCAGGTTGGGGATCAAGTCTTTGTGAAGGCATCTCCTAGCAAGGGGATTATGAGATTAAGCAGGCGAGGCAAGCTTAGTCCTCGATATGTTGGCCCGTTTGAGATCATCACGCGAGTTGGTGAGGTTGCTTACAGGGTAGCTCTTCCGCCTCACATGACCGCGGTTCACAACGTTTTCCATGTGTCTATGCTTCGGAAGTACATTGCGGATCCTTCGCATGTCATAGACTTGGAACCGTTGGAAATTCGAGAGGATCTCACTTTGGTTGAGAAGCCGGTTCACATTTTGGATCGGAGAGATCAAGTCCTTCACAACAAGTCTATCCCATTGGTTCTCGTGCAATGGCAACATCATGCTCGAGAAGAAGCTACATGGGAGCGTGAAGCCGAAGTCAAAGCGAAGTACCCGGAATTGTTTGACTGAGTTTTGTATAGGTTTTGTATGTGACTTGTAAATTTGTTTTGTTTTGTAATGCATATAATCGTCTAAATTTCGAGGACGAAATTTTTATAAGGGGGGAGGATGTAGAGCCCCAGAACTTTTGCTCATGTCTTGGAATGTGTGCCAAGGCATGATATCTTGTAATGCCCAATTTAATGAAATGAAAAATTTGAAAACTTAGAGTATCGTCTCAAGGATGCTATAATTAATTAAATCAATTATCGGATAATGACCTATAGCCTTACAAGCTTCCTAGGCAAGTTTAGAAGATGTTAGAATAGAAGTAGAATGGGTCCAAGTAGTGGCAATGGGTGAAAATTGGTCACTGTGTCAAAACCTGCAGACCACCGATCGCTCGGTCCAAGGAGTGATCGATCGGTCCAAAACCGATCGATCGGAGGCTATCGACTGGTCAAAAAATTTGTATGGGGAAATTTTTCAGAGAGCTGATTTTTTTTCGAGAGCTCGGTCAATTCACCGATCGCTCGGTAGGCAACCGATCGATCGGTCATAAACACCGATCGCTCGGTCTTCGTGTTTTTGCAGAAATTTCAGTAAGGGTGTTACGGTCTTTTGGCGTTTCACTCTTTACTCTTAAGGGTTGCCCGAGCCTTTAGGGCTCATTTATAACACTTAGAGACATTTGAGAGTTAGAGAAAGAGGAGAGAGCGATTTCTAATCTAGGGTTTCCATTTGGGGAAGAAATCAAAAGGGGTGAAGACTTAGATCAACCTCAAGCCCATTTTCTTCAAGATTCAAGCTCAAGAACTCGTGGAGCTCGTGTTCCAAGCTAGGGCAGCAACTCACACACGTTTGTAAAGGGGGGTTCCTTCCTCATTGGTCAAGGTCGGTACTTCCTGCTACCCTCCAAGTTATAGTTCCTCTTTTCCTCTATGTTTCTGTAGAGCCCCGAACTTTTGACATTTATGCATGACACTTTCGTAGCCATTTTGCCTTTAAAGTGGTATAATTAATAAGGAAGAAATTGAAAATTCCGAAATGTCAGAAATGTTCATTTTCGAAGTGCGAACCCAACACAAGTTGAATCGTCAAAATCGGACGAGCGAGAAAAAAGATATGGCCAAAACAGTTTGGACATGTAGGCAACCGATCGCTCGGTCAATGGAGCGATCGATCGGTCCAAAACCGATCGATCGGAAGCTATCGACTGGTGGAAAATTTTGTATGGGGAAATTTTCCAGAGAGTTAAATTTTGACCGAGAGATCGGTCAAGACACCGATCGCTCGGTAGGCAACCGATCGATCGGTCATTAACACCGATCGCTCGGTACTCGCGTTTTTGTAGAAATTTCAGTAAGGGTATTATGGTCTTTTGGTCGGTTCACTCTTACCATAAGAGTCTTGCCCGAGCCTTTAGGGCATCATTCAACACTTAGAGAGTTTGAGAGAATAGGAGAAAGGGGAGAAGGCGATTCCAACCTAGGGCTTGTCTTTGGAAGAGAAATCAAAGGGGTTTGAGACCCTAGATCACTTCAAGCTCGGCTCTTCTCCAAGATCTCGGCTCAAGCACTCGTGGAGAGCGTTCTCTAAGCTAGGGCAGCAGCTACACGGTCGTTTTGGAAAGGGGATTTCTTCCTCACTTGATCAAGGTCGGTACTTCTTGCTACCCTCCTAGTTATAGTTCCTCTTTTCCCTTTATTTCCCTTTGTTTTCCTTTATTTACACATGTGCTATGAGATCGATGGTTGTGAATGGTGAATCGAGATGGAATGGGCGATTGGATGCCAATGGTTGTGTTGTGATGATTAAAATGGGGAGGCCATTGTTCCAATAATGAACATACATGCATGATTTGAGTAAAATCCATCTAGAAAAGCATGTTGTAGGGTAAATCAATAATGAACGCACCATGTTTGATGAAATGCCAAGATGAATGAAAAGAATAATAAATAAAGAAAATGCATGCTTAAACATTTATGGAAATTGCTAAGGTTATGATAGTGTGTTTTCGCGCTTTCCTTAAATTGTTTAATTTATTACTTGTATATATGGTAATGTGCAATGTATTGTGAATTCCCCAAAATGTCATATTTAATTTCCATCGCAAGTGTGTACACGATTACACGAGCACGGCATGAAATGACGTGATATACCGAGGTTTTTCAAGAATGGAATTGAGAGGTGGGGCATATCCTACGATATGTTTTACCTCGCTCTTGGCAAGGACAAGTCAATCATGCATTATCATAAGAAGGGTCTCCCTTCCCTCTCAAGTACATACATATCATAAGAAGGGTTTCCCTTCCCTTGCAAGTACATCTCACAAGGACATCTCACAAGTGAAAGGACATGACATGAGCATTTAGGAAGAAGGGTCTTCCTTCCCTCACAAGTAGTTTACTTTTCCAAGCATGATACAAGCATGACATTACACGGCATGACAAGCATGGGCATTTAGGAAGAAGGGTCTCCCTTCCCTCACAAGTAGTTTACTTTTCCAAGCAAGATGACATGGCATGACACACATGACACGCATGATACGATAAGATAAGACAACCATGACAAGTTTTCAAGCACGGAAATGGTATTTTCAGTCAAGTCAAGTGCACGGTATTTTCAAGGGTGTTATCGGCTTTTCATGAAATGCAAGCATGATTATAAATTGCCTTATTTCCTTGTTATGATATTGATGGCTCCTGCTTTATATATGTGAAATGCTTCCTGCTTCCTATACTGCTATGGTTTTGCTATGACTATTGGTTAGTATTTAGTACCCGCTGAGTATTCCATGCTCAGCCGTACTTCTCATGTCGGCAGGTTCTGAGGAAGCTGCTGCTCCATTTGATGTCTGTGCTCCTAGCCCTTGGGTGGAGGAGGAGTACGTCGAGGAACCTTTGGAGGAACCTCCCGTAGAGGGTTATCAGTAGGTGGTGTTAGATTCTGAGTTGATTAGCTGTGGGTGAGCATGAGTGATTATATCTATGTATTTTGGCGGGCATGTCCGCACTTTCTTTGTTTTGTTTTCTTTTGTATTAAACTTGGACCATGTGTATATACTTAGAGGTTTGTTAGACTTCCGCTGTGTTTTATAGTTATGCTTTCGCTGTAATCCTCTATTGTATATGCTCTGTGGGTTTTACAGGTTGGTTCGTCAAGCAAGTCATGTAAGTCATGATTAAGTCGTCCAAGATTCACTCCAACTCCTAGGGTGGGTTTTGGGTTGCGACAGAAGTGGTATCAGAGCTTAGGCTTTAGGTCTCTAGGGTCACTTAGAATCTTATACCACGGCTTGACAAGAGCATATGTTAGGAAACAAGTTAGGATGGAAGTAAGTCGGGAGCGAGTCTGGTTCCAAGTGTAAGACTAAACTTTAGTCTTAGTCTAAAAAGGTTGCTTTAACCAAGTACGGGTCCTAGGGACGCTAGAACACCAAAGTATAAGTATAATATTATGATATACTCTGATGACTTGATGTGATGTATACTAGTACTATAAAATTTTTACAAGTTGAATTATTGTGAAAGGGCACCGAGATAAATTGTGGTTTCAAGAAGACTCATGTGGTGTTATTATTCTCAGGACTTTAGTCATGAGACGGAACACACAGGGTCGTGGGCCACATACCAGAGCTTCCTCTTCTTCACGGGATGAGGATGAGCAGCCGGACCTCTCTCAGGTCTTAGGCTCCATTGTGTCGCCACCCAAAACCCACCCTAAGAGTTAGAGTGAACTTTGGACGACTAATCATGACTTGCTTGACAACTAACCTGCAAACCCACAGAGCATATACAATAGAGGATATAAACAGCGGAAACATACTCTAACATAGCACAGCGGAAGTCTACCAAACCTCTATGTATATACATACGCAAATCCAAGTTTATACAAAAGGTAACCAAAGAAAGTGCGGACAGACCCGCCAAAATACATGTAGGTATATCTCTCATCTTACCCACAGCTAATCCACTCAGAATCTAATCACCACCTACTGATAACCCTCTACGGGAGGTTCCTCCAAAGGCTCCTCGACGCACTCCTCTTCCACCCATGGACCAGGAGCACAAACATCAAATGGAGCAGCAGCTCCCTCAAAACCTGTCGACATAAGAAGTACGGCTGAGCATGGAATACTCAGCGGGTACCAAATACTAACCAACAGTCATAGCATACGGATAGCATACATAAAGCAGGAAACAATTCACGCATATAAAGCAGGGATGATTCATATCATGACAATAAATTAAAGCAATATAATCCATCATGTTGCATTCATAAAAGCCGGTAAAACCCTTGAAATCTTGTGCACTTGACTTGACTTGAAATATCTTTTCGTGCTTGAAAGCTTGTCTTGTTTGTCTTACTTGATCTTGTCGAGCGTGTCGTACGTGTCATGTCGTGCATGTCATGCGTGCTTGCTTGTGATCATGTGACTTGAGAGATACACTTGTGAGATGTCCTTGTGAGATGCGCTTGAGAGATGCCTTGAGAGTGAAGGGAGACCCTACTTTATGCAATGCACCTGAGAGGGAAGGGAGACCCTTCTTCATGATATGTATGTACTTGCGAGGGAAGGGAGGCCCTTCTTCGTGATATGCACTTGTGAGTGAGGGGAGACCCCTCGTGGAATGTTGGTTCTTGTCTTCTTGTGAAAAGCGAGGTAAAACATATCGTAGGATATGTCCCACCTCTAACCATGTTCTTGAAAACCTCGATAAATCATGTCATGCATGTCGTGCTCGTGGGAACCGTGTACATACTTGCATTTAAATTCAAATATGACATTTGGGTAATTTCACAACACATATAACATCAATGATTGGGTAATGTAATATCCATATCGTTTAGGGAAAGCAAGAAACACACTATCATAGTCCCTAGCAACATTCATAATTTATTAGGCATGCATTTCCTAATTTACAACTCATTTTATTCACCTTGACATTTCATCAAACATGGTGTGTTCATTATGGATTTACACTACAACATGCATTTTTAGATGGGTTTACTCAAATCATACATGTATGTTCATTATTGGAACAATGCCCTCCCCATTTTCATCATCACCACACAACCATTGGCATCCAATCGCCCATTCCATCTCCATTCACCATTCACATCCATCCATCTCATAGCACATGTGTAAATAAAGGAAAATAAGGAGAAAAGAAGGGAAAAGATGGTCTATAACTAGGAGGGTAGCAAGAAGTACCGACCTTGATGAAACGAGGAATAAACCCCTTCCAAAAACGACTGTGAGGTGCTGCCCTAGCTTGGATTGCGAGCCCCACAAATGCTTGAACCGAAATCTTGAAGAAAACGGGCTTGAGGTTGATCTAGGGCTTCAAAAACCCCTTTGATTTCTCTCCGAAATGGAAACCCTAGGTTTAGGATCGCCTTCTCCCCTTTGCTCTAGCTCTCCAATCTTTCTAAGTGTTAAGAATGAGCCCTAAAGGCTCGGGTTAAACTCTTAAGGTAAGAGTGAACCGACCAAAAGACCATAATACCCTTACTGGAATTTTTGTAAAACACGAGTGTCGAACACGTTGTGTTGTGAATAGTGCCAACTCGTTGTACTGTGAATAGTGCCAACTCGTTGTGCTGTGAATAGTGCCAACTCTTTATACCGTGAATAGTGCCAACTCGTTGTATTGTGAATAGTGCCAACTCGTTGTGCTGTGAATAGTGCCAACTCGTTGTACTGTGAATAGTGTCAACTCGTTGTACTGTGAATAGTGCCAACTCATTGTACTGAGCTCGTTGTCCGTTGTGTCGTGAACAGTGCCGAACACGTTGTGCTGTGAACAGTGCCGAACACGTTGTCACGTTGTGTTGTGCATAGCGCTGAGTACGTTGTCCGTTGTCTTATGTACAACGTGCCCGTTGAGCTGTACAATGTACACGTTATCTGCTGCACGACGGATGGACAACGTATACGTTATCAGAGCTACGTCCTTAGCGCATTCCGAGCTACGTTCTTAGTGCCTTCCGAGCTACGTTCTTAGCGCCTTCCGAGCTACGATTTGCCTACAGGTCCAGACTGTTTTGGCCATATCTTTTGATTCGTTCGTCCGATTTTGACGATTCAACTTGCGTTGGGCTCGTACTTCGAAAAGGGACATTTCTAATGTTTTGGAATTTCCAATTTCTTCCTTATTTATTAATTATACCTCTTTAAAGGCAAAATGGCAACGAAAGTGTCATGTATTAAGCATGAAAAGTCTGGGGCTCTACACATTGTTGAGACACTTGCCATACTGGCGGCTCGATAAACTATACCGGCATCAGTGGCACCTACTCCACCGCTGGAAGCTCCAGTACATCGTACAGCTGGAGTTGAGGTATTCCGGAGATTGAGGCCTCCATCCTTCCACGGGAGTGTGGACCCTCTTACTGCAAAGGCTTGGATCCTCCAGGTTGAGAAGATATTTGCGGTGCTCACTCCTACAGAGGAAGAGAAAGTAGCATGGGCAGTTTTCATGCTAGAGAGCGAAGCCCACCATTGGTGGTTGTCCTCATTGAGGATGCGAGATTTGACCATGCAGGGTCAACCTTGGACTTGGGAGGAGTTCAAGGATACTTTTATAAGAAGTACTTTCCGATCGGAGCCGGGAAAGGAAAAAGAGAGAATTCATCAACATTGAGCAAGGTTCGATGTCAGTTGCACAATATGAAGCTAAGTTCTCGCGAGCTATCACGCTTTGCGACTCACATGGTTGCCACCGAGGCAATGATGGCAAGAAGGTTTGAGCAAGGGCTCAAGGATGTTATCATGGAGAAAGTGTCGGTCTTCAGACATGCTACCTACCCTGAGGTAGTAGACAAGGCCTTATTGGTCGAGGCCAATTCAGAGATAGTGTCCAAGAAGAGGGAGTTGGCGAGAGGCCAAGCTAGTAGTTCAGCACCTCCAGAGAGGCGGGCTCGTACCGGCCCTTATCAGTATGCGTGGCCAGCACCACCGATGAGGCCGTCTTATGCGCCTCCAGCTCCCCGGCAGTATGTGCCTCAGGCACCGCGACCTCAGGCTCTTCCAGCTCCATGGCCAGTTGCACCTCAGACGGTGAGGTATGCTCCACCTCCGGCCCCTCCGACCTATACACACGAGGTCTGCACTTCGTGCGGCCGAAGGCACCCAGCAGGAGATTGCCGAAGGGCATCGGGTGGATGCTTTCATTGTGGTCGCCAGGGCCATATGATCAGGGATTGCCCCAGTCGGCATTTACCAGGCCAGTCTCAGGGGATTAGGCCCCCAGCACACCCAGCAGGATCATATCAGGCGTCATCCCAGACTACCCGGTCTACACCTCCGCCTCGCCAGGCGAACCAGGGGCGAGTTTTTGCCGTGACAGAGGGTGATGCACTTGCATCTGACGATGTGGTACAAGGTACGCGTTTGTAGTTATTTTCTTTATTCGTGATTGTTATGTTATGCTCTATTCTCTGTGTACGTACTTGGCATGTTCTATATGTATATATACCTACATGTATACGCTGTTGATGCATGGATTAACTCCGCTAGTTAAAATTTCAGGAACCCTACTAGTCAATGAGTATTTGGCTCGAGTGTTGATTGATACCGGGTCTACTCATTCGTTTATCTCGCCGAGTTTTTCAGAAGGCTTTTCTGTGGAGCCTAGTCAGCTAAAACCGGAGTTAGCCATTTCGACTCCTCTCGGTAAAACAGTATTGGCAGATAAAGTGTATAGAAATAGTGTGGTCCAAGTTGGAAGCCACGAGTTGGCGGTTGATCTCATCGTCCTTGGATTCCAGGACTTTGACGTTATCTTGGGGATGGATTGGTTAGCAGCACATCATGGGCATGTAGCTTGCTTTGAGAAGATGGTACTCTTCAAGCCGGTAGAAGGAAAACCATTTCACTTTCGAGGGTTGAGAAGTAGAGACATTGCCCGCTTTGCGGCATTGAGCTTAGTGAACCCCGAGGCAAAGGACTCTTCGACTATTCCGGTCGTGAGTGAATTCCTGGATGTATTTCCAGAGGAGTTGCCAGGATTACCTCCAAACAGGGAGATTGAGTTTGTGATCGAGCTTGCACCAGGCACAACTCCTATATTCAGGGCTCCGTATAGAATGGCCCCGATTGAACTTAAGGAGTTGAAGAATCAGTTGGAGGAATTACAGGGGCTTGGTTTCATACGACCAAGTGTCTCACCATGGGGTGCCCCGGTGTTGTTTGTTAAGAAGAAAGATGGCTCGATGCGAATGTGCGTCGATTACCGGCAATTGAACAAAGTCACTATAAAGAATAGGTATCCATTGCCTAGGATTGACGACTTGTTCGATCAGTTGAAGGGAGCGAGATTTTTCTCGAAGATAGATCTTCGATCGGGTTATCACCAGTTGAAGATTAAGGTGGAAGATGTTCCCAAAACTACTTTCAGGACTCGATATGGGCACTATGAGTTCTTGGTGATGCCTTTTGGTCTCACGAACGCGCCGGCAGCCTTTATGGATTTGATGAACCGGGTGTTCCGACCATACCTAGATCGGTGCGTGATTGTATTTGTTGATGACATTTTGGTCTATTCCCAGACACGGGAAGATCACATACGCGACCTTCGCCTTACATTGGAAATGTTAAGAGAGCACAAGCTATACGCCAAAATTAGCAAGTGTGAGTTTTGGTTGGAAGAGGTGGCATTCCAGCCCGTTGTTTTCTGCAGAAGTCTC
>CM026567.1:13057737-13157292 GCA_015143295.1 Tetracentron sinense | reverse complement strand
TCTAATCACACCTACGATAACCCTCGACGGAGTTCCTCCAAAGGCTCCTCGCCGCACCTCCTCTCCACCCTGGACCCAGTAGCACAAACATCAAATGTACAGACAGCTCCCTCAAAACCTGTCGCATAAGAGTACGGCCTGAGCATTGGAATACTCACGGGTACAACATACTACCAACAGTCATAGCATACGATAGCATACAATAAGCAGGAAAAATTTCACGAATATAAAGCATGTATTATTCATATCATTAAATCCAATTAGAGCAATTATTAATCCATCATGTTGCTTATAAAGCCGGTAACACCCTGAATCTTGTGCCTTGACTTGACTTGAAATATCTTTTCGTGCTTGAAAAGCTTGTCTGTTTGTCTTACTTGATCTTGTCGAGCGTGTCGTACGTGTCATGTCGTGCATGTCATGCGTGCTTGCTTGTGATCATGTGACTTGAGAGATACACTTGTGAGATGTCCTTGTGGATGGCGCTTGAGAGATGCCTTGAGAGTGAAGGGAGACCACTTTATGCAATGCACCTGATAGGGAAGGGAGACCCTTCTTCATGATATGTATGTACTTGCGAGGGAAGGGAGGCCTTCTTCGTGATATTGCACTTGTGAGTGAGGGGAGACCCCTCGTGGAATGTTGGTTCTTGTCTTCTTGGTGAAAAGCGAGGTAAAACATATCGGTAGGAATTGTCCCACCTCTAACCATGTTCTTGAAAAACCTCGATAAATCATGTCAGGCATGTCGTGCTCGTGGGAACCGTGTACATACTTAGCATTTAAAGAATTCAAATATGACATTTGGGTAAGTTCACAACACATATAACATCAATGAGTGGGTAATGTATATCATATCGTTAGAAAGCAAGAAACACACTATCATAGTCCCTAGCCAACATTCATAATTTATTATGCATGCTTTCCTAATTTACAACTCATTTTATTCACCTTGACATTTCATCAAACATGGTGTGTTCATTATGGATTTACACTACAACATGCATTTTTAGATGGGTTTACTCAAATCATACATGTATGTTTCATTATTGGGAACAATGCCCTCTCACCATTGTTCATCATCACCACACAACCATTGGCATCCAATCGCCCATTCCATCTCCATTCACCATTCACATCCAGCCATCTCATAGCACATGTGTAAATAAAGGAAAATAAGGAGAAAGAAGGGAAAAGATGGTCTATAACTAGGAGGGTAGCAAGAAGTACCGCCGTTGATGAAACGAGAATAAACCCCTTCCAAAAACGACTGTGAGGTGCTGCCCTAGCTTGGATTGCGAGCCCCACAAATGCTTGAACCGAAATCTTGAAGAAAACGGGCTTGAGGTTGATCTAGGGCTTCAAAAACCCCTTTGATTTCTCTCCGAAATGGAAACCCTAGGTTTAGGATCGCCTTCTCCCCTTTGCTCTAGCTCTCCAATCTTTCTAAGTGTTAAGAATGAGCCCTAAAGGCTCGGGTTAAACTCTTAAGGTAAGAGTGAACCGACCAAAAGACCATAATACCCTTACTGGAATTTCTGTAAAACACGAGTGTCGAACACGTTGTGTTGTGAATAGTGCCAACTCGTTGTACTGTGAATAGTGCCAACTCGTTGTGCTGTGAATAGTGCCAACTCTTTATACCGTGAATAGTGCCAACTCGTTGTATTGTGAATAGTGCCAACTCGTTGTGCTGTGATAGTGCCAACTCGTTGTACTGTGAATAGTGCCAACTAGTTGTACTGTGAATAGTGCCAACTTGTTGTGCTGAGCTCGTTGTCCGTTATGTCGTGCATAGTGCTGAACACGTTGTGCTGTGAACAGTGCCGAACACGTTGTCACGTTGTGTTGTGCATAGCGCTGAATACGTTGTCCGTTGTCTTATGTACAACGTGCCCGTTGAGCTGTACAACGTACACGTTGTCTGCTGCATGACGGATGCACAACATATACGTTATCAGAGCTACGTCCTTAGCGCATTCCGAGCTACGTTCTTAGCGCCTTCCGAGCTACGTTCTTAGCGCCTTCCGAGCTACGATTTGCCTACAGGTCCAGACTGTTTTGGTCATATCTTTTGACTCGTTCGTCCGATTTTGACGATTCAACTTGCGTTGGGCTCGTACTTCGAAAAGGGACATTTCTAATGTTTTGGAATTTCCAATTTCTTCCTTATTTATTAATTATACCTCTTTAAAGGCAAAATGGCAACGAAAGTGTCATGTATTAAGCATGAAAAGTCTGGGGCTCTACACATTGTTGAGACACTTGCCATACTGGCGGCTCGATAAACTATACCGGCATCAGTGGCACCTACTCCACCGCTGGAAGCTCCAGTACATCGTACAGCTGGAGTTGAGGTATTCCGGAGATTGAGGCCTCCATCCTTCCACGGGAGTGTGGACCCTCTTACTGCAAAGGCTTGGATCCTCCAGGTTGAGAAGATATTTGCGGTGCTCACTCCTACAGAGGAAGAGAAAGTAGCATGGGCAGTTTTCATGCTAGAGAGCGAAGCCCACCATTGGTGGTTGTCCTCATTGAGGATGCGAGATTTGACCATGCAGGGTCAACCTTGGACTTGGGAGGAGTTCAAGGATACTTTTTATAAGAAGTACTTTCCGATCGGAGCACGGGAAAGGAAAAAGAGAGAATTCATCAACATTGAGCAAGGTTCGATGTCAGTTGCACAATATGAAGCTAAGTTCTCGGAGCTATCACGCTTTGCGACTCACATGGTTGCCACCGAGGCAATGATGGCAAGAAGGTTTGAGCAAGGGCTCAAAGATGTTATCATGGAGAAGGTTTCGGTTTTCAGACATGCTACCTACCCTGAGGTAGTAGACAAGGCCTTATTGGTCGAGGCCAATTCAGAGATAGTGTCCAAGAAGAGGGAGTTGGCGAGAGGCCAAGCTAGTAGTTCAGCACCTCCAGAGAGGCGGGCTCGTACCGGCCCTTATCAGTATGCGTGGCCAGCACCACCGATGAGGCCGTCTTATGCGCCTCCAGCTCCCCGGCAGTATGTGCCTCAGGCACCGCGACCTCAGGCTCTTCCAGCTCCATGGCCAGTTGCACCTCAGACGGTGAGGTATGCTCCACCTCCGGCCCCTCCGACCTATACACACGAGGTCTGCACTTCGTGCGGCCGAAGGCACCCAGCAGGAGATTGCCGAAGGGCATCGGGTGGATGCTTTCATTGTGGTCGCCAGGGCCATATGATCAGGGATTGCCCCAGTCGGCATTTACCAGGCCAGTCTCAGGGGATTAGGCCCCCAGCACACCCAGCAGGATCATATCAGGCGTCATCCCAGACTACCCGGTCTACACCTCCGCCTCGCCAGGCGAACCAGGGGCGAGTTTTTGCCGTGACAGAGGGTGATGCACTTGCATCTGACGATGTGGTACAAGGTACGCGTTTGTAGTTATTTTCTTTATTCGTGATTGTTATGTTATGCTTTATTCTCTGTGTACGTACTTGGCATGTGCTATATGTATATATACCTACATGTATACGCTGTTGATGCATGGATTAACTCCGCTAGTTAAAATTTCAGGAACCCTACTAGTCAATGAGTATTTGGCTCGAGTGTTGATTGATACCGGGTCTACTCATTCGTTTATCTCGCCGAGTTTTTCAGAAGGCTTTTCTGTGGAGCCTAGTCAGCTAAAACCGGAGTTAGCCATTTCGACTCCTCTCGGTAAAACAGTATTGGCAGATAAAGTGTATAGAAATAGTGTAGTCCAAGTTGGAAGCCACGAGTTGGCGGTTGATCTCATCGTCCTTGGATTCCAGGACTTTGACGTTATCTTGGGGATGGATTGGTTAGCAGCACATCATGGGCATGTAGCTTGCTTTGAGAAGATGGTACTCTTCAAGCCGGTAGAAGGAAAACCATTTCACTTTCGAGGGTTGAGAAGTAGAGACATTGCCCGCTTTGTGGCATTGAGCTTAGTGAACCCCGAGGCAAAGGACTCTTCGACTATTCCGATCGTGAGTGAATTCCTGGATGTATTTCTAGAGGAGTTGCCAGGATTACCTCCAAACAGGGAGATTGAGTTTGTGATCGAGCTTGCACCAGGCACAACTCCTATATTCAGGGCTCCGTATAGAATGGGCCCGATTGAACTTAAGGAGTTGAAGACTCAGTTGGAGGAATTACAGGGGCTTGGTTTCATATGACCAAGTGTCTCACCATGGGGTGCCCCGGTGTTGTTTGTTAAGAAGAAAGATGGCTCGATGCGAATGTGCGTCGATTACCGGCAATTGAACAAAGTCACTATAAAGAATAGGTATCCATTGCCTAGGATTGACGACTTGTTCGATCAGTTGAATGGAGCGAGATTTTTCTCGAAGATAGATCTTCGATCGGGTTATCACCAGTTGAAGATTAAGGTGGAAGATGTTCCCAAAACTACTTTCAGGACTCGATATGGGCACTATGAGTTCTTGGTGATGCCTTTTGGTCTCACAAACGCGCCGGCAGCCTTTATGGATTTGATGAACCGGGTGTTCCGACCATACCTAGATCAGTGCGTGATTGTATTTGTTGATGACATTTTGGTCTATTCCCAGACACGGGAAGATCACGTGCGCAACCTTCGCCTTACATTGGAAATGTTAAGAGAGCACAAGCTATACGCCAAACTTAGCAAGTGTGAGTTTTGGTTGGAAGAGGTGGCATTCCTAGGCCACGTTGTTTCTGCAGAAGGTATCTCGGTAGATCCGAAGAAGATAGAAGCAGTTATGAGTTGGGCGAGGCCCAAAAGTGTCATTGAGATACGCAGTTTCCTTGGGTTGGCAGGCTAATACAGGAGATTCGTAGAGGGTTTCTCTAGCCTTGCAGCACCGCTCACGTACTTGACAAGGAAAAATGCAAAGTTTATGTGGAGCGACAAGTGTGAGATCAGTTTCACGGAACTAAAGAAGAGGCTTACCACAGCCCCCATCCTTACTGTGTCATCCGGACCTTATGGGTATGAGGTGTATAGTGATGCCTCACACGTTGGACTTGGGTGTGTACTCATGCAGCACAAGAAAGTCATTGCCTATGCATCAAGGCAATTGAAGGAGCACGAGAAGAATTATCCCACGCACGACTTAGAACTTGCTGCATTCGTGTTTGCACTTAAGATTTGACGTCATTACCTTTATGGGGTGGAGTTCTATGTGTTTACCGATCACAAGAGTCTCAAGTATCTCTTTTCCCAAAAGGAATTGAATCTAAGGTAACGGCGTTGGATGGAATTTCTGAAGGACTATGATTGTACCATTCAATACCACCCGGGTAAAGCAAATGTAGTGGCTGATGCTTTGAGTAGAAGACCTGAGGGGTAGTTAGCACACATGTTGGTTCAAGAATGGAAGCTACTAGAAGATTTGGCAAATCTAGACATCAGTGTGAATGACTCTGTCCGCGGTCCTACCTTGGCAAATGTTACGATTCGGCCGTACATTATAGATTTGATCCAAGAATATCAAGCCATGGATGCGGAATTGTTGGCTTTTCAGGATAAGGAAGTTTCCAAGGGTAGTGAAGACTTTTCTCTCACTAGTCGAGGTGCTATCACATTCAAGGGAAAGCTGTGCGTCCCAGCCAATGCAGATCTTCGAAGAGAGATTTTGGATGAAGCACACCGTTCGAAGTACACAGTGCATCCAGGGGGTACAAAGATGTACCAGAACCTCAAGAGTCACTTTTGGTGGCGGAATATGAAGAGGGAGGTTGCGGAATATGTAGCACGGTGCTTAGTGTGCCAACAGGTGAAAGCAGAACACATGCGGCCCGCAGGTCTACTACAGTCACTTCCGATTCCCGAGTGGAAATGGGAGAACATATCCATGGATTTCATAGTTGGATTGCCAAAGACAGCAAGGGGCTCAGATGCGATATGGGTAGTAGTGGATCGTTTGACGAAGTCCGCTCACTTCTTGCCTTACTGAACTACTTTCAACTCTAGTCAGTTAGCCGCTTTGTACATCAAGGAAGTTGTGAGGTTGCACGGAGTGCCCGTCAGTATTGTGTCGGATTAGGATCCAAGATTCACATCACGATTCTGGAAAAGCTTCCAGGAGGCTATGGGTTCCCGACTCGATTTCAGCACCGCTTTTCATCCACAGATGGATGGACAAACCGAGAGAGTGAACCAAGTCATTGAAGACATGCTTCGGGCTTGTATGTTGGATTTCAGAGGCAGTTGGGAAGAGCACTTGCCTTTGGTTGAATTCGCCTATAATAACAGCTATCAGACGAGTATCCAAATGGCACCATTTGAGGCCTTGTATGGGCGAAGTTGTAGGTCTCCTCTCTATTGGGATGAGGTAGGAGAAAGGAAAGTACTTGGTCCGGAGTTGATTGAGCAAACTGCAAACACAGTTAAGATCATCCGGGATCGATTGAAAGCCGCTCAAGATCGCTAGAAAAGTTATGCGGACACGCTCCGTAGGGACTTGGAATTTCAAGTAGGGGATCAAGTTTTTGTGAAAGTATCTCCTAGCAAAGGGATCATGAGATTTGGCAAGCGAGGCAAGCTCAGTCCTTGGTATGTTGGGCCTTTTGAGATTATCACGCGAGTTGGTGAGGTTGCTTACAGGGTAGCTCTCCCACCTCGCATGGCCGCAATTCACAACATTTTCCATGTGTCTATGCTTCGGAAGTATATTGCGGACCCATCGCATGTACTAGAATTGGAACCGTTGGAAATTTGAGAAGATCTCACGTTAGTTGAGAAGCCGATTCACATATTGGATCGGAGAGATCAAGTGCTTTGCAACAAAACTATTCCATTGGTTCTTGTACAATGGCAACACCATGCTCGGGAAGAAGCTACATGGGAGCGTGAAGCCGAAGTCAAAGCGAAGTACCCGGAATTGTTTGAATGAATTTTGTATAGGTTTTGTATATGTAGCTTGTAATTTTGTTTGATTCTGTAATGCATGTCTCGTCCAAATTTCGAGGACGAAATTTTTGTAAGGGGGGAGGATGTAGAGCCCCGAACTTTTGACATTTATGCATGACACTTTCGTAGCCATTTTGCCTTTAAAGTGGTATAATTAATAAATAAGGAAGAAATTGAAAATTCTCAAATGTCAGAAATGTTTGTTTTCGAAGTGCGAACCCAACGCGAGTTGAATCGTCAAAATCGGACGAGCGAGTAAAAAGATATGGCCAAAACAGTTTGGACATGTAGGCAACCGATCGCTCGGTCAATGGAGCGATCGATCGGTCCAAAACCGATCGATCGGAGGCTATCGACTGGTGGAAAATTTTGTATGGGAAAATTTTCCAGAGAGTTAAATTTTGACCGAGAGATCGGTCAAGACACTGATCGCTCGGTAGGCAACCGATCGATCGGTCATTAACACCGATCGCTCGGTACTCGCGTTTTTGCAGAAATTTCAGTAAGGGTATTATGGTCATTTGGTCGGTTCACTCTTACCTTAAGAGTCTTGCCCGAGCCTTTAGGGCATCATTCAACACTTAGAGAGTTTGAGAGAATAGGAGAAAGGGGAGAAGGCGATTCCAACCTAGGGCTTGTCTTTGGAAGAGAAATCAAAGGGGCTTGAGACCCTAGATCACTTCAAGCTCGGCTCTTCTCCAAGATCTCGGCTCAAGCACTCGTGGAGAGCGTTCTCCAAGCTAGGGCAGCAGCTACACGGTCGTTTTGGAAAGGGGATTTCTTCCTCACTTGATCAAGGTCGGTACTTCTTGCTACCCTCCTAGTTATAGTTCCTCTTTTCCCTTTATTTCCCTTTGTTTTCCTTTATTTACACATGTGCTATGAGATGGATGGTTGTGAATGGTGAATTGAGATGGAATGGGCGATTGGATGCCAATGGTTGTGTTGTGATGATTAAAATGGGGAGGGCATTGTTCCAATAATGAACATACATGCATGATTTGAGTAAAATCCATCTAGAAAAGCATGTTGTAGGGTAAATGAATAATGAACGCACCATGTTTGATGAAATGCCAAGATGAATGAAAAGAATAATAAATAAAGAAAATGCATGCTTAAACATTTATGGAAATTGCTAAGGTTATGATAGTGTGTTTTCGCGCTTTCCCTAAATTGTTTAATTTATTACTTGTATATATGGTAATGTGCAATGTATTGTGAATTCCCCAAAATGTCATATTTAATTTCCATCGCAAGTGTGTACACGATTACACGAGCACAGCATGAAACGACGTGATTTACCGAGGTTTTTCAAGAATGGAATTGAGAGGTGGGGCATATCCTACGATATGTTTTACCTCGCTCTTGGCAAGGACAAGTCAATCATGCATTATCATAAGAAGGGTCTCCCTTCCCTCTCAAGTACATACATATCATAAGAAGGGTTTCCCTTCCCTTGCAAGTACATCTCACAAGGACATCTCACAAGTGAAAGGACATGACATGAGCATTTAGGAAGAAGGGTCTTCCTTCCCTCACAAGTAGTTTACTTTTCCAAGCATGATACAAGCATGACATGACACGGCATGACAAGCATGACATGACACGGCATGACAAGCATGGGCATTTAGGAAGAAGGGTCTCCCTTCCCTCACAAGTAGTTTACTTTTCCAAGCAAGCATGACATGGTATGACACACATGACACGCATGATACGATAAGATAAGACAAACATGACAAGTTTTCAAGCACGGAAATGGTATTTTCAGTCAAGTCAAGTGCACGGTGTTTTCAAGGGTGTTATCGGCTTTTCATAAAATGCAAGCATGATTATAAATTGCCTTATTTCCTTGTTATGATATTGATGGCTCCTGCTTTATATATGTGAAATGCTTCCTGCTTCCTATACTGCTATGGTTTTGCTATGACTATTGGTTAGTATTTAGTATCCGCTGAGTATGCCATGCTCAGCCGTACTTCTCATGTCGGCAGGTTCTGAGGAAGCTGCTGCTCCATTTGATGTCTGTGCTCCTAGCCCTTGGGTGGAGGAGGAGTACGTCGAGGAACCTTTGGAGGAACCTCCCGTAGAGGGTTATCAGTAGGTGGTGTTAGATTCTGAGTGGATTAGCTATGGGTAAGCATGAGTGATTATATCCATGTATTTTGGCGGGCATGTTCGCACTTTCTTTGTTTTGTTTTCTTTTGTATTAAACTTGGACCATGTGTATATACTTAGAGGTTTGTTAGACTTCCGCTGTGTTTTATAGTTATGCTTTCGCTATTATCCTCTAGTGTATATGCTCTGTGGGTTTTGCAGGTTGGTTCGTCAAGCAAGTCATGTAAGTCATGATTAAGTCGTCCAAGATTCACTCTAACTCCTAGGGTGGGTTTTGGGTCGCGATAGAAGTGGTATCAGAGCTTAGGCTTTAGGTCTCTAGGGTCACTTAGAATCTTATACCACGGCTTGACAAGAGCATATGTTAGGAAACAAGTTAGAATGGAAGTATGTCGGGAGTGAGTCTGGTTCCAAGTGCTTACTAAACTTTAGTCTTAGTCTAAAAAGGTTGCTTTAACCAAGTACGGGTCCTAGGGACGCTAGAACACCAAAGTATAAGTATAATATTATGATATACTCTGATGACTTGATGTGATGTATACTAGTACTATAAAATTTTTACAAGTTGAATTATTGTGAAAGGGCACCGAGATAAATTATGGTTTCAAGAAGACTCATGTGGTGTTATTATTCTCAGGACTTTAGTCATGAGACGGAACACACGGGGTCGTGGGCCACATACCAGAGCTTCCTCTTCTTCACGGGATGAGGATGAGCAGCCGGACCTCTCTCAGGTCTTAGGCTCCATTGCTGAGACACTTGCCATACTGGCGGCTCGGCAAACTATACCGGCATCAGTGGCACCTACTCCACCGCCGGGAGCTCCAGTACATCGTACAGCTGGAGTTGAGGCATTCCGGAGATTGAGGCCTCCATCCTTCCACGGGAGTGTGGACCCTCTTACTGCGGAGGCTTGGATCCTCCAGGTTGAGAAGATATTTGCGGTGCTCACTCCTACAGAGGAAGAGAAAGTGGCATGGGCAGTTTTAATGCTAGAGAGCGAAGCCCACCATTGGTGGTTGTCCACATTGAGGATGCGAGATTTGACCATACAGGGTCAACCTTGGACTTGGGAGGAGTTCAAGGACACTTTTTATAAGAAGTACTTTCCGATCGGAGACCGGGAAAGGAAAGAGAGAGAATTCATCAACCTTGAGCAAGGTTCGATGTCAGTTGCACAATATGAAGCTAAGTTCTCGGAGCTATCACGCTTCGCGACTCACATGGTTGCCACCGAGGCAATGAAGGCAAGAAGGTTTGAGCAAGGGCTCAAAGAAGTTATCATGGAGAAGGTTTCGGTTTTCAGACATGCTACCTACCCTGAGGTAGTTGACAAGGCATGTTGTAGGGTTAACAAATAATGAACATACCATGTTTGATGGAATGCCAAGGTGAATAAAATGAATAATAAATTAAGAAAATGCATGCTTAAAGTTTTTGGAAATTGTTTGGGTTATGATAGTGTGTTTCGCGCTTTCCCTAAATTGTTTAATTTGTACATGTTTAAATGGTGATGTGCAATGTATTATGAAATCCCCAAACATGTCATATTTAAATTCAATTGCAAGTATGCACACGACTTCCATGAGCACGACATGCTGATTTATCGTATTTTCAAGAACATGATTAGAGGTGGGACATATCCTACGATATGTTTTACCTCACTTTTCACAAGAAAACAAGAACAAACATACCACAAGGCGACTCCCCTCACAAGTTCATTGCATAAAGAAGGGTCTCCCTTCCCTCTCAAGTGCACCTCATAAAGAAGGGTCTCCCTTAACTCTCAAGTGCATTGCATAAAGAAGGGTCTCCCTTCCCTCTCAAGTGCATCTCACAAGGATATCTCACAAGTGTATCTCACAAGTTATATGATCACAAGCAAGCACGCATGACACGCATGGCATGGCATGACACGTACGACGCGCTCGACAAGACAAACATGACAGGCTTTCAAGTACGAAAAGGATATTTCAAAGTCAAGTCAAGCGCACAATGATTTCAAGAGGTTTTATCGGCTTTTACGAAATGCAAGCATGATTATAAATTGCTTTACTTCCTTGTATGACATGAATCGTTCCCGTTTTACATATATGAATTGCTCCTGATTTCTGTATTGCCATTTTTATGCTATGACTGTTGGTTAGTATTTGGTACCCGCTGAGTATTCCATGCTCAGCCGTACTTCTTATGTCGACAGGTGATAGCGGAGCAGCTGTTCCTTCTGATGTCTGCGCTCCTGGCCCATGGGTGGAGGAGTACGTCGAGGTACCTTTGGAGGAACCTCTGGTGGAGGGCTACTATTAGGTAGTGGTTGTAGATTCTGAGTGATAGAGCTGTGGGTGAGTTGAGAGAGATATATTCATGTAGTTTAGCGGGCCTGTCTGCACTTTCTTTTGTGTATATTTTTTTGTATAACTTGGATCACTGGTATATACATAGAGGTTGTTAGTGTTTCGCTGTGCTATGTTTAAGTATGTTTCCGCTATTTACGTCCTCTATTGTTTATGCTCTGTGGGTTTTTGCAGGATGGTTTGTCAAGCAAGTCATGTAAGCTATGATTAGTCGTCCAAAGTTCACTCTAACTCTTAGGGTGGGTTCTGGGTTGCGACACTAATGGTCTTTATTATCTTGATCCTATAATAAATTCTGTAAATAACATTAAGGATAAAGAGTCCACCAGTGTGACACCTTTTAAAAGAGGTAGAGAATCTATGAATCCAACATACTTATGGCATCTCAGATTAGGCCATATCAATTTGGATAGGCTCAATAGATTGGTAAAGGATGGTCCTTTAAACCATTTACATGATGAACCTTATCCAACTTGTGAACCTTGTTTGCAAAGTAAAATGACCAAAAGGCCATATACAGGCAAACCTATGAGAGCCACAAGTATATTGGAATTAATTCACATTGATGTATGTGGACCCATGAATCATTCAGCCAGATGTGGCTTTGTCTACTTCATTACATTCATAGATGTTTTTTCAAGATATGGTTACATATATCTAATGAAACATAAGTCGGAATCTTTTGAAAAGTTCAAGGAATTCCGGAATGAAGTAGAAAAGCAATCAAGTAAATATATTAAAACTCTCAGATCCGACCAAGGAGGAGAGTATCTCTCGAATGAGTTCATGGATTATCTTAGAGATAATGGAATTTTATCCCAATGGACTCCCCCAGGAACACTCCAGCTTAATGGTGTTTCAGAAAGAAGAAATCGAACTCTATTGGATATGGTTCGTTCAATGATGAATAATATTAATTTGCCAATATCTTTTTGGGGATATTCATTAGAGACTGCAATCTATCTATTGAATAGGGTACCTTCTAAGTCTGTTTCCAAAACTCCAATTGAGCTATGGATGGGGCGAAAGCCTAGTCTAAAGCATGTCAGAGTATGGGGTTGTCCTGTTCATGTACGAAAGCAGAATTTCGACAAGTTGGAAAGTAGGACTGAGAAGTGTCTATTCATAGGATACCCAAAAGAAACTCATGGATATTATTTCTATAATCCTAGCGAACAAAAGGTGTTTGTGAACAGGAATGCCATTTTTCTAGAAGATGTATGATCCTCAATAGAAAAGATGGATTTAGAATTGATCTTGAGGAGCAAATTCAGGATAAAGTGACAATGGTTAATCCCATCTTAACTGAACCTTTAAATACACAACAGCCTAGGAGAAGTACAAGGATCAGTCGACCTCCAGATAGATTGTCTTATCAGCTTGAGGTATATTCTATGAAATCGGATTCCTTAAACAATGATCCTTACACTTATCAAGAAGCAATATGTGATATTGATTCTGATAATTGGAAAAAGGCCATGGAATCTGAAATGGACTCCATGTACTCGAATGGTGTCTGGACCCTGGTTGAAAAGCCTGAGAGAATTAGACCTATTGGGTGCAAATGGATCTACAAGAGGAAACGTGGATCCGATGGAAAGGTAGAGACCTTTAAAGCAAGGCTTGTGGCGAAAAGGTATAGTCAAAGAGCTGGTATCGACTATGAGGAAACCTTTTCACCAGTAGCAATGCTGAAGTCCATCATAATTCTATTATCAATTGCAGCCTTTTATGATTATGAATATGGCAGATGGATGTCAAAACCGCATTCTTGAATGGAAACATTCAAGAGGATATTTATATGGACCAACCCGAAGGTTTTGAACTCCATGGCCAAAATAATAAAGTCTGCAAATTGATAAAATCTATTTATAGCCTTATGCAAGCTTCTTGGAGTTGGAATATCCGTTTTGATGAATCAATCAAATCGTTTGGTTTTCAACAAAACATGGATGAGGCATGTGTGTACAAGAAGGTCAGTGGGAGTGCAATAACTTTCCTAGTTCTTTATGTAGATGATATTCTACTCATTGGGAATGATGTAGGAATGTTATCAACGGTTAAAATCTAGTTGTCATGTAACTTTGCAATGAAAGACCTCGGTGAAGCTTCCTATATTCTTGGTCTTAAATTGTTTAGGGATCGAAAGAAAAGGATGCTGGGATTGTCCCAAGTCAATTACATTGACAAGATCTTGCGCAAATATAGCATGAAAAATTCCAAGAAAGGGTTTTTAGCCTGTAGACATGGAATTAGTCTCTCTAAATCAAAGTCTCCAAAGACTGATGATGAAAGAGAGCAGTGAGTCATATCCCATATGCATCTGCAGTGGGAAGTCTCATGTATGCTATGTTGTGCACAAGACCTGATATTTGTCACACAGTGAGTATCGTGAGTAGATATCAATCAAATCCGGGTCCTGAGCATTGGACAACAGTTAAACACATTTTCAAGTATTTGAGGAGGATAATGCACCACTGTTTGGTTTATAGTGAAAAAGATCTGACTGTTGTAGGGTACACAGATTCAGATTTTTAGGCAGATGTTGATGATAGAAAGTCCACCTCAGGATTTGTCTTTACTCTTGGAAAATGAGCATTTAGTTGGAGGAGTTGTAAGCAATCAACAACTGCTGACTCAACAACTGAAGCTGAATATGTTGCTGCATGTGATGCTGCAAAGGAAGTAATGTGGATAAAGAAGTTCATTCATGAACTTGGTGTTGTCTCCTCGATTGAATCTCCTATCACACTTTATTGTGATACTAGTGGTGCTGTAGCTCAAGCCATAGAGCCTAGAGCACATCAGAAGACAAAGCACATTGAAAAGAGATTCCATTTGATTCGAGACATTGTCAAGAGATGAGACATTGTGTTATCCAAGATTGCCTCAACGGACAACATGCCGGACCCATTTACTAAAGCACTACCTCAGAAGGTGTCTGAGAAACATCTAGAGTCGATGGGTATTAGATACATAGGAGATTGGCTTTGAGTGCAAGTGGGAGATTATTACACATGTATGCCCACAAAGTCATTCCAAAATTGTATTTATCTATTTCTAAATCAATAAGTGCATATTTCACATTCACACATTGTCTTCTACATTGGGTAATATATATCAAAAGTATCTCATTGGATGAGACTACTTTGTCCCTTAGGTAACATTGTAGGAAAACCATCCAATTAGTTGATAACTGATTGCTAAGGAGATATGGTTTTTCCAGTTCCTTGTAGACCTAAAATTGTTCTAAGTTAATCAGGATGCATCTGGACAATGTATTCCTAATAACTTACACATTGTTAGTTCCATATGATGGAATGATGAATCTCAATCACCGAGAGAAGGGTCTCTTGACTAAAATGTGGATATAAATAAGAAGTACTTATATTGGAACTGGATCGCTTAGTGGATACCCTTAGAAATATACTGTCTTTATATTTAGGGTAGTTCATTTGACAGATTGTCCTTAACTTGAGAGGTCGACATCTTCTCTAGTATTTGCCTATGTAGCTTTGATGTAACCAATCATCAATGTCCAACACACCGGACTACATACGGGCTCGTTGGGTTATGTACACTGTACTGGAAGAAGTGTGTGTACGCTCGACAAGGATTCCACTACTCGTACAGAGTAAATAATATTGAGTTGATACTTGTCAAAACCGGACTTGAAAAACCCAGCGCTGGTATTTATCGATGAAATGGTTTTATCGAGGAATTTATTTTCTGTATAAAAGAAATGTAATAATAATAATAATTTCTTTTAAAGAATTTTTAAAATGTTTTTGCAAGTCCAAGTTTGACTAAAAGTATCAAAGAGAATGGGTTTTCAATATAAGCCAGGGATTAAAAACAATATTAGATATTGTCCCGTAAGCTTATAATAATATTGGAAGTGGAGGGACTGATCTGTAAACAAATCTTGAGATAGAAATACCTGCAAGTAATTCTCTATTTTCTAGAGGTTAATCACATTGTGTTAATAGACATTAATTGTGATTGGTGGAAGTCCAGGGATATAGATAAAATTCTATAATCCTAATGGAGTATAGGAAAGGTGTTTCTTAGTAACAATAGTTTAACCAAAAGGTTGAGTATTTGGTCCCACAACCGGAAATAGGAGATCCCTTTAGATCCCACACACAAGGACTTTCTTAAAGTATTTAATTTAATGATTTATTAAATTAATTAATTTCTCTAAGAAATCACTATATGGTATAGTGAAGCTCTAAAAGGTGGAATCACATTAAATGTGTAAAACCAAATGGGTAGGACCCATTGAGGAATTTGATAAAAGATCAAATAAGAGACCAAAATGGGTTTGGAAACCATGGGGGCGTGTGGAGTGGGGCCCACCTAGGGTGGGACGCCCACTTCAAGGAGGATAATATTTTTGTTTAATTTTTAATTAGTCTCTAATTAATAACTCCTTATGAGATAAGGTTGGTTAGTTAGTTAGTTAGTTACTAATTAAAGATTCCCTAATTGTTAGGGATTCCATTAGTTTGTTACTAATCATTAATTAGTTAGTTACTAATTAAAAAGATTCCTTATTGGATAAGGATTTGGTTAGTTAGTTACTAATGGATAAAATTAGTTTCTATTTTGATTAATCCTAATTAATTAAAGGAGAAATCAAAAAGGAAACAAGTGAGAAATCCTTATTGGATAAGGATTAGGAGACTTGGGTTGCAAGCAACCCAAGTAAACTCCTATATATAGAGGTGTACGGTCACTTTAGTGGACACAAGAAAAATTTCCAGAATTTTCAAGATTTGGAAATCCCTCTCCTCCCCCATTATCTCTCACGCCCAAGCCTCCCTTCTCCCTAAGGTGTACGGTCACACCTTCTCCCCTTTTCTTCTTCCTTTTTGTTTTCTAGTTTGAAAATAAAGAAGAGGAATTTCAAGGTTCTTGGAGATCAAGATTATATCTTTTATTCAACATTCCTAGAGCTGGATTTTGGAAGGGCCATTAGCTTCTATTGGAGAAAGCTTTAAAGAAAAAGAAGGTCCGTGTGGATTGCGAAGGAGACTTGGCACTTGTGAAGTTTTGTCGGTATCGCTATCATCGTGGATTTGACTTAACAATTTCAAAGTCGCAAAGGTATTGTGATTTTAACTCTCATTGAATAAAATCAATTAGAATCTTAGTCAGATCTTCGGATTCGATGTATGCCCCCCAAGAACTGTTTTTCTAAAATTAAAAAGAGGCATACTTTCATATAGAAGCATCCACTGACTTTCTCTGAATCAGGGTGATGATGGAGTCAACTCTGTCCTTGACTACACTCCCTGCCATTTCAATCTCAAACAATCTGGGCTCATCTTGCTTCAGCTCAGACTGAATGCTCTCCATCTTGGACTCTAGAGAAGATAACCTTTCTCTAGTCTCAGACTGGAGTCTCTCAAAGCTGTCTCTCTATGAAGCCATAAATCTCTCAAATTTGTCTCTCTGGAACTCTTGGAACTACATCTGACTCTGCCTCATCTCAAGCTGAAAGTGCTCCATGCTAGAAGCCATGGAGGCAATCTGAGCAGTCAGCAAGTTCATCTGCTCATCTGAAGGTGCAGGTCTGGAAGGAGATCCAAAAGGCTGTCCTGGGTCCTCAAAATGATCTGAAGTCTGTCTGTGTGAGGACTCAAGCAAATTAGCATCAATCATAAAATCTCCCCAATCAGGCTCAGCCTCTACTGATGTCTCTGCAATCCCTGGCTGATCTGCTGTCTCTGCTGCATGAACCAGCTCAACTACTGGAGAAGAGTGAGGATTAGGGGAATGGGCAAGAGAGAGGATGGGAGAATGAGTAGGAGATGGAATGGGGTCATGGGAAAAAGGGAGTGGATCTATGGAAGGAGGTGCAGATGGAGTAGGGTGAGAGGGGTGGAGGAGTGGGAGTAGGAATGGAAATAATGTCTAGAATGACTGAGGGAGTAGAAGAAGGGATGGTTTGGGATTTAGGGACCAAAACATTACTAGACTCTACAAGAGAGTTTCCCATTCTCATGATGGTAGCTTTGGAATAAATATCAGTGTTAGTAATAGATTTCTTGTCCTAGTATGTGTCCAAAGGAACTTTGAAATGTTTGAATAACCGAGTAAGAGCTAGGCCATAAGGTAATCTACCAGAGGATTTCTTTGATGCATCCTTCATGACATGAGCAATAATGAAAGAAAGGTCAATGTGCTGGGTAGTCAAGATGCACCAGATAAGAAAAACATTGAAAAAAGTAATGAAATCCCTACCACCACCTCTGGGGATAATATCATATGTAATGATGTGGTGTGCAAGCCTAGCATCAAGGGTTAGATCCTTGAGCTTGGGATGGTTTGGAACAGTTATGTCTTTATTGACACACATAACTTTCAAGGCTTCTATAACATCAAATCCCTTATGGGAAACCTACTGATTAGTGGTGTATTCTTGGAATTCCCCAATAGGCAATTTAAGTATAGATCTAAGGTCAGCAACAGTAAAAGATATAATGAGTAGACCATGGGTAAAGGAAGTAAATTTTTGAGAGGTTTTGTCAAAAGTGAGGTTAGAGTAAAATTGCTTACAAAGGTCATGGTACATAGATTCTCTAAGTTCAAGAAATTTATGCCATTTGAGGGCATGGAATTTAGAAGCAATAACATCAAGACGTATGTTTTTGAATAGATAAAAATCGGGAAATTTACCATAAACGGGTTCTCACTTGATGAAGATTCTAGTGTAATTCTGCTGAGTAGCTTTGGTCTTGAATAGATTTGGAGTTTCTTCCAGAGATGGCTCTGCGGCTGTGCCCTTGGAGGGTTCTCCAACTTTCTTCTTTCCCTTTTCGGCTGCAGTGGGCTTCTTCTTAGTCTTTGGTACTGAGGGGTTCTTCATTCTTGGAGCCATTGGTAATGGAATGACTTTTGGAGGAGATGGCAGAAGAAGGAGGTGAGGTTTGGGAATGCGAGGGAAAAAGGATTTGAAAGAGTGAACTGTGAAAATTTTGGGAAAAATTAGGTTTATATTTATAGATCCGTGGTCACTCGTCGATGAGTAGGTCTCACTCATCGCCGAGTGGCTTTAAAATCCTGAAAGAATAACTCACTCATCGCCAAGTAGCTAAGACTAGTCGTCGAGTGGCTCAAAATCGGCTACTGGAATGGCCACTCATCAACGAGTACAATTCTATACCCTGACTCGTCGATGAGTCCCTTCACAAAATCTAAAATTCTGAGATTTTTAAGCTCAATTCTGAATTTTTAAGCCTTTAAAACTTCCTTTTAATGATCATAAGATATTTTTTGATAGTATAAACTACAATTCAAGGTCAAGACAATCCATCAATCAACACATATCAATATGTAGCATATTCAACCAAAATTGACAATTTTTCAACTTTATGCAATTTTCATTTGATGTCATCAAGTCTAGCCATGCCTAATTCTCTTCTTAATATACTAAATCTTTCATAAATGAGAGGTTTAGTAAATATGTCTGCAAGTTGGCTATTTGTTTCAACAAATTCCAATATTACATCCCCATTTTGAACATGAACCCTTATGAAATGATATCTAATTTCAATGTGTTTGGTTTTAGAATGTTGAATTGGATTCTTTTTCATACAAATAATACTTGTGTTATCACATTTGATTGTAATTTTATCATAAAACAATTTGAAGTCCTCTAATTGTTGTTTCACGTATAATGTTTGAGCACAACAACTCCCAGCTGCTACATATTCAGCCTCAGTTGTAGATAGAGCTACTGAGTTCTGTTTCTTATAAGACCATGAAACTAGTGAGTGTCCTAAGAAGTGACAAGTGCCACTAGTGCTTTTCTGATCAATTTTGCATCCAACAAAGTCAGCATCAGAATAACTAACTAGTTCTAGTGATGTGTTCTTAGGGAACCATAATGCTAGTTCAATTGTTCTGATTAAATATTTGAAAATTCTTTCAATTGCAGTCATATGAGATTCCTTGGGATTAGCTTGAAATCTAGCACACATGCAAACACTAAACATAATATCAGGCCTACTAGCAGTTAAATACAATAAACTACCAGTCATACCATGATATTTTGTTTCTTCCACACTTATACTCTTTTCATCTTTATCTAGCTTTGTGGTTGGACTCATGGGAATATCAACATCCTTTGAGTTGTCCATCCCAAATTTCTTGAGCAGCTTTCTAATGTACATCATCATTTTTGGATTTTATAAACAAAGTAGTTTCTATTTTACCTCTAATGAACTCATTATCAAGTAAGAATCCACTTAGTCTATCATACAAAGCTCTAAGAGCTTGCTTTAAACCATAAAGAGCTTTACTGAGTTTGAATACATGATTAGGCATTTTATGACTTTCAAAACAAGGAGGTTGTTCTACATAGACTTCCTCCGATATAAATCCATTTAAGAAATTATTTTTGACATTTATTTGGTATAATTTAAAATATTTAAAACTAGCATATGCAAGCAACATTCTAATAGCTTCAAGTCTAGCAACAGGGGCAAAGATTTCATCATAATCAATTCCCTCTTCTTGGTTGTATCCTTGAGCTACTAGTCTAGCTTTATTTTTAACAATGTTTCATTTTTCATCATTTTTATTTCTAAAAATCCATTTAGTACCTATTATAGATTTGCTTTTAGGTCTAGGCACTAAATCTCAAACTTGATTTCTTTCAAATTGATTTAATTCCTCTGTGCATAGCAATTTCCCAAAATTCATCATTAATTGTTTCAAGAACATTCTTAGGTTGGTTATTACAAATATTTTTTCTTGTTCTTACACCTTGTTCCATATTACCAAGTATCTGTTATTTAGGACGATCTTTTATTAATCTCCATGCCGTAGGAAGATGAATTTCATTTTCTTCTTCATTTTCATCTAAGGTTTTATCAACAACATTATCTTGCTATCAAGATAGACCTCAGGAAAGCTTTTGATGCTGTTCGTTGGGATTACATTATTACCTTGCTACAAATGATGGGCTTTCCATCAATTTTCATCCACTGGCTGATACCGAGTTTTACCACTCCAAGCTTCTCAGTCGTCATTAATGGAACTCCTCAAGGATATTTCAGAAGTTCTCGAGGGCTGTGTCAAGGAGACCCTCTCTCACCCCTCCTTTTTGTTATAGCTATGGAAGGTTTCTCACCTCTACTAGACCAGGCTATGCGTGCAGGACTTATTAAACCCCATCCCAAGTGTGAAAATCCCTTAATATCGCACATTAGTTTTGTTGATGATTTGTTTGTGTTCCTTAAAGCAGTTCTTTCTTCAATGACCGAGCTCGGCAGCATTCTATCTACATTCTCTTCTTTATCAGGCCTCCATCCAAATCACTAGAAGAGTCAAATGTTCTTTGCTGGAACATCTTCAATCATCAAATCAGCTTTCAAGAGAATTTTAAACTTTCGGATTGGTAATCTGCTTGTTAAATATTTTGGATTGCCCTTAATCTTAGGCCGGCTAACTGCTTCATATTGTCAACCACTGATTGACCGGATTCTCATCAAAATTCAAAGCTGGAAATCTTACTTCTTATCTTATGCGGGACAGGCCGAGCTTATCAAATCAGTGTTATGTTGCCTTCACATTTACTGGACTAAACTTCTCATCCTCCCTAAAGCAATTTCAAAGCAGATTGAACAAATTTGCTACAACTTTCTGTGGTTTGGCCCAGACCTTCGGAGAAAGATTCATCTGATTACCTGGTCGGTTGTTTGCTGTCCAAAGAAAGAAGGTGGTCTGGGTATTCGAAAACTAACTGATTGGAACAAAGATGGAATTCTTAGGCAAGTTTGGAGTATTGTAACTCATGTTGACAGTCTATGGGTGAAGTGGTGCTATGCTAAATTGATTCGGAATAAATTCTTTTGGACACTCACAACCCCTTCAGACTGCTCTTGGATATGGCGAAAGCTTCTCCACTCTCACCACCTTGCTAAAGTTAATATCGCCCACTTTATCACCAATGGAGCAACTACTTCTCTATGGCATGATCCCTGGATCCCAATGGGCATTTTGTCTGAACGTTTTGGATACTGTATACAGTATGACTCAGGATTACCTCGCGATGCTACCATGGCAAATATTCTGTCAAAATCTGAATGGGATACTCCTTCGGCAGTCTCAGTTGATCTCCTCACTATCTAGAACGAGTTGCAAAATGTGGAAATCAACTCATCCTTTTCTTCAGATTGTATTATATGGACTCCAAATAGCAAAGGCACTTACTCTCTTAAATCAGCCTGGAATTGCATTAGAACCCATAACCAATTACTTCCATGGTGGTCTTTGATTTGGTCAGGTCAGTACATACCTCGGCATGCGCTCTCGAATAGCCTCCAAATGCAAGATCAGCTTCATAGACTCAACATCATAACTCGCTCAAGATGTGTCTTTTGTTGGGCTTCTACGTAGAATACAACCCATCTCTTTTTTGATTGCAGATTCACTAATTAGATATGGAAATATGTGTTACAGCTCTGCTGCTACCCCTCTCGTTTGATTCTCCCTTGGGACCGTGAGGTTGAATGGGTTGCTAAGGAATTCCATGGTATGAATCTAATCCAAAATATCAAACGAGTAGCATTTTGTGCCACAATATATCACATTTGGACTGAACGGAATAGCAGAATATTCTCGAATTCTTCCAAATCCCTTGAGCATATTATTAACAGCATCACCACTGACACTAGACTAAAGATTGGTGCCTCAACTGATTAGGTGGAAGACTCAGCCTGCAACAGGAATTTTCTGACAAAATGGCAGCTTTTTCCTCGATACATTCATAAGCCCAGTTGTGGTGCACTTGGTCCCCTCCACCAATTGATCATTGGGTCCTTAATAGTGATGGCTCCATAAGAGCTGGAGGTGCGGGCTTTGGGGGTATCATACAGGGCCACAAGGGAGTCCCCTTGGTGGCATTCTAAAGTTAGAAATCATGGCCATTTCATGAGGTCTCGAAATTGCAAAGGATTACGGAGTGCAAAATCTCGTGATTGATTCTGATTCCTTACAAGCTACAAGACTTCTTTCCTCTTCGAGTGAGCCCCCTTGGACTCTAAGTAACCTAGTTGCCTATTGCAAATGCCTTCTGACAGATTTCTACTCGTACACCATTCATCACATTTGGCGAGAAAGCAACGCAGGAGCTGATTTTTTGGCAAAATTTTGTAATACTAACTCTTCTATAGTTCTTTCACCTTGTGATTTCCCTTCTGATCTTTCTTCTATTCTTGAGAAGGATAGAGCTGGTTGTAAATACCTTAGATTGTAATTCCATTCTTCATTTATATTTCTGGTCGGGGTCCGCCTAACCCCAGCTTACCCTCTAAAAAACAAAAAGTTTGCTATATTTTTAGATAATTTATCTACTTTGACAAGTTGATCATCATCTCCAATTCAAGGTTTCAAATGGATTAGATTCATCAAAGATTACATGCATAGATTATTCAACAATTAGGGAGGTTTTATTAAACACCCTATATGCTTTGCTATTTGTGGAGTAACCAAGAAATATTCCTTTACTAGATTTTAGTTCATATTTCTTTAAATTTTGCTTACTATTAAGAATTGTGAGCGCGGATTTCTGTGACCACTCACAAAAAGAGATGGGTACTACCCCTCACGGGTGTGTGAAGGGTTATGATTAAGAGTCTCCACCTATTCATTCAGAAGGGATAAGTCCCCCGAGTTTGGATAAGGTCTTGTTCTACGAGTGAGATCAGGGTAAGGGGTTCAGTTAAGTCTGGGGAAGGTGTTAGGCACCCCGAGGCTTTCGTTTTTACAACGGTTCCGTACTCCCCAGGTTTAAGCCAACTAAAGTTAATCTTGTTTAAAATACCGGAAGGTTTAAGTTAACACTAATCCAAAAAAGGAAAAGCTAACTGGGGTCGAACCCGGGTTGGGTTGCCTACGTACTCACACGGTGAGATCAGACCAAGCGTAGTTCTGGCACGTGAGCCTGTGCCGAGGCTAGGAGCATGTGTGTGTGCACCAAGGGTGGCTAACATGGACTAGTCCGGTAGACTTGGGTTTGGTTGACCGAGGGGGGTCAAGTGCAAGGTATTCAAGCCCGGAAGGCTTAATGGTAGTCCGGTAAACTAGGGCAGAGTCTAGCTAGAGTTAGGATTGCTAACCGGAGTTAGGCCAGACTAACCATGGTTAGGGTTCTAACCACAGTTAAGAGGAAGTGAGATTTAGCCTGGTAGGCTAAGGGGAGGCCCGGTAGGCTGAAAATAAGTCCGGTACACTTGGTTTTTAGGCCCGGTAGGCCGTAAACTGAAAATAACTGTGATTAGGGTTGCTAATTGGAGTTAAGAGAGATCTAACTGTGGTTAGGGTTGCTAACCAGGGTTAGAAAGAGGGCAAAGTCAGTTTTATGGTCCAAGTGATTTTTAGAATTTTTTGATTATTTTCCCAAAATTTGTGGGGTTAAGGGGTGCTTAACTGTGGTTAAATGTTAATCGGAGGTGCATTTAACCGCGGTTAAGGGTCTGGTAAAGTCTGAGGTGGGCCCAGGGGCTAGGTAGGGCCTAAAGTGGCCTCCTACTAGGCCTGGGCCCCTGTAAAAGCCTAAAATCAAAAATAAAATTAATGTTGGTAATGGCATTACCAACATTAAAAAGGTATTTTTAACTGTGATTTTGCCACTGTTTAACTAGGATTAGGGTGTAACCTAGGGTGAAGCAAGATCATGGGAGTATAGAGAGGACTCCAGAGAATGTTTTGAGTCTGGTGTGGGGCCCAGGGGATGCTTGGAGTAGGCTCCACAGTGCTGCAAAGGTGCTGTAATAGAAACTTCATATTGGCGGTAGATGTTCTACCGCCAATCTGAAAACAGGCCAAATAAAGAATGGCGGTAGAACATCTATTGCCACTCTGCACAGTAAGCAAAAAATAAATGGCAGTAGATGTTCTACCGCCACTATGCAAAGTTGGTTTTCTTCCTAGGGGCTCTACACAGATATAACCAAGGGTTCCCTTAAGAACTGAGGGATCCCCAGAAGATCCGTGGTGGTATGCCATGCTTAATGGAGTGGTATATACCCGTAGGGGTTCACCCCACCTATGAACAAGGTGGGTGAACACCTTGTTGGGTTCGGTTTAAAGATTTAAAATACCAAGATAGCATAAGAAAATGTCCCCTGGAGATGACCAGGGCCTAACATGAAGGATAAAAGCAGTAAAAAAATGGGTAGGGAGTACCCCCACCCTGCACTCTGTTTCTGTCGAAGGGGGTGCTCTGTGCACAGGCGGTGGTGCTACGGTGGTGAAGTTGTAGCCACTGGGGGAGCTCGACGCAGGTCTAGGGGAGTCTTGGGATTATAACCAGGATGTTGAAGAAGCTGAGGGAGAGGGTTTCGAACAGGGCTTCACCTAAGTGGATTTACAGACCGTTTTCAAGGTGGAAGAACTGGTTTTTTTTATAGAAGAGGGGCTTGGGACCTTATGGGAATTAAAAGGGAATGCCTGAGAGGGGGTTGGACCTAGTGGAGGTTGAGTGGGAAGCTTGAAGGGAGAGTTTAAGGTGAAGGGTGGAGTGTGCAGGGCGTCTGCAGTCTGCAAACTCGATTTCAGACATTGGCGGTAGAGGATCTACCGATAATGTGAAAACAAGGATTTTTAAATTTTGGTAGACCTTGTACCAACAATAAGAAACTTATTTTGAATTGGGCCTAGCCCAGCACAAAAAGGTGTTGGGAGTTTGTTTCAAGGTTTTTGGGCCTTATGGGCCTAGGCTAAGGGTTTAGGCCCTATAGGTTATGGACTCTAGGGTTTAAGCCCTAAGGGCTCTAGGGTTTAACTAGGGTTCACCTAGGGTTTAGTCCTAAGGGTAGGGTTTGGTCCTAGGGTTTTCTAGGGTTTGACTTAGGGTGTAGGGGACTTGGCAGGTGGTAACCATGGTTAAAAGACTTTAACCATGGTTAGATGGGGTGCAAAAATTGGGTGCTTATAACTGCTCCTCTTTACTGGAGAATGCTAAGGTTGGCGATTTTAATGGCAAAGACTGGAATCATCCTATTTTTACACCGAACTCGGATGGCAGGGATGCAGAATGATGACATGTATGCATGTAGTGCAAGAAATGGTGAGTGCAATAAAATGGTGCGATCATTGCTGGGGCCGAATGAGTAGGTCAGACTACTTGTTGGGGATTGATGGATGCAAAGATGGCGCAGCCTAGAGGCGTTAGACAGAGGGGTTTGATCGAAAAGACACACAGGGCGTCGGGGACACACAGGGTGTCGAAGGGGTGATATGCGGGTGGTGTACACTGTAAAGGTACACGTGGGATGTCGAGGACACAAGGGTGTCGAAAGGAGAGGACATGTGGGTGGTGTACACTGTAAAGGTACATACGGGATGTCAAGGACACACGGGGGTGTAACAAGAGAGTGACATGCAGGAGGTAATGCTGCGGTATGGCGAGATTACCAAGGAGCACACCGGATGTCAAGGATACATGAGGGTGTCGAAGAGGTGACATGCAAGAGGTAATGCTGCGGTATGACGAGATTGCCAAAGAGCACACCAGATGTCAAAGACAGACGGGGTATCGAAGAGGGTGATATGCAGGAGGTAATACTGCGGTATGACGAGATTGCCAAGGAGCACATCGGATGTCGAGGACACATGAGGGTGTCGAAAAGGTGACATGCAGGAGGTAATGTTGCGGTATGCCGAGATTGCCAAGGAGCACACCGGATACTGAAGACACACGGGGGTGTCGAAAAGGGTGACATGCAGGAGGTAATGCTATGATATGACGAGGTTGCCAAGGAGCACACCGGATGTCGAGGACACACAGGGGTGTCAAAAAAAGTGACATGCAGGAGGTAATGCTGCGGTATGGCAAGGTTGCCAAGGAGCACACTGAATGCTGAAGACACACGGGGGTTTCAAAAAAAGGGTTACGGCATATCCAAGAGGCACTAGTCGGGTTGATTTGAAATGGCTGAGAGGCGCTGGGTTTGATCAAGCTGATTGATGCTAAGGAATTTGGTCACACAGGGTGTGATGCTATGCAGGGATGTCATGCAGGGGATAAAGGTGAGGATGCTTTCCCATGACTCTACTGATTGCGACTTACAGGATTACATGTTGTCAACTTCTTCTGCTTTTTTTTGCTGGGGCTGCTCATTGCAGGCTGGTATGACCTGGTCTAGCTATTGGAAGTTCTAGCTTTTTAGAAAAGGTTTTGGACTTTTATAAAAAAAATTGATTTCAACAAAAAGAATGTTTAACTAGCTTTTAGTTTTGCCAAGAAAGTGCCATCGTCAGGGCTTGGGGATCATGTAATCTGCCTTTCGCTCTTGGAAAGCAGAGTATGACCCAGAAGAGGTTTTTTCACCACTGGGGATGTTCGTGGGTAGACCTGTTTGTCTGGCCACTGCTGGAGATTTAGACTCTGGCTAGGGAGAAGCTTGCTAGGGAGCAAATTGGATGCTTCTGCTGGAGAGATCCGCTGGGGAGTGTGGCACCGTCGTAGACTGCTACTAGGGATCTGCTAGTGGATATGACACCATCATAGATCACTGCTGGGGATCTACACTCTGCTGGAGACTAATGTCGGGGAAGCTGTTCTTCCATGCCATCTGCTGGGGACTGCTGCAAGGGATTTACCTGGCTAGACTAACTGCTGTCGGATTCTGTTGTCAAACTGCTCAGCTTTTCTCCCTTTTTTACCCTTAGAATGACCAAGTCATGGGGTTCACATAATTTTTGCGCGATGTGGCCATTACCCGTTTTCCTCATGCCTGTGAAGTTGATTGATTATTGTCCATTTTTTGCTCCTAGTCGCAAGACTAGGTCTAGGGATCGCGTGATTTTTGCGCAATGAGGCCGTTGCTGGTTTTCACTCATGCCCGCGACTTATTGGGAAAATCTGTATTTAATGGGGAAAAATTGATCTTCTCTTGTCATTGCTCTGAATGGCACTCCTCTGGGGATAGAGGTGATATTTCCGCTGGGGATATATATGTGATATTAAACTTGCACTCGTAGCTCCTAGAGGATCTAGAAGGACTTGGAATAGGACGAAATGTAGGTTGGAGGACCGAAGTTTGGGACACCCTGAGATTTCTCCTATTGTAGTTGATTTGCACTCCCTCGAAAGTTTTGTTTTATCACAATTGATTTCCATTTTCTGGGGAGATTCTCTGGAGAATTGTACTTTTGGTTTCCCGACGGTTTTTTTTTTGCTCTGCCGGGGAATGTTGAGAGAGGTTGTCTCTGCTAGGAAGGGTGAGAGAGGTTGTCTCTGCTAAGAATAGAGAGGTTGTCTCTGTTCGGGGATTGTTTTTTAGAAAAGGTTGTCCCTGGAAGGTTTTTTCCGTTGGGGGAAAGAGTTTGGAGAGATCGTTTCTGTGGGGGAGTCTCTGGCTTTTAAAAATGTTTCAACTTCTATTTTGGGTTTTCTTTGATGAAAATTTTATAAACTGGGTGTCGACTTCGTCGGGGAAGTTGGGAGAGTTTGTCTCTGCTTGGGGAGTGACTCTGTGGGGGATAGTTTGATGACTCTTTCTGGGGAAAGAAGGACTCTGCTTGGGGGAGATTCGGGGAGTGAACACCCCTTTTGTGATCGTACCTGATTTATCAGGTTGCCTACGTACCCTTTGCAGGATCAGGTCATGACATAGTTCAGGCAAATGATACAGAAGACAAGGGAAGGTGTCCCTGAAAAGGTGTAATGAAAGAAGGGCTATTAGGCTCAAGGGGGCTAACTAGCAAATTTTATTAATTTGTAAACGGGTTACTAGAAAGATGGATGAGGAGTGTGCCAAGGCTGGCCTCCTATCATTTACTGGAGAAACTACAAGTGCAAAGCGCCTACTAGATCTAGACCTTAAGTGTTGTATCATTTGACTTTGTCTATGTTGACGGGCTCTGAGAGGTCTTCATCACCCATACGTCTGAGTCGAAGGGCGCCGCCTAAGAATTTATCTTGGACGATGTATGGGCCTTCATAGTTTGGAGTGAACTTCCCCCTTGGGTCAGAGCGGTTTGGCAACATTTTTCGGAGAACTAGGTCACTGACTTTGATGCTTCACGGCTTGACTTTCTTATTGAATGCCCTAGCCATAAGTAGGCTTGAGAGTGATTGATGGCCTTCAGTCGCCATTCCTCAATCAGATTTAGCTGCTCATACCAGGTCTGTGCCCATTCTGCTTCTGAGAGCTCTGCTTCCATTAACATTCTGAGTGACGAAATCTATACTTCGATGGAGAGAACTGCTTCCATGCCATAGGGTAGAGAAAATGGTGTTACCCCAGTTGAAGTTTGGATGGACGTTTCATAGGCCATTAGTGCGTATGAGAGTATCTCATGCCAGGCAGAGTACTTGGTAGCCATCTTCTCAATGATTAATTTTTAGATTCTTGTTGGCGAATTGAACTGCACCATTGGTCTGAGGCCTGTATGGCATAGAGTTGTGATTTTGGATCTTGAATTTTTGGCAGAGGTCATTCATCCCCTTATTGCAGAAGTTGAGAGCATTGTCTGTTACAATCTCATACGGGACCCCGTATCGACAGATGATGTCCCTTTTCAAAAAACGCTGGACCACGAAGGCTGTGACAGTGGTACAAGAGACTGCTTTGACCCATTTTGTGAAATAATCAATTGCTACCAGAATGAATCGATGTCCATTGGATGCTTTCGGAGTTATGGGTCCAATGACGTCGATGCCCTAAGCAGAGAATGGCCAAGGAACAGTCAGATTATACAGCCTATTCAACGGTACATTTACCATATCGGCATAGATTTGGCACTGATGGCACTTCTGTATGTGCTTACAATAGTTTGATTCCATGGTGGACCAGTAGTAGCCCAGTCTGAGTAATTTTTTAGAAAGCATCAACCCGATCATGTGTGGGCCGCAAGTTCCTCGGTGAACTTCTTTGACTACCTGCGCTGCTTCACTGGTATCTAGGCATCTGAGCCAGAGTAGGTTCGGCGACCTCTTGTATAAGATACCTGCGGAGAGGACAAACTGTTACCAGTCTTCTGATTACCCGACGGTCTGTTTTGGTAGCATCAAGTGGGAAGGTCCCATCCTCGAGATACTGCTTGATGTCTGTATACCAAGGTTTGTTATCTGATACTTCCTCGATCTAAAGGCAGTAGGTAGGCTGATCCTGTTGTTGAATTTCGATCGGCCAGAGCATGATGCTTGTAGGGATCTGTACCATAGAAGCAAGAGTGGCTAGTGCGTCAGCGAATCTGTTTTGATTCCTGGACCTGTGACTGAAGCTGATTCTTCTAAACTGACTGATAGCATGTTGAGGTAGGCCAAGTATGGGACTAGCCTTGCTTCTCCGATGGCCGAAGATTCATTCGCTTGACAGATTACCAAAAATGAGTCACCGTAGACGTCTAACTCTTCAATCCTAATGCTCAGGGCTTTTTTCAGTCCAGCTATGCACGCCTCGTACTCTGCTTCATTGTTGGAGCATTTGAATTTCATCTTGACTAAGATAGGGAGGTGTGCTCCATTAGGAGAGATCGGGATTACTCCTACCCCATGGCCGTGATTGTTGGTAGCTCTGTTAAAGTACAACTCCCAGTTGGAGTACACTTGTTCATCCGCTTCAGCATACAGAATGACTTCGTCTAGAAACTGATCATGTATTGAAACATAGTCTTGTGTTGGACTGTGGGCGAGGTGATCTGCTATCACCTGTCCCTTAATTGACTTCTGAGTCATGTATGTGATGTTGAATTCAGACAACATCATAAGCCATCGGGTAGTACTTTCGGTGGTGGCTGGCTTTTCCAGTAAGTACTTGAGTTGGTCCATCCGAGAGATCAGGATTGTCGGGTAAGAAAGCAGATAGTGCCAAAGACACTAAGTAATCTAGACCAGTGCCAGGCATGTCTTCTCAAGAGGGTGTACCGCTCTTCGTACTCTAACAGGCGCTTACTGATGTAGTAGATGGCTTGCTCTGTTTTGCCTGTCTCGTCATGTTGTGCCAGGATGTAGCCCATAGAGGTCTCTTGTATGAAGATGTAGCGTAGCAGGAGTTGTTTTGGTGTAGGTGGCACAAGTATTGGAGGGTTTAGGAGAGATTGTTTTATTCTGTCAAAGGCTTCTTGGCATTTTACTGTCCAGACTGTAGGTGTGTTCTTCCAGAGAAGCTTGAAGATTGGCTCCTAGATCGGAGTGAGCTGAGAAATGAATCTATTGATGTACTGAATTCTGACTAGGAAACCGTAGATCTCCTTTTCAGTTTGGGGTGCTGGCATTTCAATGATAGCTCTGGCTTTCGCTAGATCGATCTCAATGCCTTGTTTGCTAACTATGAAGCCAAGGAGCTTTCCTGATGAGGCTCCAAAGACATATTTGGCTGGATTCAGTCTCAGGCCGAACTCTCGCAGTCTATCGCAGAGTCTCTTCAAGGTGCTGCCAGGTAGTAAGCGATTTGACGATCATGTCATCCACATAGATTTCTGCTGACTTGTGGATCATGTCATGAAACAGCACCGTTATGGCCCTCTGGTAGGTGGCCAATGCGTTCTTGAGTCCGAAGGGTATTACCTTGTAGCAGAATGTGCCCCAAGGTGTAATGGAGGTTTTCTCCATGTCTTCTTCTGTCATCTTGATTTGGTTGTATCCAGAGAAACCATCCATGAATGAGAGAGTCTCGTGCCCTACGGTGTTGTCGACCAGAATGTCGATTTGTAGGAGAGGGAAGTTATATGTAGGACTTGCCCTGTTCGGATTCCGGTAGTCAATACACATTCAGACCTTGCCATCCTTCTTGGGTACCGGTATTATGTTGGCCAACCACTCAGGGTAGCTTGCTACTGCTAGGAAGCCAGCGTTGATCTGCTTTTTAACCTCTTCCTTCACCTTCTGTGACAATTCGGGCCTCATCTATCTCAGTTTCTGCTTAACTGGTCTGACGTCGGGGTTTACAGGTAGTCTATATACCACGAATTCTGGGTCCAGGCTGGGCATATCTGTATACGACCAAGCGAAGACATCACTGTAGCTCTTTAAAAAACTGATCATGTTTACTCTTTGCTGAGGGTTCATGCTTGTGCCAATCCTGACTAGCCGGGGGTTGTCCTCGGAACCAAGGTTTACTATCTCCGTGTCTTCCATGTTTGACTGCAGAAGTCCTTCACTGTGCTCAAGGAGTTCCAGAATTTCTTGAGGCGGTTCCTCTTCCTGTTCTGAGTCATACTCTACTTCGGAGAGTTTAAGGAGGATTTGAGGGGTAGCCTTGACAGAGGCGATTTCCTGGAACATCAATTAGCTTCAGTTTAGCATGTTTTTTATTGTTGTTTTTGTTGGCTTTAGGACACTAGGCCTTCTAGGGGAAGAGTCCATGTGATTTCGTCATTAGTCGATATGAAATATTTTTTTCGAAAATATGATTTTTGAGTAAAAACATCTGATTTTCATTAACAAAATGACGACTTGTTTCAAAATGACTCATCAAAAAATAGGCTGACAGTGGCCTGACAAATAGGAGCAAAGAGAGATAGATGAAGAAGAAGGGTGATGCTTGGTCACTGTTGTCCTAGACCAACCTATCCTGCACTGTGATTTCCCCGACCTTGAGCGGCCTCGATGGTGAGAGCCCCAGTCTACCAATGAATTAGTGGTTGGTGACTGGAGGACGCTTCGGTGCTGTAAGAGAGGGTGCAGATTTGCTCTCCTACTGGATATTCTGCTTCGATAGCATCTTTGACAGTCAGCTCGTCGAACATCTGGGCCATGCTGAACAGTTCCGGATCTGGAATCCCTGAAGATTCATCACTGGGCTGGGAGACTAAGGCAATAGGTGCAGCAGAGGTTTTAGGATAGGTTTCGAAGATTCCCATGAGGAAGGTTACAAGGATGTGTGGTTGGGGCTCACGTTTTGTCGACTGTCTGCTCTTCTTAGTCAGCTTAGAGAGGTAGTCCTTGTATTTGGGCTTGTTTCCTAATCCAAATAAAGATGTATAGCGAGGAGGAGTGTATCTCTTCTTCATGCCCTGATTCCTGGCACCGAGACCTTTCCCTGGATGGTAGTTCATTTTGGCCATCATTCTGACAAATGATGGCGCTGCTTGCTTGCTTTGTTGTTCTACCTGGGCGATAGAACTAACCTGCTTGAATTGGAATGTCATGAAGGCAGTGCCTTGCCCCAGCTCTTGGATATCCCCGAAGGAACTTCCCAACTCCTTAGAAGGAATGACGATTAGGAGATCATCTTGGATGAACTTGATTCTTTGGTACAGAGAGGAGGGAATGGCTTCGGCCGCGTGGATCCACAGCCTCCCTAAGAGCAAGGTGAATGAGGCTGGCACATTCACAACCTGAAAGTTTGTTGTGAACTGAGCTGGTTCGACCCCAATGGTCAAATCAATGTCACCCAGGTTCTGCCTGGTTGTATTGTCAAAAGCCCTGATGGTCATGGGTCTCTTCTTCACTTGCCCGAGGTTCAGGCCCAGGTTTTGCAGTGTAGAAAGTGTACAGACGTTCAGGTTGGAACCATTGTCAATGAGCACTGATGATAACATTTTGTCCATGGACTGAACTGCTATGTACAAAGCCCGGGTATGATCCCTGTCGATGTCCGGTATTTCCTCTTCCATGAAGGAAATGATTCTGGATTCGAGGATTTGCCCTACCATTTACCCCAGTTTCTCAGGCGTTATGTTTGGTGTTACATGGGCATTGCCGAATACTCAGAGCAATTGCTTCTGGTGATGCTCGAAAGTTAGAAGAAGACCCAAGATAGATATCTGTGCTGGGACCTTGCTCAATTGTTGAGCGATATTAAACTCCTCTGCTTTCTCTAGGATTTTCAATAAAACTGCTAAATTAGTTGCTTCCTTCTATGGGTCTGACACCCCTGCTTTCTCTTTCTCTATACCCTTTACCTTTACTGGCTCAGCTACGAGAGGTTGATATACCCGGCTAGATCTGATTAGGTTGGCTATGCTCTCGCTCTCAAGAATGAGGGAGCGGGGAGTAGGTACTCGATTGAGGTTAAAAGGCGGCTCTAGGATGTAGGGGATCCGGACAGGGCCTGAAGAGGTTGAGGCTTGAGCTGGAGCTGCAGGCCAATTTGTAGGGCAAGGTATAGTATTGATGATCTGTTCGGGGACAGGTATCTGGATTGGAGACTGAATTGTCTGTATGTTTGACTGAGGGAAGGGGATTATGAAGGGGATCAGTAAGAGGGCCTGCTGTTGCTATCATCGACCACGGGTGTGCTGAGTCCTGGTTGCCCTGCCTTGGGCTCTTCCCACTGAATAAAGTTGATTTGATTGTTATGTGGGGCAGTGGCACCTGATTGATGCTGGTGTTGCTGGGGGCCAACTCAACCCTTCCGTCATCCAAGAGATCTTGGATGGCACACTTCAGGCCTATACAATAATCTGTAGCATGTCCTGGGCCTTGGTGAAAGGTGCAATGATGATCGGTATGGTAGTTCTTGTCCTATTTGTCTAGAGGTAAGAGAGGTGTGGGACCTCTCAACTCCAGAAGGCCCTACTTGGTTAGGAATTTCAAGAACTGGCTGAGTGTGTATGGAAGAGGGGTAAATTTCTTGGGGGGACGTTTTTGACCCTGGGCTGGTTGGGCTAGCCGGGTATTTCTGACAACTGATTGTTACTGAGCTGCTGGAGCTGGTAATCTGATGGGTGCTGTGGAAGCAACCATGTGTACGTCTTCTTTCTTTCTATGGTCCCTGGGCCCAATGTTCCTGTTGGATGAGGTAGTTGCCTTGGGGGGATCAAGTCCTAAACTGGAGTGAATTGCCCTGCTCTTGATGGCAATCTCAATATGAGCACCTGTCCTGACGACGGTGCCGAAGTCCACCAATGGTAAGGTCACCATAAGTGTAGAGTAAGGCTACTTTAGAGTGCTCATGAACATGCCTACCAACTTTTCCTTGGGGATAGGAGTCGGGATCTTTGCTGCCATCTCGCTCCGGCCAGCAGGTAGCGTAATCCATGAATTATTCATTGTTACGCTGGCTTAACTGCTCAAGCTGGCTCCTCTAAGGGCGGAGCTCCTGGTTAAAGGAGTATTGTTCTACGAAATTGTCCATGACATCTTGTCAAGTCTTGACTTTCTGCTTGTCTACAGACATCTACCATGTTAGGGATGCCCCCTTCAGACTCTTCTAAAAGTACTGAATGAGCAGGAGTTGGATTTGGTTGTGCTGGAGCATGTCTCCCAAGTACAGTTACAGGTGTTGTTTCAAACAGCCCGAGCCGTCGTATTTATCAAAGTCTGGGACCTTAGAGCCTGCGGGAACAGCATCCCCTGATGAGAAAGTTAAGTCTTCTAGTAATAGATCGGTACTGGTGGATGCACCCTTTATTCTTCTCATTTCCTCTTTCATCTGCTTGATCTAGTCCTGTAAGGAGGGAGTAGGATCTGAGGATTATGGCTAGTCCTGGTTGACGTGTGAGGTCTTACCTTGGATTGTTCTTCATATTGGTCATACTCCTCTCCTCTGCCTATTGCAAGTATGGGGTCAGGTATGATGAAGGGGGGAGGACGAGGCTCTGGTATGGGTTGCTCGGGTGGTTCTCCAGTCGGTATCCGGGTAGAGGGTTCATCGGTTCGGACACCAATTAAAATATTCAGGGATTCAAGAACACCATCAAGCTTTGACTACATGGATGCGATGTCCCTGTCATGTGACTGTAGGATCTCACTGGTTCGCTGGTGCTAATCTGCAGATTCCGCCATTGACTCTAAACTGCTATCTGATTGGGCCGTGTAAGAGCTGCTCTCTGATTGGGCTGTGCAAGGTATTATTTCTATGATTGGTACCTCTATCAAGGCTGCGTCCACAGCTCCTGCTTCTGCAAGAATCGCAGTCGGAGAACGAGTCACAGGTCGGTTCATGCAACTAAAAAAAATGCACCGGCTAATCATGATCATGCATGATGACAGAAAGTAGATGCTAGAAAAATAGGATTTTTCATTGATGTATGAAGAGTGCACTAAGTATAGGGATAGTGCGACTCAAAAAAAAAAAAAAAGGACTCGATCCTAGGCAGCCCATCAGGGATCGCGAAGTCAAGTTGCCAGGGCACACTATTAATTGCTGGAGGGAGGTGACCTCAACCTCCATTGTTGCAAGAGTCTCAGTAGCATTGAACATGCGATATCCAAACTGTTGGATGCGGGAGGTCATCTCCGTCTTTGCACTATCAAGCTGCTCCTAATGGAATTGCAACTGGGCTCGGATGACTGTTGTTTCTCTGGCATCGCCCCGGCATCTCCTGTGGAGAGACTGGATTGTCTGCTCGAGTTGTTCAACCTGCTCTTGTGTGGCTTGGAGTTCACGGCCTTGTTCCGCTTCTTGCTGCCTAAATACACGTTGGGCTTTCAATAGCCTTTTCCATTTTTGCTGGATCTGGAGCTGTCTCTTCAGGAAGAAGTCTGTCTAGGGAACCACCATTTTAGCTAGGGATATGGTTCCGTGTGATGGAGCTGCGACTGGTAAAATGTCAGGATTATCCATCCACTGTCGGTATACTGAGTTGGTCGGTGGTCCTGATGTAACTATGAAGTTCGGCCACTGGTCTCGTCTGGAGCTGCGTCAAGCTGACTGGAAGTGTCGGTGAGGTTGTCGAAGTGCACTGTGAAAGTGATCCAATCATTTTCCTGCCGGTCTATCAATGGGATGCACTGAGGGAGTCCAAATTGTCTAAGGACTCGGAGTGGTGTATAGACTGTGGAGCCTGTTAGACCAGCAAGAATCGTGCATCGTCTGCTAGTGATGACAACACGAGGTAGCCTACTCAGTACAAGCCACTCGCATTGCCATGTGATTTCTTCCTCTAACAGGGTTTGGAGAAGCTGGTAGAGCTTTTCGACGTCTGTAGTTGTTATCAGACCTTTATTCTGAGAAATCTTCTGAGGTAGACTGTAGGCTTCGTGGATGCTGTCAGGTACCGGTATGATTGTAGGTAAGTGACTTACCAACTAAAGGTGAAGGAGGTGTACTAATATAGAAGATGCCCTTTCTACGGTTTGCCGACTGGTTCAGAGCCTTGAGAAGCTCTGCTAGAATGACTGGTACAACTGAGCAGGAGTTATGCATGTCCTCGATGATCTTGACCAGAACTGATTCGACAAGTGAATGGCACCTTGGGAATACTAGCTGAGACATGGCTATCAGTGCAAGGGCGTTGAGACCGGGAAGTTCTGCTACGATGGGGTCAGGGTTCCACTTGCGGTTGTACTTCTTTTCAAGAAAAGACACGGGTATCCGATCAAAAGAGCCGCTAGGGCCGGGCTGTAAGCAGGCAGGCTTGATATGCAAGAACTTGGATTGGTCTGCCTGGTATGTTATCTTGTAGCACGGTACTATGGCTTCGTCGTTCATGTTTAACCCTAGAATGAGCTGAATCTCTTCCAGTGTTAGACAAAGCTTGTTCTTACCAAAATGAAATACCATGTGAGATGGGTTCCAACACTAGATAGCAGTGTTCATGCGATGTGAGTCCGGGTTAACCACGGATAGGTCTAGGATAGCCCCGATTTTGTAGTATTGAGCCCAAGCGAGATGCTGACTCGAGGTAAAGGCCCTAATTGCTTTCTGGAAGTTGTCATCACATGCCCCTTGAGAAGTTAGATGCACGGGCTTTGATGATCGACCCATTTACTGGATTATCACTGAAGGACCTGCCATCTACCTGGACAATATACAGACTCTGTGAGTGTACTGTGTATGCAGATGGGAATGCAAGATGATGCAATATTTTTTTGATTTTTGATTTCATTGGCTGTGACAAGGCACATGTGATCTGATAGGGTAGACGAATGGAGGTCCGACGTGCTTTATCCCAGATTGTTGAAAACCGAAGGACCTATTAGATCAAGGTTGGTCTGAGGCCTATCTACTTGGGATTTGGTCCTCATATGCTATGTCAGGAAGTAGGGTTGGATGTAGTTTATTATAAGCAAATGTTTGGCTCATTACATGCCCCTAGGTGGGTGGTTATTCGGGTAGAATGTGCCCAGGTAGTCAACCATGACTGAGGATAGGTATAGGGTGCAAGCAGGTTAGGGTTTATAGTAACCCTCCCTAGATGGGCTTCTTGTAGACTATACCCTAACCTAGGCTATATGTATGAATGCTGGTTTGATGTAAGTGTGTTCCTAGTAGGATGGGGGGATCACTTAACACCGTATATGCGACTCCTCGGTATAGAACATACCTGAAAATGGACGATTGGTGTAAACGAGAGCATTCAGAATCTTTCCTTGAGGGTAATCACCCAACAGGAGTAACTCCAGAGACCTCCAAGACGTTTAAGCCACTAACACTGAGGATGATCATCCAGCAGCCGTTAACGTAATAAGTCTGTCTACTGGGTTGAATAAGATAATTACACTACTATGACATGTATGGATGCACAGTACACAGTTAACAAAAAGATGTAAATGATTTGTGTTAAGTTAAATGCTTAGGCATTTTAATCAAGATTAAGGTTTAGTTGGCTTAAACCTGGGTTCCCGATTGAACCCTGAGTGTCCCGATTACCCCAGTAGAGACGCCAAAGCTGTGAGCACAGATTTCCATGACCACTCACAAAAAGAGATGTGTACTACCCCTCACGGGTGTGTGAAGGGTTATAATTAAGAGTCGACACCTATTCATTCAAAAGGGATAAGTCCCCCGAGTTTGGATAAGATCTTGGTCTGTGAGTGAGATCAGGGTAAGGTGTTCAGTTAAGTCCGGGGAAGGTGTTAGGCACCTTGAGGCTTCCATTTTTACAATGGGTCTGTACTCCCCAAGTTTAAGCCAACTAAAGTTAATCTTGTTTAAAATGTCGGAAGGTTTAAGTTAACACTAATCCAAGAAAAGAAAAGCTAACAGGGGTCAAACCTGGGTTGGGTTGCCTACCTACTCAAAAGTTGAGATCAGACCGAGCGTAGTTATGACATATGAGCCTCTGCCGAGGCTAGGGGCGTGTGTGTGTGCACCAAGGGTGGCTAACATGGACTAGTCCAGTAGATTAGGGTTTGGTTGACCGACAGGGGTCAAGTGCAAGGTATTCAAGCCCAGTAGGCTTAGGGGTAGTCCGATAGACTAGGGTGGAGTCTGGCCAGGGTTAGGGTTGCTAACTGGGGTTAGGATAGACTAACCATGGTTAGGGTTGCTAACCACAGTTAAGGAGAAGTAAGATTTAGCCAGGTAGGCTAAGGGGAGGCCCGGTAGGCCGAAGATAAGTCCGGTAGACTTGGTTTTTAGGCTCGGTAAGCCGTAAACCGAAAGTAACTGTGATTAGGGTTGCTAACTGAAGTTAAAAGGGATCTAACTGTGGTTAGGGTAGCTAACCAGGGTTAGGAAGAAGGCCAAATTCAATTTTATGGTCCAAGTGATTTTTAGGATTTTTTGATTATTTTCCCAAAATTTGTGGGGTTAAAGGGTGCTTAACCATGGTTAAATATTAACCAGAGGTGCATTTAACCACGATTAAGGGTTTGGTAAAGTCTGAGGTGGCCCAGGGGCTAGGCAGGGCCTAAAGTAGCCTCCTACCAGGCCTGGGCCCTTGCAAAAGCCTAAAATCAAAAATAAAATTAATGTCGTTAATGGTATTACCGACATTAAAAAGGTATTTTTAACTGTGGTTTTTTCACAAAAAGATTTAACTAGGGTTAGGGTGTAACCCAGGATGAACCAAGATCATGGGAGTATAGAGGGGACTCCAGAGAATGTTTTGAGTCTGGTGTGGGCCTCAGGGGATGGCTAGATTGGGCCCCATAGAGCTGCAAGGGTGTTGAACAAAAAACTGCCTATTGGTGGTAAATGTTCTATCGCCAATCTGAAGGCAGGCCAAATAAAGAATGGTGGTAGAACATTTATCGCCACTCTGCATAGTAAGCGAAAAAGCAATGGTGGTAGATGTTCTACTGCCACTATGTAAAGTTGGTTTTTTGTCCAGGGGCTGTACGTAGAGGTAACCAACCAGGGGATCCCTTAAGAACTAAGGGACTCCCAAAAGGTCCGTGGTGGTCTGCCATGCTTAATGGAATGGTATATACCCTTAGGGGTTCACCTTACCGATGAACAAGGTGGGTGAACACGCTGTTAGGTTCGGTTTACAGATTTAAAACACCAAGATAGCATAAGAAAACGTCCCCTAGAGATGACCAGAGGCTCAAATGAAGGATAAAACAGTAAAAAAAAATGGGTAGGGAGTACCCCCACTCTACACTCTATTTCTGCCAAAGGGGGTGGTCTGTGCACAGGTGGTGGTGCTACTGTGGTGAAGTTGTAGCCACTGGGGGAGCTCGAGGCAGGTCCAGGGGAGTCCTGGGATTACGACCAGGATGTTGAAGAAGCTGAGGGAGAGGGTTTCGAATAGGGCTTCACCTATGGGGATTTGCAGACTGTTTTCAAGGTGGAGGAACTGGTTTTATATAGAAGAGGGGCTTGGGACCTCATGGGAATTAAAAGGGAAGGCTTGGGAGGGGGTTGGACCTGGTGGAGGGTCGAGTGGGAAGCCTGAAGGCAGAGTTTGAGGTCAAGGGTGGAGTGTGCAGGGCGTCTGCAGTCTGCCAACTCGATTTCAGACATTAGTAGTAGAGGATCTACCACTAATGTGAAAACAGGCATTTTTAAACCCTAAGGGCTAAGGGTTCAGGCCTTATAGGCCATGGACTCTAGGGTTTAAGCCCCAAGGGCTCTAGGGCATAACTAGGATTCACCTAGGGTTTAACTAGGGTTCACCTAGGGTTTAGTCCTAAGGGTAGGGTTTGGTCCTAGGGTTTGACATAGGGTGAGTCCTAAGACTAACTATAGGCTTACCTAGGGTGTAGGAAACTTAGCAGGTGGTAACCATGGTTAAAAGACATTAACCATGGTTAGATGGGGTGTAAAAATTGGATGTTTATAGGAATAAAACTTTTGCAACCAAATACTTTAAAGTAACCAATATTGGGTGATCTCCCTCTCCAAAGTTTTTTTTTTTTGGAAGGTAAGCTGGGGTTAGGCGGACCCATTCCAAAGTTCATAAGGAGTTTTATTTAATTTGTTTCTTATTACAACCCTATTAATCACATAACAAGATGTATTAATGGCCTTAGCCAAAAAATAATTAGGTAATTTATGTTCATTTAACATAGTTCTTCCTATTTCTTGCAAAGATCTATTCTTTCTTTCAATTACCTCATTTTGCTAGGAGTTCTAGGGACAAAGAAGTTATGGTTGAAACCATTTTCTTCACAAAAAGAATCAAGTTCTTAATTCTTGAATTCTCCACCTATAGCACTTCTAATAGAATTAATGGAGTAGCCTTTTTCATTTTGTACTCTTTTACAGAATTTTTTAAACAAGACATGTAGTTCACTTTTATGAGATAGAAATAACACCCAAGTGAATCTAGAATAGTCATCTACAATAACAAAAGCATTAAGTTTTCCGGCTAAGCTAGTAACATCATTTGGCCCAAAAAAATCCATATATAATAATGCTAATGGCTTAGAAGTTGATATTACAAGTTTCTTTTTGAAAGATGATTTGATTTGTTTTCCTAGTTGGCAAGCATCACAAACTTTATCTTTTGAAAACTTGGTTTTAGGCAAGCCTTTTACAAGTTCATTTCTAGATAGTTTAGATAACAAGTCTATACTTGCATGGCTTAACCTTCTATGCCACAACCAACTAGTCTCATTAATAGCTGAAAAACATATTAGGTTTTGAGAAATGAGTTCATCAAAATCAATTGTATACACATTTTCATATCTATGAGCAATGAACATTGTATTAATGTTATTGTAAAGTCTATGTTTTTTGGTGATGACATATTCCGGTGTCAAAACAAGTGAGTCTAGGTGTGTATCTTGTGTCATTACCTTCATGCATCTACGCTAAAGCAAGATGAAGACCAAAGAAGACCGATTGATCCACTCGATTGATCATTTCCTTCATAGGATGGTAAGTGACCTAGATACCATACTACCATAGGTGAGATTTGACCTAGAATTATCCTAACATGATGGCTTAGGTGATGAGATAAACAGTGCAAAACTTGTTTTAAATTCTGAAATTTTTCAAAAACATTAAGGTTGCTTGTTTAGAGCGTATCTCACAAACCGTAGCTCAGATTTTACTTCATAATATGTCAAAATGACCGCGTCAAAAATAGCTACAACTTTCATGAAGGGTATGAGACCCAAAATCGAAGTTTGAAATTCGGATTGGCACCTCAGGGTCGACCCTGACCATTTTGGGTCGACCCTGGGTATATAACATTTTGTACGGCAAAATTCAACAAAGAGTTGCAAAAGTGAGGGTCGACCTTGAGGACCATCCGGTCGATCGAAAGGCACCATCTGGTCGACTGAATGTGCCCCATGGTTCGATCCTGATATGGGATTTTTCCTATTTTCGTTTTTCTTGCTATTTTTCACTTTTGGCAACTTCCATACTTGGTTTTTGAGTTCCCTATTTATGGTGAACCTTTCTAGTTCGTGGAGTAGAACTTTGGGGGAAGTATTGAGAAGGTTTTTAACTCCTTCTAGAGTTCATAAAAGCTCTGGAAAACTGAGTGTTCTCCTCCCCTTTTGTTAGTGCATTAAACCTAGAGTTTGCAAGCCTAAAGTTCCATTCTTGCTTGTTTGGACTTGTCCTTTGATAGAAACCATCTAGGTATTAATTTATATCAAACCATCAACCCGTTCTGGATAGAACACTTGGCCAGAGTATTCCAGAGCCTTTGCGAAGGAGATCGATCCTAGAAGGATCGTGGTAGAGTGATTTGGTCGATGGATTCCGAAGCCGTCATTGACGGAGATCGATTGGAAGATCGTGGACTGTTTTTGAGACACAAAGAGAAGTACGAGCGGCTGCGGTTGATCACGGGACTTGAGAGTACGTGATGAATTTTCGAGGCGTGGAGGACTAAAAATTGAAGGATCGTGGTGTTGAGTCCGAAGGAGTCAAGTTTGAGTCTTGTAAGTTCTTGTTTACTTTGTTTTAGTGGATTCTCATGGCTGGACTAGGTCCCGTGGTTTTTCCCGAAAGGGTTTTTACATAAAAATTCTTGTGTCGTGGTTGCGTGATTCTCTATATTTCCGCACTTGATTATCATCTTCCCTTAAGATTAATAGCTTAATTTTTAAAATCATTGAAAGGGTAGATAGACTATTAGGGAAACCGAACCATCTCCTCAATCTTGTAAATTCTCAACTCAAACCATAGATTTGGGATTCACCAGAATTAGATTTTTTCAATTGGTATCAGAGCGGGTTCACTAACTTTTTAATGTGATCTTGTCTCATATTTTTCGGTGAATATGAATCTCCAAAGAGAGGGAGGATCCATCTCTTGTCCCCCATTATTTGATGGGAATAATTATGCTTATTGGAAAGCTCGAATGAGAGCGTTTCTAAAATCATTAGATGAGAGATTATAGTTCTCCATTGAACAAGGTTGGACCCATCCAACAAAGACAAAGACCATAGATGAGCAAGGGTCTAAATGTAATCTTCGCCGCTGTCACACTCGAAGAATTTCGACGTATATCTAAGTGTGACACTTCGAAGGAGGCATAGGACATTCTTCAAATTACCCATGAAGGGACTACAACTGTCAAGATCTCCAAACTTCAATTACTGACCTCTAAGTTTGAAAAGTTGATGATGGATGATAATGAAACTTTTGATAGTTTTCATGCCAATTTGAGTGACATTGTCAATTCTAACTTCAATCTAGCGGAAAGAATTCCTGAGTCCAAAATTATTAGAAAAATTTTGAGATCTCCACCTGAGAGATTTCGATCGAAGGTTACCGCCATCGAGGAGAGTAAAAATGTTGATGCTCTCAAACTTGAAGAGTTGGTTGGTTCTCTCCAAACCTATGAAAACCCATCTAAGAAACCAAAATCCATTGCCTTGAAGTCCGTCAAGGATTCCAAAGATGGTTCAGATAGTGACTCTAAGGAGGAAGAAGAAGAGTTAGCTTTATTTGCAGAGAAATTTAGAAAATTTTTGAAACTTAATGAGAGATTTAATCTGAAAGGACAAAAATCCCTTGAAAAGCCCAAGTCCAAGCACTTTGAAAACAAGAAATATTTTAAAAGTTTGGACAAAAAATCCCAAGGTGTTCAATGCTATGAATACCAAGGCTACGGCAATATTGCCACTGAGTGCTCTAATAAGAAAAGATTTAAGGGCAAGGCAAGGGATGATAGCGAATCTGAATCTGAGGAATCAGATAGTTCTTCTTGTGAGGAGACTAGGGGTTATGTGGCCTTCACTGCATCCTTATCTGGGATTGAGAAATCTTCTTCAAATGCTGTGAGTAACCAACAATGTTGTGATGGTGAGGAGGATGAAGAGAGTCAGAATGACTCAGATTCTGAGGGAGAGCTTGAGGCAGTCTATAATGAACTATTTCAAGAATGCCTAAAGCTGAAAAAGGTTCAGTTTTCCATGTCTAAAAAGATCAAATCTATTGAAATGGAAAAAGATGCCTTAAACCAAGTGGCTTCAAGGTTGAGAGCTCTTGTGTCACAGCTTGAGGAAGAGAAGGCTTCCCTCCTAGCCAAGACTCAGCTTCTTGAATATGATTTGCATGTTTGTCTTGATAAAAAGACAAGTCTCGAAATCAAGTTCGCTGATCTTGAGCAAAATCAGAGGTGTGGAGATGAGAAGGGAACTCCATCCACCTCGAACACTGAGCCTGGTGCTAAAAGGCACCCTCCTGCTAAAGGGAAAGGCCCTTCTATTCAAAAATTCATCCCTACATGTCATAACTGTGGAGTGAAGGGTCATATTAAGCCTCGATGTCCTAAACTTCGAAGAATGTCCAATCATGGTTCAAGGAACCAACACAACTTTAATGGGAATCTTCAAAGGAGAGTCGAGGTCCTAGTGGAGAAGTCTAGGAGTTTATGTCAGGATGTGATAAAGATGGCTCACAACTCTAGACAGTGGCATGGTCATGACACTCCTTATGCTAGACACTACACACAATGCTTCACTATTGAACTGTTCACTAAATGTGTCTAAGTGAATTGGCTATGCTTTAGCATTCCATGAGATTTAGTTATATGGGTACCCTCAGTCGGACTAACTAATCATGTTCTTCATTGAATTTTTAATTTTAAATTACTACTGCTTGGAATGCTTTTGATGCATGTTTGTGTGGCACGTGAAATTTTTGTATTATTATTATGTGGTCTCTTATTGGTTTACTATGGGCCTTTCTAGCATAAGTGCTCAGTTTTTGGTGGTATTCCTGATCTTAGGGAGAGAAGATCAAGTTGAGTTGTTAAGGGGGAGTTCTATGCCTGAGTAGTTGAGGGGGAGTTTGTGCTTTATATTTATATCTTGTTCCCCACTCTTTAGTCCCTCATTGTCTGCACTTGATTGGTTGTACTGTGGTTGCCTTAATATTTCATATTTGCTAAATTGGTATATTTTTTTGTGATATTGGCTTCATGAATACCTTTGGCAATTGTGCCAAAAATGGGGAGAATGTTGGGTATTATTTCCCAAGTTCAGTACATTCCTTGCATTACCTGTGCTTACTTAGGTTTATATTCCATACATGCTTCATTGGGTGTTTTGTTTATGAGCATGTTCAGATGTAGGGTTGTAGCAGATAGAATTTACTTGACAAGAGCTTTAGTGTATTTATTCAAGATGATTTGTTAATTGGTGTCATGTAATAATGTTGGAGTCATGTAATGTCCTAATTCACTGTTTTGATGTGTTTGGGTGAGTTTGTGTCAAGTCATGTACTTCAGTTTGGTTTTGCCACGAAATTGCCAAAGGGGGAGATTGTAAAGTCCATGTTTTTTGGTGTTGGCATATTCCAGTGTCAAAACAAGTGAGTCTAGGTGTGTATCTTGTGTCATTACCTTCAAGCATCCACGCCAAAGCAAGATGAAGACCGGTTGATCCACTCGATTGATCATTTCCTTTATAGGATGGTAAGTGACTTAGATACCATACTACCATAGGTGAGATTTGACCTGGAATTATCCTAACATGATGCCTTAGGTGGTAAGTGACCTAGACTAACCATACGGACCCTAGGTGATGAGATAAACAGTGCAAAACTTATTTTCAATTCTGAAATTTTTCAAAAAAACTAAGGTTGCTCTTTTTGAGGGTATCTCACAAATCGTAGCTCAGATTTTACTCCATAATATGTCAAAACGACCACGTCGAAAAGATCTACAACTTTCATATGGGGTGGAAGACCCAAAAACGAAGTTTGAAATTTGGGTTGGCACCTCAGAGTCGACCCTGACCATTTTGGGTCGACCCTGGGTATATAACATTTTGTATGGCAAAATTCAACAGAGAGTTGCAAAAAGTGAGGGTCGACCCTGAGGACCATCCGATCGACCGAAAGGCACCATCCGGTCGACCGAATGTGCCCCATGGGTCAACTCTAATATGGGATTTTTCCTATTTTCATTTTTCTTGCTATTTTTCACTTTTGGCAACTTCCATACTTGGTTTTTGAGTTCCCTATTTATGGTGAACCCTTCTAGTTCGTGGAATAGAACTTTGGGGGAAGTATTGCGAAGGTTTTTAACTCCTTCTAGAGTTCATAAAAGCTCTGAAAAACTGAGTGTTCTCCTCCCCTTTTGTTAGTGCATTAAACCTAGAGTTTACAAGCCTAAAGTTCCACTCTTGCTTGTTTGGACTTGTCCTTTGATCCATCTAGGTATTGATTTATATCAAACCATCAACCCGTTCTGGATAGAATACTTTGGCCGGAGTATTCCGGAGCCTTTGTGAAGGAGATCGATCTGAGAAGGATCGTGGTAGAGTGATTTGGTCGGTGGATTCTGAAGCCGTCATTGACAGAGATCAATAAGATCGTGGACTGTTTTCGAGACACAAAGAGAAGTACTAGCGGCTGCAGTTGATCATGGGACTTGAGAGTACGTGATGACTTTTTGGGGCGTGGAGGACTAAAAACTGAAGGATTGTGGTGTCGAATCCAAAGGAGTCAAGTTCGAGTCTTGTAAGTTCTTGTTTACTTTGTCTTAGTAGATTCTCACGGCTGGACTAGGTCCGTTGTTTTTCCCGGAAGGGTTTCCACATAAAAATCCTTGTGTTGTGGTTTGCGTGATTCTCTATATTTCCGCACTTGATTATCATCTTCCCTTAAGATTAATAGCTTAATTTTTAAAATCATGGAAGGGTAGATAGACTATTTGGGAAACCGAACCATCTCCTCAATCTTGTAGATTCTCAACTCAAACCATAGATTTTGGATTCACCGGAATTAGATTTTTTCAGTTATCTTTGTCTTTAATGATGCATACTTTTGATTTAAAAGATACATTTACTCATTTCACTCAATTGACTTATACTAATTAAGTTATGCTTAAGACCTTCAACTAGCAAGACATTTTCAATAAAAGTAGAAGGTCACATGTCCTCCAGCCTTTGGAGTGATTGAGATGAATAGCTCTTTGTTCCCTGACATGTGCCTTGAGCATCCATTATCCAAGAACCATCTTGTCTCGGAGGAGTTAGATTTCAAACATACCTACAAGATAAGATTTAAGTAACTCCAACATATTTTCCTCCCGATACACACACAGTTTTGGTTGGAACCCAAACTGATTTTTGAATAGTCTTGGGTGGGTCAGTTCCTTTTGGGACCCAAACCATGTTTGGTCCTTTAAGGATGGTCTTGGGAGTGTGATCCCTTTGGGACCCAAACTTTCTTTATTATTTTCTTTCCATTAAAAGTGAAGAAAGCATTGGTAGGTGGGTTTAAAGCATTTGAAGATTTTGAAAAGAAATTTTGGTACTCTTTTTGTTTTGCAAAAAGGTTGTAACCAAGACCGGCCTTTCCAAAGACACATCTTTGTTGGCCCAAAAGTCTTTCAAGATTCTTTTCTCCCGTAGACAAGGTGTGAACAATTTTAGTCAAATCTTTGACTTTTGCTTTAAGTTCTTCACACTCACAAGGTGATCCTTGGGATGAATTTTGAAAGTTCTTTAATTTTCCATTTAAAACTTCATTTTCTTTAGCTAGGGTGGTCTTTTCATTTTGTAGATCATCTTTTTAATAAAGTTTCATTTAAGCTTGATAGAGAGATATTATCCTTTTTAAGTTGTTTATTCTTTGATCCTAGTTTTAGAAATTCAATGTAAAGTTCATCAAAGGCTTTCCTAATTTCTTCATATGAAAGAGATTCATTTGGGGAATAATTTACCTCTTCATTTTAAAGAGCCATTAGGCAAATGTTGGCGACCTCTTCATAACTGGAGCTTCCATCCGACCCACTTTCTTCTGAGTCGTCCCATGCAACCTTCATTGCAATTGATTTGCTCTTTCTTGCTTGATTCTCCTTTAGATATTTCTTTGGAGAATTCTCTTTTGTAAGGCCTCTTCTTGAAGTACTTTTTGTGCTTTAAGAACTTCTTGAATTTCTTTGCCATTAGAGCAATGTCATCATCTTCCTCACTTTCTTCTTCCTCACTTTCTTGAGTAGTCTCTTCAAGGCAAGTCTCTTCTTTGCTTTTGGCTCATCTTCTTGATCCTTCATTATGACCTCATGTGTCAAGAGAGATCAAAGAAGCTCATCCATTGGAAGCTTTGTCAAATCCTTAACTTCTTGAATGACAGTGACTTTGGGATCCCAGCTTTTTGGGAGTGAGCGAAGTGAGCGAAGAACTTTCCTTACATTTTCTGCATTAGAATAACCTTACCAAGAGATTTTAGCCTACTCAAAATATTAGTAAAGCGAGTAAACATATCTCCTATAGATTCATCCTTTTCCATTTGAAAAGTTCATACTTATGAACTAATATTCTTATCTTTTCTTCTTTTACTTGATTCGTGCCTTCATATGTGACTTGAAGTTTGTCCCATATCTCTTTGGTAGAATCACATCCAGAGATTTTATTACACTCCTATGGACTTAGAGCACAGTACAAATTGCTAATTGCCTTAGCATTGGTTTGGATGAGTTTAATGTCAACCTCATTCCACTCTTCTTCAGTTTTAGGGATTCTAACATCATCAACTACTTTTGTGGGTAGATGAGGTCCTTTGACAATGACTTTCCAGCAGTCATAGTCAAGAGCTTGGATGTAAACCATCATCTTAGTATTCCAATAATTATAGTTTTCTCCATTAAACAATGGAGGATGGGTGGTCGACTGACCCTCTCCTAAGGTAGTAGCAAATATGTTTGCCATATAAGGATCTTTAACTCAAGATGGTTATGTTTGCCCAGTTAATGAACCCTAGAGGGGGGGTGAGTAGGGTCAATGGCAATTTAAAACTTAAGCTGAGTGATTTTTGCGGAATTAATAATTAATCACTACTACTACCAACAAATAATAAGAGATAAAAAGATAGAGAAAGAGACAGAGATACCAGACACCAGATGTGTTATCGGGGTTCAGCAACTTACTTACATCCCCGCCTTTAAGCTTCCCACTTTAAGAATTTTCCACGATTCCAATAATCATACTCTTCTTTACGGGCAAAGAGCAAGTCTTTACAAATCCTTTTGCAGGCTCAAGAATAACCTTTTACAATCCTTTTAGCAGGCTAAGGAATAACCTCTTCAAGAGAACACCTTCTCTTGGATATAAGAAGACTCTTCTCAAAAGGTGCAAGAATCCCTGATTTTTGACTTTCAGTTTATACAGAAATTGATTGGATTTAAAATCTGAATTTGAAAGCTCCTAACTGAGCTAAACAAGAATGGAATGCAAAGCTTACAATTACTCAAGATTGATTGGAATTGAATGCTCAGAGAATAAGGGATTGGGATTCCAGGTATTCAATACAAAAATAAAGTATTGATTGTTGGAAGTTTGGGAGTGATGTATGAGTGATAAAACAATATTGAAATTCTTTTTTTTTTAATCATAAATCAGCTCTATATATAGATGAGCAATCAATATGGCCCTTGGGACTGCATTTAATGTGAGCTAGCCGTTGAAAACTAGCCGTTACACGATTTTCCCACAGGAACTCGCCGACGAGTGAGTGAGGATCAAGTCTGAGTCATTAACGAGTGGGAACAGAAGCAAATCAGAATTTTTCTGTCATCCACTCGACGACGAGTCTCTTGTACTCTTCGACGAGTCTACTGAAATTTTTCAGTAAACTAATCTTAATGTGACCAAATTCATGGGAATTGTGCTTGGATCCTTAGTGTAGCACCCCGGACTTTTTCATCCTTAATGAATAGCACCTTCGTAGCTAATTGGCCGTTTTTGTAGTCTAATTAATAAATAAGGGAGAAATCGGAAATTCCGAAACGTCAGAAATGTTCGTTTTCGAAAGACGGATCCAACGCAAGTTGAATCGTCGAAATCCGACGAGCGAGTCAAAAGATATGGTCAAAACAGTCCAGACATACAGAGCACCGATTGCTCGGTCCAGTCAGCGATCGATCGGTAGCTATCGCACGGTCAGAAATTTTGTATGGGGAAATTTTCCAGAGAGTGAGTTTTTGACCGGTCGATCGGTCATAAACACCGATCGCTCGGTAGGCAACTGATCGATCGGTAATAACCACCGATCGCTCGGTCCCCGCGTTTTTGCAAAATTTTAGTAAGGGCGTTTTCGTCTTTTGGGTGTTAAACCCTTACCCATAAGGGTTTGCTCGACCCTTTGAGGCCTCACTTACAACATTTGAGGGATTTTGAGAGATAGAGAGAGAAGAGGAGAAAGCTCTAACCTAGGGTTTGGTTTTGAGAAGGAAATCAAAGGGGGTTTAAGAACCACAGCTCACCCCAACTCGAGTTGCTTCAAAATCGAGGCTCAAGCTCGTGTGTGAACCATTCTCCAAGCTAGGGCAGCAACCCAAGCACGTTTTTGAAAGGGGTTTCTTCCCCAACTCAAGTCTCCTTCAAGCTAAGGTGTTCTTCTTTCAAGTTGGAGCTTCAATCAAGGTTTCTACCAAGGATCAAGCCTTGATCTAAGGTTAGTACACCCTACTAACTTACCCTAGCAATAAATCTAGGTTTTCCCTTATGAAATATGATTCTTGTTAGTATGTTTTATTCCTTGCAAAATGTGTCATCTATAATAAATATAAACAAGATAAAGAAATGGTACGGATGCTTGGATGGAGGTTGGATACGGCGATTGGATGCCGAATGTGTGATGTATGATGTGTGGGTTGTGGATTGGAAAATGGAGGATGGGCATAGTACAAATAAAAAACTTACCATTGTGTGATTGAATGAAAATATGCATTTAAAATAAGGAGATAAACTACTAAGGAATAATGTATGAAAGTGTTTGACAAAATACCTAAACTATGAATAAATGATCTCAATGAAGAATATAGAAATGGGTTTTATGCATGCGTTCTTATAAATGATAAATTGATCAAATGTTATGCAAACTACTTATGTTACCTATGTTCATGTAGCACCCCGGACTTTTTCATCTTTAATGAATGGCACTTTCGTAGCTAATTGGCCGTTTTCGTAGTCTAATTAATAAATAAGGGAGAAATTGGAAATTCTGAAACGTCAAAAATGTGCGTTTTCGAAAGACGAACCCAACGCAAGTTGAATCGTCGAAATCCGACGAGCGAGTCAAAAGATATGGTCAAAACAGTCCAGACATACAGAGCACCGATCGCTCGGTCCAGTCAGCGATCGATCGGTCCATAACCGATCGATCGGTAGCTATCGCACGGTCAGAAATTTTGTATGGGGAAATTTTCCAGAGAGTGAGTTTTTGACCGATCGATCGGTCATAAACACCGATCGCTCGGTAAGCAACCGATCGATCGGTCATAACCACCGATCGCTCGGTCTTCGCGTTTTTGCAGAAATTTCATTAAGGGCGTTTTCGTCTTTTGGGGGTTAAACCCTTTCCTATAAGGCTTTGCCCGAGCCTTTAGGGCTTCATTCACAACACTTAAGGGATTTTGAGAGATAGAGAGAAAGGAGAAGGGGATTTACAACTAGGGTTTTCCATTGGAGAAGGAATCAAAGGGGTTTAAGAACCCTAGCTCACCCAACTCGTTTTGCTTCAAATTCAAGGCTCAAGCTCGTGTGGGGTTCCCTTCTCAAGCTAGGGCAGCACTCTCTACGGTATTTTCAAAAGGGTTTCCTACCCAATCAAGTATAGTTTGAGTAAGGGCTTTCTTCTTCCAAGTTGGAGTTTAAATCAAGGTCTACACCAAGATCAAGCTTCGATCCAAGGTTAGTACACCCTACTAACTTCCCTTAGCAATAGTCTAGATTTTCTATTGTGAAATGTGACTCTTGGTAGTATGTTTTCTTCCTTACAAAATGTATCATCTCCACTATATATAAACAAGATAAGAAAAAGGTATGGATGTGTGGATGGGATGTCGATCGAGGCGATTGGATGCCGTATGGATGTTGTGTGATGTGTGAAATGGAAAATGGAAGATGGGCACTTTACAAATAACGAATCTACCTTGATTTCTTGATGAAAAATACGCACTAAATAAGGGAAATGGAAGGACTAAGAAATGTGGCCCACCACCGTGTGTTTGATAAAATGACTAAACAAGGGATAAATGGACTTAATGAAGAAAATGGAAATAGAAATTGTGTAAATTTTCTTAGGAATGATAAATTGCTCAAATGTGCTATATGTTGCCTAAATTTTCATACCACTATGTTAAGGATTGAAATGCCCTATTCATGTGATCCGCCCATTCAAGTATGTCATCATGATTGCCACTATTGACAAGCACACAAGCACGCATGCATGCATGAATTGGGTTTTCCAAGAGTAATTGTGCATAATAAAGCAAACAAGAGAAAGAACATGACAAGGAGGTTGGTAGCCCAAGGAAGGGTGCTAGCCTCTGGCTCACAAGTGAAATGAATCAAGAACATGACAAGGAGGTTGGTAGCCCAAGGAAGGGTGCTAGCCTCTGGCTCACAAGTGAAATGAATCAAGAACATGACAAGGAGGTTGGTAGCCCAAGTGAAGGGTGCTAGCCTCTGGCTCACAAGAGATATGAAACAAGAACATGACAAGGAGGTTGGTAGCCCAAGGAAGGGTGCTAGCCTCTGGCTCACAAGTGAAATGAATCAAGAACATGACAAGGAGGTTGGTAGCCCAAGGAAGGGTGCTAGCCTCTGGCTCACAAGAGATATGAAACAAGAACATGACAAGGAGGTTGGTAGCCCAAGGAAGGGTGCTAGCCTCTGGCTCACAAGTATACCAGTCAAGAACAAATCAAGACATGAAATACAAGACAAGACATGAGACACATACATGATTTGACCGAGACACGAAAAAGGTTTCCGAGACATGAGTTTTACCGAGGTTTTTGCATTCATACACGCATGTCAAGATATGGCTATGTATCGTATGTTTTCACTATTGTATCTTGTATTGCTCACTGTTGTTATGCTTTCGCTATTGTTATGGTTAGCTAGTAGTTTGTACTCGCTGAGTATTCCATGCTCAGCCGTACTTTTATGTCGGCAGGTACTGTGGATGTCCTCGACCCCGAGCCTTGGGTCGAGGAGGAGTATGTAGAGGAGAGGGAGCCACCTATCCCATGGCAGTCTCAGGAGGATGGGGACTTGGATGTGTGGCCATACCTCGACTACTGTTGAGAGGAGAGGGTTAGAGAGTTCCTTTTTGTATTTTGATAGGTGGGCATGTCCACCTTTACTTTGATTGTATTTGGTATATGTTAACTTGGAATACTATTTGGAGTTATAGAAGAAAAGAAAAAGTTGGCTTATGCTTCCGCACTTATGTTTAGTTTCCGCGCTCTGATTTTCATTGTATTATATTATGTTTAGCCTCTTGCATTACAGGATGGTTTGACAGGTACACGTAGTCACCTCTAAAGTATCCCTTAACTCCTAGGGGGTATTTTGAGGCGTGACAGTTCATATCATGAATTGAATTATAATGTCATATTTTGGTTATTCCCATTATCATGATTGTCACTATGGACACGTACACGAGCACGCATGATAGCATGAACCGTGATTTCAAGAGCATGTGCATATAAACAACAAGAAAATATTGCATGTCAAGGAGGTTAGTAGCCTCTGGCTCACAAGTGCATTGCATATCAAGGAGGTTGGTAGCCCAGAGACATTCGGGTACTAACCTCTGGCTCACAAGAAAACCATGCATCTCATATCAAGGAGGTTGGTAGCTCAGGGACATTCGGGTGCTAGCCTCTGGCTCACAAGTGCATTGCATATCAAGGAGGTTGGTAGCCCAGGGACATTCGGGTACTAACCTTTGGCTCACAAGAAAACCATGCATTTCATATCAAGGAGGTTGGTAGCCCAGGGACATTCGGGTGCTAGCCTCTGGCTCACAAGTGCATTGCATATCAAGGAGGTTGGTAGCCCAGGGACATTCGGGTACTAACCTTTGGCTCACAAGAAAACCATGCATTTCATAACAAGGAGGTTGGTAGCCCAGGGATATTCGGGTGCTAGCCTCTGGCTCACAAGTGCATTGCATATCAAGGAGGTTGGCAGCCCAGGGAGATTCGGGTGCTAGCCTCTGGCTCACAAGTTACAAGATGGAGGTTTATAAGATGATGATCATGCATTCATGCATGCACGCATACATGATTTCTAAGGGGCATACCAGGTCATGACAGGGGTTTTCAAGCATGAGTTTTATCGGCGTTTTCGCATTCATGTACGCACGTCAGGATCCTTGTATTGTGTCATGCCCTATATTGTATCTTTGTGATGTTTCTATTACTGCTTGTATGATATTACTATTGTGTGTTGATTATTGTTATGGTCTGCTAGTAGCTTGTACTCGCTGAGTATTTCATGCTCAGCCGTACTTTCATGTCGGCAGGTACTGAGGGAGCCCTCGACTCGGAGCCTTGGGTCGAGGAAGAGTATATAGAGGAGAGAGAGCCGGCTATCCCATTACAGTCTCAGGCGGACCGAGACCTCGATGCGTGGCCATACCTCGACTACTGTTGAGGGGAGAGTATGAGAGGGTCTTGTGTATTTTGATATTTTGATAGGTGGGCCTGTCCACCTTAGACTTAGATATGTCTTGTATTTATGTTAACTTGGAATACTATTTTGGATTATCAGAAGAAATGAAAATTTGTTTACGTTTCCGCATATATGATAGCTTCCGCGCTCTGATTATCGTTGTTAGTACTGTATTTTATCTTGTGCATTACAGGATGGTTTGTTAGGTACGCAGTGTGACACCTAAAATATCCCTAAACTCCTAGGGGGTATTTCGGGGCGTTACACTTAGGCAATTATCACAACAATATTTTAATCATTTTTAGGGCCTTAGATTGATGTCCAAATTATACTAGGTCACCTAGGGTCTATCTAGGTGTACTTTGAGCAATTCTTTTCCAATGTTTTGAGGACTTTACAAGGTCCTACACATCAATAATAGTCTTCATGTAGTAACTTTCTTGTCATGGAGCTTGTGGAGCTTCAGTTGGCTTGACTTTATGCATTAGCTTGATTCCTTGAAGCTTTTATCCAGAATTGACTACTGTTTGGACTTTTGCCTTGATGACCTTGATTGATTTGACTCTTCAATTCTTCATATCTTGAATTTTGATCTTAATAGAATTTTTTCCTGAAATTGCACATACTAAATGGAAATATTAGTGCCAAAAGGATCATTCCATTATTGTGTTATCATCGAAACAATTGAGGGTACTTAGAGTTGTAACCTTAAGGCTAACACTAACAATCAAATCCTCTAGGTTGAAACATACATGTCAAAGCAAATCATGTCGAAAAAGGAGTCCCTGTTGAGTTTTTTGTGCGCCGCTCTAAGTTAATAAAGTTTAATATAAGCACCCAATTTTTACACCCCATCTAATTGTAGTTAAAATCCCTTGACTATGGTTACACCTTGTCAAAATCCTTAGCATTAGGTAACCCTAGCATTAGGTAACCTTTGTGTACCCCTTAAACCCATGCCTATAGGGCCTGACCCTCAGCCTCGAGCCCTCAAGGCCCGAAAAACCTTAGTACATAACCCCCATAACCCGTATGTGCAGGCCCAGCCCATTTAAAAACAGATTTGCAGAATGTCTGTAGAGACCCGAATCTTTTTCATGTTTTTATTACAAGTATTAGGGGTATTATAGTCCTTATGATATTTTAATGTTTATTTATTTATATCTAATTGGTATAGTGTGATTAAGGCTTAGTCAAACTTGTAAACGGAGGGATGTCATAATACACTCTGATCTTTAGGAAGCTCTAGTTTTGGCACCGTTTATTGGAATTGAGTGATTCTTAAACCATTAGAAAGATATTGGAACCCTCTTCGAGGTTCATGTTTAATGTTTTTCCTTATTTTTAATCTAAACTAAGTCAAAAATGGGTTTTTCCGAGGTTTTGTCTGATGGAATTGCAGATCAGTTAACTTTGGGAACATTTTGGTCTACAAATAAAGGAGAATTTGGAAATTCTAACATGCTAGAAATGTTTGTTTTTGAAAGACGAATCCAATGCAAGTTGAATCGTTGAAATCCGACAAACGAGTCAAAAGTTATGGCCGAAACAGTAAAATGAGTCGAAATCTGCAAAGCATCGATCGCTCGGTCAGAAATAGCGATCGATCGGTCCAAAACCGATCGTTCGGTAGCTATCGACTGGTCCAAAATTTTGTATGGGGAAATTTTTTAAAGAGCGTGTTTTTGACCGATCGCCCGGTCATTAACACCGATCGATCAGTAGGCGATCGATCGCTCGGTCTTTCGTGATTTTTACAGAATTTTAGTAAGGGCTTTTTGGTCTTTTGGTTCTCAGACCTTGAGGCTATAAATAGGGATTCTATTTTGGGGTATTAGAATACTCTACCTATTTCTAACCTAATTTGGTAAAAAGGGAGAGAAACCCTAGGGTTTTTAGAGAGGGTTTTCTTGGGGAAGAAGGAGATAGCTTGGATAGTGCAAGGAGAGCTTGGAATGCTTCCCCAAATCACCTCGGGAGCATTTTGAATCCAAGGGAAGGATTCCTAAGGTCGATATACTATCCTAATAACCTCTATTTTAATGTTTTGTGAATGTTAATATGATAGGAATGGTAGAATAGAGATTAGATGCATTTTTCGTAATTTTTTTATGAAGTAAGCTAATTATGGATGGAAATGTGAATGAAAATGTGGATTTGAATGTGGATAGAATGTATGGAGGATGGGATTAATATGTGGATGTGAATGGTGAATGGATTGTATGGATGGATTATGGTTTGATGAATGCTTGAAAATGTAGAAGGGCAATGGATTCATGTTATTCGTACTCAAGGTATTTGTGAAAATGCTTGAGAGGATAAATGCTATTATACTCTTATGAAATAGTGGTAATTTGATTATGAGTTGTGCTATAAATTATGATAAGATATGTATATGTGATTGTTTGATAATTATGCCTAATTACTTGCATGGAAGTTGATAGTTGGGAAGGTAAGAACTTAGAGGAAAATCCCTCAAACCGGGAATTCTCTAACTATTTGGTATGGGACAGTATAGTGGAGTTTCCAAGGTGGGAGATCGGAATCTAAGCAATTACCAACTCGAATGTTAATTTCGACACTTAAGCACAGATGCACTTGTATGTTAAGAAGAGAGTCTCACAAGTCACACATGTGGACCACAAGCATGAGCATGGCATACGTATGACATTCTGAATAAGCATAAGCATGACGTGATCCATATCTGCCAAGAACGGCATGTCAATTACATTTGATTCATATGCATGGTCCGTATCCACCAAGAACGGCATGCTAACCATATGATTTCTTAGACATGGTCCGTATCCGCCAAGAACGGCATGCTAACCATATGATTTCTTAGACATGGTCCGTATCCGCCAAGAACGGCATGTCACATCATTCTATGATCTCAGTAAGTGCATAAGCATAAGAATCTCACAAGCACATGGTCTCATAAGTATAAGCAGCTCATAAGTGTATTATCTTCTAAGTCTAAGATTCTCACAAGTACACGAGTCAAGGTGATGATATAATGTATATGCGCACATGTTCTTCCGTACTCTGATTATGTTATTATGCTATTGGATATGTTTCAAACCAAGTGCAGGTATATTATTATTGTTGGTTTGATTTTATATACTCCGAGTACTTTTGTACTCAGCCGGACTTTTGTCTTGGCAGGTTTAGAGTAGGAGTACATGGCGGAGCCGTGGGTTGAGGAGACTTACATCGAGGAAGGAGGAGAAGGTGAGCCCATCGAGGAAGGAGCTTGAGTCTTGGGAGGCTACTCCTCTTAGCTTATGTTTCGTTGGTTGAGAGAGTTTTGTATTAGATTTTTAGATGATGTTGTTCAGTAGACTTTTTATAGTTGTATATTTCATACGTTTTGGTTTATAGTGAGTTGTATATGTTGACCGTAGACCTATGCAGGTTGGTTATAGCTTATATATCGATTTTTGTTATTCTCATTTTTTGGAGACTCGTGTAGTAAGCCTTGAATGCATGGTCTTTAAGCATGTTAAGTAATGTGACGATTCCAATGTCCTATTTTAGCCTTGTGGGATTTTGGGGTCGTTATAGAGATGGTATCAGAGCACAAGGCATTAGAGTCCTTAGGGCTAAGGTATTAAGTATAGGATGTAGGAAGATGTGAGTCTTAGGGAAGCAACATCAAGTTCAGGAATTTAAAATTGTGGAGGATTGAGTTTTGGTTAAGCGTAGACTTAAGCATTTATGTGAGCGTGTTTCTAAATGAATTGTTTTCTTCTTCTCAAGATTGTAAGCATGAGAAGGGGTGGAAGAAATAATAGGAATGGAGGAGGCAGTGTGACTGATGGGGATACTCCAGATGGTACCCCGTAGGCTAATGTGGGTCGGGCCATGGAAGCTATTGTTGCAGCTATGGAGAGGCAGGCTGAAATTATGGCTCAGCAAACTGCATTACTAGCGGCAGGTCAAGCTAGGCAAGAGAGGCGGATTGATGTTCACCCATCCCGGCATAATGGAGTGGAAGCTTTTAGGAGTATAAGTCCTCCAGCCTTCTATGGTAGTACGGATCCCTCAGTTGCCGAGTTGTGGATCATGCAACTAGAGAAGATTTTCTCCGTGCTTGAGGCTACCGATGAGCAGAGGGTGAAATGGGCCTCCTTCGTCATGGAAGGTGAAGCTGAACATTGGTGGAGGGCAGCATCTAGGCAGAGGAATGAGGTGCGAGCTTGACAAGAGTGGACCTGGGGAGAGTTCCTGTAGAGCCCCGGACCTTTTCACATTTAATGCATGACATTTTCATTGTCATTTTGCCTTTAAAGAGGTATAATTAATAAATAAGGAAGAAATTGGAAATTCCGAAACGTCGGAAATGTTCATTTTCGAAGTACGAATCCAACGCAAGTTGAATCGTCAAAATCGGACGAACGAGTCAAAAGTTATGGCCAAAACAGTTTGGACCTGTAGACCACCGATCGCTCGGTCCATGGAGCAATCGATCGGTCCAAAACCGATCGCTCGGAGGCTATTGACTGGTCAAGATTTTTGTATGGGGAAATTTTCCAGAGAGTGAAATTTTAACCGATCGCTCGGTTATGAAACCGATCGATTCGTAGGCAACCGATCGATCGGTCATTAACACCGATCGCTCGGTACTCGTGTTTTTGCAGAAATTTCAGTAAGGGTATTATGGTCTTTTGGTCGGTTCACTCTTACCTTAAGAGTTTAACCCGAGCCTTTAAGGCTTCATTTCGACACTTAGAGAGATTGGGAGATAAGAAGAGAGGAGAGGGCGATTCCTAAACCTAGGGTTTCCATTTTGGAGAGAAATCAAGGGGTTTGTGAACCCACACTCAACTCAAGCCCATTTTTCTTCAAGGTCAAGGCACAAGCTCGTGAGGAGCATCTCCTCAAGCTAGGGCAGCAACTCACTGTCATATTTGGAATGGGATTTCTTCCTCATTGTTCAAGGTCGGTACTTCTTACTACCCTCCTAGTTATAGTTCCTCTTTTTCCTTTATTTCTCTTTATTTTCCTTTATTTACACATGTGCTATGAGATGGATGGTTGTAAATGGTGAATGGAGATGGAATGGGCGATTGGATACCAATGATTGTGTTGTGATGATTAAAATGGGGAGGGCATTGTTCCAATAATGAACATACATGCATGATTTGAGTAAAACCCATCTAGAAAAGTATGTTGTAGGGTAAATCAATAATGAACACACCATGTTTGATGAAATGCCAAGATGAATGAAATGAATAATAAATAAAGAAATTGCATGCTTAAACATTCATGAAAATTGCTAGGGTTATGGTAGTGTGTTTTCGCGCTTTCCCTAAATTGTTTAATTTATTACTTGTATATATGGTGATGTGCAATGTATTGTGAATTCCCCAAAAGGTCATATTTAATTTCCATTGCAAGTGTGTACACGATTACACGAGCACGGCATGAAACGACGTGATTTACCGATGTTTTCAAGGACGAGATGTAGAGGTGGGGCATATCTTACGATATGTTTCACTCCACTTTTGTCAAGGACAAGATGATCATGCATTGCATAGGGAAGGGTCTCCCATCCCATCGCATTACACGCATGGCATGGCATGGCATCGCATTACACGCATGGCATAGCATCGCATGACACGCATAGCATAGCATTTCATGACACTCATGGCATGACATGACATGCATGGATGCTAGTTGTGACGGACTATGAACGGCAACTAGGCATACCCATCTGCATATAGGGTACTGGTTGCGACGGACTATGAACGGCAACTAGGCATATCATTCCGCATAGATTCTAGTTGCGACGGGCTATGAACGGCAACTAGTCATACACATTCTGCATGGATGCTAGTTGCGACGGGCTATGAACGACAACTAGGCATGTCATTCCGCATATAAGGTACTAGTTGCGACGGACTATGAACGGCAACTAGGCATATCATTCATCATATAGGATACTAGTTGCGATGGGCTATGAACGGCAACTAGGCATGTGAACATGTTTAAATTCCGAATAAGCAAGCATGATACAAGCATGACAAGCATGACACGGTAAATAAGTTCCCAATTACGCGAAGGGTATTTTAAGTCAAGTCAAGTGCATGGTGTTTTTCAAGGATTTTATCGGCTTTTCATGAACTGCAAGCATGATTATGAATTTCCTTATTTCTTTGTATGATATTAACTGTTCCTGATTCATATATATCTATATTGTTTCCTGGGTATGCATTGCTATCTCTTGCTATAACTGTTGATTAGTATTTAGTACCTACTGAGTATTCCATGCTCAGCCGTACTTCTTATGTCGGCAGGTTCTGAGGGAGCTGCTGCTCCATTTGATGTTTGTGCTCCTGGCCCATGGGTGGAGGAGGAGTACGTCGAGGAGCCTTTGGAGGAACCTCCCATCGAGGGTTATTAGTAGGTGGTGTTAGATTCCGAGTGGATTAGCTGTGGGTGAGCATGAGTGATTTTATATCCATGTATTTTGGCGGGCATGTCCGCACTTTCTTGGTTTTGATTTTTTTGTATTAAAACTTGGACCATGTGTATATACTTAGAGGTTTGTTAGACTTCCGCTGTGTCTTATAGTTATGCTTCAGCTGTTATCCTCTATTGTATATGTTCTGTGGGTGTTTTGCAGGTGGTTTGTCAAGCAAGTCATGTAAGTCATGATTTAGTCGTCCACGATTCACTCTAACTCCTAGGGTGGGTTTTGGGTTGCAACAGTTCCTCGACATCTTCTACGAGAGATACTTCCCGGTGTTTGTGAAAGATCAGAAGGAGATTGAATTCTCTACCTTGGAGCAAGGGAGGATGTCAGTGGCTGAGTATGAGGCCAAGTTTGTAGAGCTTTCTAGGTTCGCTCCTCACTTGATTGTTACGGAGAGAATGAAGGCCAAGAGATTTGAGCGAGGCTTGAAGGGTTTTATTCGGGAGAAAGTTTTGATACTTCAACTCGAAACATGTAGGGAGGTGTACCAGCGTGCCTTGATAGTTGAGAAGAATTCACAGGAATTTTGAAGAAGAGGGAGTAGATGCAAGCAAGTAGGTTTGTCCCCCAGGACAAGAGGTCGAGGATGTCAGGTCCTATGCCGATTGCTAGACCTACCCCGTATCAGAGGTCTATTCAGGCAGCCCCTCGAGCATCTCAGGTTACAACACCTACTGCTGGAACCTAGTTGTATGATGCATGCAGCCAGTACGGAAAGAGGCATAGAGTGGGGGAATGTAGGGCAATTATTGGAGGTTGTTTTCATTGTGGAGATGTTTCACACCGGATCCGAGATTGCCCACTCCGCTTTCAGCAGGGACTTCAGCCGACTCAGCCACAGGGAGTCAGGCCCCTAGGCAAGCAATCCATGCAGCAGAGGCCACCACAGGGCACTAAACCTCAGCAGCCTCGCCAGCCAGCTCAGGGTCGAGTGTTTGCTACCTCAGAGCGGGATGCACAGGCGTCCGATGACGTTGTGCAGGGTATGTCTAATTGTGTTTTTAATTAATTAAAATATTGATCTGATGCTATGCGTGTGATATTAAATATTATGTAGTATGATGTATGATGTATATATGCATTCATGATTTGACAAAATTGGCTTTGTGTATTTAATTCAGGCTCATTGTTGATAAATGATTTTCTCGCTCATGTTTTGATCGATACTGGGTCTACTCACTCCTTCGTTACACCTAGTTTTGCACTAGAGTTTCTGATGGAGCCAACTCTGTTAGATCGTGAATTGTCTATTGCTACTCCTGTCGGTAGTTCAGTCATCACTGATAAGGTCTATCGAGATTGTGGCATTCGAGTAGGTCAGAGAGAGATGCCAACTGATCTGATTGTCCTTGAGTTCCAAGATTTTAACGTCATACTAGGCATGGATTGGCTTTCTAAATACCATGGGCATGTTGACTGTTTTGGGAAGGTAGTCAACTTTAGACCAATCAGTGAGCCTTCATTCCGTTTTCAAGGGTTGAAGAAGAAAGACTTAGCTCGTTTTGCGGCATTGAGTCTTACTACCACGGATGCACCAGATTCCTCAAGTATCCCTATTGTAGAGGAATTCATGGATGTCTTTCCCAACGACTTGTCGGGTTTGCCGCCGAATAGAGAGGTAGAGTTTGCAATTGAGTTGGTTCCGGGTACGGCACCCATCTCTAAAGCGCCATATAGGATGGCTCCAGCAGAGTTAAAGGAGCTTAAGGAGTAGATTAATGAATTGCTTGGTCTTGGGTTTATTCGCCCAAGTGTATCACCTTGGGGAGCTCCTGTTTTGTTTGTGAATGAGAAGGATGGTTCGATGAGAATGTGCATCGACTATCGGCAACTGAACAAGGTCACCATCAAGAACAAATATCCTTTGCCTAGGATCGATGACTTTTTTGACCAGTTGCAAGGAGCTAAGTATTTCTCCAAGATCGACTTAAGGTCAGGCTACCATCAACTGAAGATAAAGATGGAAGATGTGCTTAAGTCTGCATTCAGGACCAGATCTGGGCATTTTGAATTCCTAGTCATGCCGTTCGGTTTGACAAATGCCCCGGCAGCATTCATAGATCTCATGAACAGGATTTTCAAGCCGACTCTGGACTGCTTTGTGATTGTGTTTGTGGATGACATTTTAGTGTACTCCAGGACACAGAAGGAGCATGAGATGCATCTCCGGGTCACACTGAAGACACTTCGTGATCATAAGCTATATGCTAAGCTTAGCAAGTGCGAGTTTTGGCTGGAAAATGTAGCATTTCTAGCCATGTGGTGTCCAGAGAAGGGATTTATGTGGACCCTTCCAAGATAGAAGCAGTGGAAGGATGGGGAAGGCCAAAGAGTGTTACAGAGGTACGAAGGTTTTTGGGCATAGCTGGTTATTACAAAAGATTTATGGAAGGTTTCTCTAGTTTGGAAGCTCCACTTACTCACCTAACTCGAAAGAACGCTAGATTCGAGTGGAATGAGAAATGTGAGAAGAGCTTTCTTGAGTTGAAGAATCGTCTCACCACTACTCCGATCTTGACTGTTCCATCAGGTAGTGAAGGTTTTGTGGTGTACAGGGACGCCTCACTTGTTGGGTTAGGTTGTGTTCTTATGCAACACGGGAAGGCGATTGCCTATGCTTCTCGGCATTTGAAAGACCACGAGAAGAACTATCCTACCCATGATTTGGAGTTAACAGCTTTGGTTTTTGCTCTTAATATTTGGAGACACTACTTGTACGATGCGCAGTTTGAAGTTTTCACCGACCACAAAAGTTTAAAGTATTTGTTCTTACAGAAAGAGCTGAATTTGAGGCAGCGTCGTTGGGTGGAATTCCTCAAGGATTATGATTGCTTTATCCAGTACCACCCGGGAAAAGCGAATGTAGTGACAGATGCGCTAAGTAGGAGACCTACTGGGTTCTTAGCACACTTGATGGTTCTAAGAATGGAAGCTACTTGAAGAGGTGTCTAGCCTTGATGCGGGTTTCAGTGTTGGAGCGTCTGGAGCCTTGTTGGCTAACATTATGGTCAGGCCAATCTTATTGGACAGGATTAAAGACATGCAGTGGAATGATGGAGAACTGCACGCTGCCATGAACAAGTCGCTTAGCAGCGGGTTTGAGGACTTCTCTTGGAAAGATAGTGGAGTTTGTTTCAAGAGTAGACTTTGTGTTCCGGATGATGAAGATTTAAGAAGGGAGATTCTAGATGAAGCACACAAGTCCAAGTACATGGTACATCCGGGAGGTACTAAGATGAACCAGAACCTCAAGAAGTATTTCTGGTGGAAAGGTATGAAGAAAGATGTGGCTACCTTTGTATCCAAGTGTTTGGTGTGTCAGCAGGTGAAGGCCGAACACAGGAGACCGGTAGGACTTCTTCAATCTCTTCCTATTCTCGAGTGGAAGTGGGAAAATTTCTCCATGGATTTCATTGTTGGTTTGCCAAAGACGGCCAAGAACTTTGATGCCATTTGGGTTGTGGTTGACCGATGACTAAATCAGCTCACTTTCTTCCATATTGGACCACTTTCAACTCCAATCAATTGGCTAACCTCTATATCAAGGAGATAGTCCGTTTATATGGAGTGCCAGTTAGCATTGTTTCCGATCGAGATCCGAGATTTACATCCAGATTTTGGAAGAGTTTTCAACAGGCCATAGGTTCCCATTTGGATTTTAGTACGGCATTTCATCCGCAGACTGATGGGCAAACTGAGAGGGTGAACCAGATCATAGAGGACATGCTACGAGCTTGCATGTTGAACTTCCAGGGTAGTTGGGTTGATCACCTACCGTTGGTTGAGTTTGCCTACAACAATAGCTATCAAGCCAGCATTCAGATGGCTCCGTTTGAGGCACTTTATGGGAGGAGTTGTTGTTCACCTTTATGTTAGGACGAAGTTGGCGAGAGGAAGCTTTTGGGTCCCAAGCTTGTTGGTCAGACTGTGGATAGAGTTCAGTTGATCAGGGAGAGGTTGAAAGCAGCTCAGAGTAGGCAGAAGAGCTATGCCGATACTAGGAGGAGAGATCTTGAGTTCCAAGTTGGAGATTTTGTGTTTGTAAAGATCTCACCTACGAAGGGGGTGATGAGATTCGGAAAGCGGGGCAAGCTTAGTCCGAGATATGCGGGTCCCTTTGAGATCATCACCCGAGTCGGGGAAGTTGCTTATCGGGTCACCTTGCCACCTCACATGGAAGGTGTGCATAATGTCTTTCACATCTCTATGTTGAGGAAGTACATTGCTGATCCTTCACATGTCATTCATTTGGAACCGTTGGAAATTCGGGAAGATTTGACTCTAGTGGAGCAACCGGCTCGAATCTTGGACCGGAAGGAGCAAGTTTTGCATTCTAAGGTCATTCCTCTTGTACTCTTTCAGTGAGAGCATCACTCTAGAGAAGAGGCTACTTGGGAGAGAGAAGCCGAGGTTCGCGAAAGGTACCCACACTTATTCACCTAAGGTACGTAATTTCGAGGACGAATTTCTTTTAAGGGGCGGAGGATGTAGAGACCCCAATCTTTTTCATGTTTTTATTACAAGTATTAGGGTTATTATAGTCCTTATGATGTTTTAATGTTTATGTATTTATATCTAATTGGTATAGTACGATTACGGCTTAGTCAAACTTGTAAACGGAGGGATGTCATAATACACTCTGATCTTTAGGAAGCTCTAGTTTTGGTACCGTTTATGGGAATTGAGTGATTCTTGAACCATTAGAAAGATATTGGAACCCTCTTCGAGGTTCATGTTTAATGTTTTTCCTTATTTTTAATCTAAGCTAAGTCAAAAATGGGTTTTTCCAAGGTTTTGTCTTATGGAATTGTAGATCAGTTAACTTTGGGAACATTTTGGCTCACAAATAAAGGACAATTTGGAAATTATAAAATGCCAGAAATGTTTGTTTTCGAAAGACGAATCCAACGCAAGTTGAATCATCGAAATCCGACGAACGAGTCAAAAGTTATAACCAAAACAGTAAAATGAGTCGAAATCTGCAAAGCACCGATAGCTCGGTCATAAATAGCGATCGATCGGTCCAAAACCGACCGTTCGGTAGCTATCGACTGGTCCAAAATTTTGTATGGGGAAATTTTCTAAAGAGTGTGTTTTTGACCGATCGCCCAGTCATTAACACCGATCGATCGGTAGGCGACCGATCGCTTGGTCTTTCGTGATTTTTACAGAATTTTAGTAAGGGCTTTTTGGTCTTTTGGTTCTCAGACCTTGGGGCTATAAATAGGGATTCTATTTTGGGGTATTAGAATACTCTACCTATTTCTAACCTAATTTGGCAAAAAGGGAGAGAAACCCTAGGGTCTTTAGAGAGGGTTTTCTTGGGGAAGAAGGAGATAGCTTGGATAGCGCAAGGAGAGCTTGGAATGCTTCCCCAAATCACCTCGGGAGCGTTTGAATCCAAGGGAAGGATTCCTAAGGTCGATATACTATCCTAATAACCTCTATTTTAATGTTTTGTGAATGTTAATATGATAGGAATGGTAGAATAGAGATTAGATGCATTTTTCGTAATTTTTTTATGAAGTAAGCTAATTATGGATGGAAATGTGAATGAAAATGTGGATTTGAATGTGGATAGAATGTATGGAGGATGGGATTAATATGTGGATGTGAATGGTGAATGGATTGTATGGATGGATTATGGTTTGATGAATGCTTGAAAATGTAGAAGGGCAATGGATTCATGTTATTCATACTCAAGGTGTTTGTGAAAATGCTTGAGAGGATAAATGCTATTATACTCTTATGAAATAGTGGTAATTTGATTATGAGTTGTGCTATAAATTATGATAAGATATGTATATGTGATTGTTTGATAAGTATGCCTAATTACTTACATGGAAGTTGATAGTCGGGAAGGTAAGAACTTAGAGGAAAATCCCTCAAACCGGGAATTCTCTAACTATTTGGTATGGGACAGTATAGTGGAGTTTCCATGGTGGGAGATCGGAATCTAAGCAATTACCAACTCGAATGTTAATTTCGACACTTAAGCACAGATCCACTTGTATGTTAAGAAGAGAGTCTCACAAGTCACACATGTGGACCACAAGTGTCGCGACCCAAAACCCACCCTAGGAGTTAGAGTGAATCTTGGACGACTTAATCATGACTTACTTGACGAACCAACCTGCACAACCCACAGAGCATATACAGTAGAGGATAACAGCGGAAGCATAACTATAAAACACAGCGGAAGTCTAACAAACCTCTAAGTATATACACATGGTCCAAGTTTTAATACAAAGAAATCATAACAAAGAAAGTGCGGACATGCCCGCCAAAATACATGGATATAATCACTCATGCTCACCCACAGCTAATCCACTCAGAATCTAAAACCACCTACTGATAACCCTCTGCGGGAGGTTCCTCCAAAGGCTCCTCGACGTACTCCTCCTCCACCCATGGACCAGGAGCACAAACATCAAATGGAGTAGCAGCTCCCTCAGAACCTACCGACATAAGAAGTATGGCTGAGCATGGAATACTCAGCGGGTACTAAATACTAACCAACAGTCATAGTATACAGATAGCATACATAAAGTAGGATACAAATTGCATTTATAGAACCGGAACAATTTATATCATACAAGGAAGTAAAGCAATTTATATTCATGTTTGCATTCAGAAAAACTGATAAAACCCTTGAAAACATCGTGCACTTGACTTGACTTGAAATACCCTTTACGTGATTGGGAACTTATTAACCGTGTCATGCTTGTCATGCTTGCATCATGCGTGCCATGTCATGTCATGCGTGTCATGCGAGTATCATGCTTGCTTGTTCATAATTTAAACATGTTCACATGCCTAGTTGCCGTTCATAGCCCGTCGCAACTAGTACCCTGTACACTGAATGATATGCCTAGCTGCCGTTCATAATCCGTCGCAACTAGTACCCTATATGCAGATGGGTATGCCTGGTTGCCGTTCATAGCCCGTCGCAACAAGCATCCATGCGGAATGTGAATGCCTAGTTGCCGTTCATAGCCCGTCGCAACTGGCATCCATGCGTTTCATGCCATGCAGAGTTATGCGTGTCATGTGATGCTATGCTATGCGTGTCATGCCATGCTATGCTATGCGAGGGGATGGGAGACCTTTCCCTATGCAATGCATGATTGTCTTGCCCTTGTCAAAAGCGAAGTGAAACATATCTTAGGATATGCCCCACCTCTACGTCCCATACTTAAAACATCGGTAAATCACGTCATTTCATGCGTGCTCGTGAGATCGTGTGCATACTTGCATTTGGAATTAAATATGGCAATTTGGGGTAATTCACAAAGCATAGCATATAACAATTTAAGTGAGTAATAATCTACGCATTTTAAGAAATGTAAGAAACACACTATCATGAACCCTAACAAATTTCAAGAGCAATTAAGCATGGGTTCCCTTAATTTATCATTTATTTTGTTCACCTTGGCATTTCATCAAACATGGGGTGTGTTCATTATTAGTACAATGCCCTTTCCCATTCATTCGTCACATCATCCACACGGCATCCATTTGCCAACATCCATCTCCATTCACCATTCATACCACCAATCTCATAACACATATATAAGTGAAGGAAAACAAGGAGAAACAAAGGAAAAAGGGAAGCTATAACTAGGAGGGTAGTAAGAAGCACCGACCTTGAAGAGATGAGGAAGAAATCCCTCTTCCAAAATGACCGTGAGTTGCTGCCCTAGCTTGAAACACGAGCTTGAGCCTTGATCTTTGAAGAAACCGAGCTTGACGATGATCTAGGGTCTCAAACCCCTTTGATTTCTCTTCCAAAGACAAGCCCTAGGTTGGAATCACCTCTCCTCTTTCTCGAACTCTCCAAGACTCTCTAAGTGTTGAATGAAGCCCTAAAGGCTCGGATTAAACTCTTAAGGTAAGAGTAAACCGACCAAAAGACCATAATACCCTTACTGAAATTTCTGCAAAACGCGAGTACCGAGCGATCGGTGTTAATGACCGATCGATCGGTTGCCTATCGAGCGATCGGTGGATTGACCACTCTCTCGGTCAAAAATCAACTCTCTGGAAAATTTCCCCATACAAAAATTTCGACCGGTCGATAGCCTCCGATCGATCGGTTGTGGACCGATCGATCGCTCCATGGACCGAGCGATCGGTTGTTTGCAGGTCCGAACTGTTTTGGCCATAACTTTTGACTCGTTCGTCCGATTTTGACGATTCAACTTGCGTTGGGTTCGTACTTCGAAATCGAACATTTCTGACATTTCAAAATTTCCAATTTCTTCTTTATTTATTAATTATACCTCTTTAAAGGCAAAATAGCAACGAAAGTGTCATGCATTAAATGTGAAAAGGTCCGGGGCTCTACAACAAGCATGAACATGGCATACGTATGACATTCTGAATAAGCATAAGCATGACGTGGTTCGTATCTATCAAGAACGGCATGTCAATTACATTTGATTCATAAGCATGGTCCGTATCCGCCAAGAACGGCATGCTAACCATATGATTTCTTAGACATGGTCCGTATCCGTCAAGAACGGCATGTCACATCATTGTATGATCTGAGTAAGTGCATAAGCATAAGCATCTCACAAGCACGTGGTCTCATAAGTATAAGCAGTTCATAAGTGTATTATCTTCTAAGTCTAAGATTCTCACAAGTACACGAGTCAAGGTGATGATTTGATGTGTATGCGCACACGTTCTTCCGTACTCTGATTATGTTATTATGCTATTAGATATGTTTCAAATCAAGTGCAGGTATATTATTATTGTTGGTTTGATTTTATATACACTGAGTACTTTTGTACTCAGCCGGACTTTTGTCTTGGTAGGTTTAGAGCAGGAGTATACGGCGGAGCCGTGGGTTGAGGAGACTTACATCGAGGAAGGAGGAGAAGGTGAGCCCATCGAGGAAGGAGCCGGAGTCTTGGGAGGCTACACCTCTTAGCTTATGTTTCGTTGGTTGAGAGAGTTTTGTATTAGATTTTCAGTTGATGTTGCTCAGTAGACTTTTATAGTTGTGTATTTCATACCTTTTGGGTTATAGTGAGTTGTATATGTTGACCGTAGACTTGTGCAGGTTGGTTATAGCTTATATATCGATTTTTGTTATTCTCATTTTTTGGAGACTCGTGTAGTAAGCCTTGAATGCATGGTCTTTAAGCAGGTTAAGTAATGTGACGATTCCAAAGTCCTATTTTAGCCTTGTGGGATTTTGGGGTCGCTACCATGTCGCTAGACGGTCTACCAACATTAAAAATAAGCCTTGTTTCAAGCTGTTGGTAGACCTTCTACTGACATCTTCAAGTTCCGAGTTGCAGGCCTGCAACACCCCTGCACACTCAACCCCCACCTCGGTTTCTCCCTTCTCAACCTTAGACGACCTTCCTTGGGTCCAATACCATCTCACCTCTTCTTCTAAATTGTAAATCCAGAAATAGGTTTTGGCAAATTCCGTGATCATTAGATAGGACATGTGTGTTGTGTCTTGTTCAACTTGTCAGAAGAGTTAAAGTTTCGAGAAGACTGAAGATATTGAAGAAAAAACTTCTACTCCGGATCTAGACAGGTAATGGACTTAGAGACCCCTACCTAGGTTGGATTTGACTTAGATAACTCTAAACATACCTAGGAGGATAGTTTTAAGCCTAACAAAGTCTTTTGGTCTTATTTGAATCAAACAAAAATAAAAGAAAATTGTTTTGGCTAAAATTCTGTCTCAACCGATCGCTCGGTGTTGAGACCGATCGATCGGTGGCCTACCGAGCGATCGGTGGCTATCGACTGGTCAAAAAATTTGTATGGGGTATTTTTCCAGAGAGGTAATTTTTAACCGATCTCTCGGTGGAAATAGCGATCGATCGGTTTTGAACCGAGCGATCGGTTATAAGCACCGATCGATCGGTCCTCGTAAACATAATTTTTATTTTTCTGGACTATTTTCTAAACCCTATATAAACAACTTTTTGGAGACCTAATTCGTATCTTTGTTTATTTTTGAAAGAGTAGAGGTCTGAGAAACCCTTCTAGGGCTTTTTCCATTATTCCTCATAGATCTTTAGTGATCCCTCCTTTTTCAATCATCCTAGAGAATGCAAGTATAGATCTATACTTTTGATCTTACATTGTGTGATCTCAGATCTGTATGACATCCCTCTAGGGTTTGAAGCTTTCTAAATTGATCCACAACCCTACACTTTGTGTGTGTGTCCGGTGTATGATCCGGAGCCTTCGTGGAAGGAGATCGATCGTGTGTGATCGTGGTATTGAAGTAGCTTGAGAAGATTTGGTCGGTCAAGAACCGAAGCTGCTACGGCGGAGATCGAACCTGCTGGTTCGTGTAAATCAAGAGTAAGATTCTGTATCTAGGAACGTCGAGTCCGGTTTGGGTAAGGTCTTGTCTTGTACTTGAATTCTTCTTATAGTGAAGTTTGTTGCTGGACGCGGTCCCGTGGTTGTTCCCCGCAAGGGTTTTCCGCGTAAAAATCTGCTGTGTTTGATTTGTGTGGATTGTTGGTGTGAATTTTTTATTGATTTCTAAACTAATTATTTGAAAAATTAAAAATTGGTTAGAAGTTCTTAGATAGACCTATTCACCCCCCCCCCCCCTCTAGGTCATAGAAATCATTGATCAGGGTAATTTCAATTGGTATCAGGGTGGGTTCACCTTTAAGACTAAACCCTTTAGTGTGATCGTGTATATCTTACTCTGTGATCATGAGTACTCTAAGAGAGGGTGGTTCAGTCTCTCGTCCCCCACTGTTGGATGAGAATAATTATGCATATTGGAAAGCCCGTATGAGAGCCTTTCTTAAATCAATTGACGAGAGAATTTAGATGTCTATTCAAAATGGGTGGACTACGCCTGTGAAAACTCTAGGTGATTTTACTGTCATCAAATATTCTAATGAATGGACCAGAGAAGAGCTTGAGACAAGTGGTTGGAATACTAAAGGACTCAATGCTATCTTTACTGCAGTCATAGCTGAGGAATTCAGACGAATTTCTTCGTGTGAAATAGCAAAGGAGGCATGGGACATTCTTGAGATTACCCATGAGGGTACCACCACTATTAAAATCTCAAAACTCCAAATGTTAACCACTAAATTTGAATATTTGAAAATGGAAGACGATGACACATTTGATGAATTTTATGCAAAACTTAGTGACATTGTCAATGCTAGTTTCAACTTAGGTGAAAGATTAACTCAGTCCAAGATAGTTAGAAAAGTCCTTAGATCTCTACCTGAGAGATTTCAACCCAAGGTCATTGCTATTGAAGAGAGTAAAAATGTTGACTCTCTGAAGATTGAAGAATTAGTTGGTTCACTCCAAACTTATGAACTCATCTTCGACCATCCAAGAAGAACAAATCTTTAGCCTTGAAATCAATTAAGGAATCTTTGGATGAGGATAATAGTGATGGAGAGATGTATGAGGAAGAAATGGATCTCTTCGTTAAAAAATTTTGAAAATATTTTAGAACGAAAAAGAGGTTCAATCCTAAACAGGGAGGAAAATCTTTTGAGAAGTCAAAGTCTAAGCACTGGGAAATCAAGAAAAATTTCAAGAGTGGCGACAAGAAACCCCAAGGTGTTCAATGTTATGAACGTCATGACTTCGGTCATATTTCACCTAATTGTCCTAACAAGAAGAAAAGCAAGGGCAAGGTGATGAATGCATGTTGGGATGACAGTGATTCCGAGAATGAAGAATCGGACAGTTCCTCTTCAAGTGAAGGAACTGATAATTACACTGCTTTCACTGTATCCCTTTCTGGGATTCTTGAGACTGCCTCGGTGGTTGATGAGAAGGATAGAAGTGATGAAAGTAGTCACACTGAATCTAGTGGAGACACTGAGAAGAGTCATACTGACTTTGAAAGTGATGAAGATTTGAAAACAACTTATGATAAGTTGTATTCTGAAAGTTTGAAACTGACTAAAGCAAAAATCTCTTTGAGCAAAAAACTCAAAATCATTCAAAATGAAAGAGATACTTGTAAACTAGAAGCAAATGAGAAGAGTGCTCTAGTTAGTCAGCTTGAAAAAGAGAAAGAAACTTTTATTGAAAAAGTTAAGTATCTTTTGGAAGAGAATGTCTCATTGATTAATGTGGTCAAAAGATTAGAAGTTGAAAGAGACACTTCTTTGAAAGAAGTTGAAGAGTTAAGGACTCTGTTAGTGGAGCTGGAATCTTTAAAAGATTCTTTTGTTGATAAGGTGAAATTTCTTAAAAAAGAACATCATGTAACCCTTAAAGACAAGACTGACTTGATTCAGAAGGTCTATACTCTTGAGAAAGAAGTAAGAATGTTTGGAAATACTAGCTGTCTAGATGAATTAGTTAGAAAATATGGATCAAATTCTAATAGATCTGGGATAGGACATGCTGACACACCAGCTGGTCCTTTAGCTGTTGGTACAATGGCTAGTGCTGTGTTTGAACCAATACATTCTGATCCCAAAGTGAATGTACCTTCTACATCAAGTACTAAGGCTTATACAAATATTGTAAAGCCTAGAAATGCAACTCCTAGGGTGAATGCTTTGAGGAATCAAATTCCTTTTAGAAGAAATCCTTCTCCTCTTTCTAGATATATATCCACATGTCACTTTTGTGGTGTAAGAGGTCACATTCGACCAAACTATAATGCGTTTAGAAGAGCTCCCCGAAATGGTTCATGGAACCAAAATCAAAGTTAAGGGAATCTTCAAATGCAGATTCAAGTTCTGGCTGAAAAATCTAGAATTTTGAGCAAACATTTCAATAGGATTGCTCAAATGTCTAGAAATGAAAATGGTACATTCACTCCTTATGATTACTCAAAAGGAAAGAATGTGACAAATCAAAAGGCTAGAACTGAACAGAACAGAAAGAGGTCTAGAAGGTCTAAAAAGAAAAATGTCTCTACTACACAGAACAATATTCAAATGTCTAAACAAAGTTTAAAAACTGTGTATGTGAGAAAGGATGACCTTAAGTGCCTTGTCATTCATACTGCCTTTAAAGCCCAAAACACAGAAATGTGGTACTTCCACAGTGGGTGTTCTCGGCATATGACAGGTAACAAGTCCCTATTTACTCAATTTAAGGACTGTCCAGATGGGACTATTACTTTTGGTGATGGAAGCAAGTCATTAGTTAAAGGGAAGGGTATCATCGATTCATCAGGCATACCAAAATTGAAAAATGCCTTGTTTGTTGAAGGACTGAAAGCTAATTTGATTAGTATAAGTCAACTATATGATGATAATCATGCTGTGCACTTTACCCAAAATAAATGCTTAGTCATTAATGGTAAAGGTAAGTGTGTTCTAGAAGGGTTGAGAACCACTGACAATTGCTACGGCTTAATCCCTAGTTCTAATTTCTCAAATGTCTGTAATAGGGCTAAAATTGAGGAAGTTGATTTGTGGCACCGAAGGCTAGGTCACATGAACTTCAAAGACCTATGCAAAATCTCAAAGCAAGAACTTGTGAGAGGTGTGCCCAAACTAGGAAAGCCTTCTATTGCTGTGTGTGGGCCATGCCAGATTGGTAAACAAATTAGAACCCCACATAAGAAGACTTTAAATATTGCTACTTCATATCCACTGGAATTAATTCATATGGATCTTATGGGTCCTACAAGAACTGAAAGTCTAGGTGGAAAGCGATACATCCTAGTCATGGTTGATGATTTCTCCAGAATGTCATGGGTGGCATTTATAAGAGAGAAATCCGATGCTTTTAAAAATTTCAAAAGTATTTGCTTGAAAATTCAAAATGAGAAAAGATGCCCAATCACTCGAATTCGAAGTGATCATGGAAAGGAGTTTGAAAACTCTAAGTACAATGACTTTTATGATGAGTCGGGTATCAAACATGAATTTTCTGCACCCATTACACCTCAGCAGAATGGTGTTGTGGAGAGGAAGAACAAAGTTCTCCAAGAGATGGCTAGAGTTATACTTCATAGGAACAATCTAGCTTCTCATTTCTGGGCTGAAGCAGTTAACACTGCTTGCTATATAGTTAATCGAGTTTTTCTAAGGCCTGGAACAAAGAAAACCCCATATGAGTTGTGGAATAACAAGAAACCCAGTGTCAAGTACTTTCGAGAATTCGGAAGTAAATGCTATATTCTTAAGGATAGAGAGCAACTGGACAAATTTGAATCCCGGAGTGATGAAGGGATATTTCTTGGGTATTCCACAAATAGTAGAGCTAATCGAGTGTATAACTTGAAAACCTTTACAATTATGGAGTCCATCAATGTTTATGATAGTGCTGGAAATGAAAATGTTGAAAATTCTTCAACTCCACTTATTACTAAGCAATCATCTCCATTAAAACCTACACATCCAAGGGGAAACAAATTGAAAATGAAGTTAGCTACATATGCTATACTTCATCTTTTGAACCCAAGAATGTAGCTGAAGCCCTTGCAGATGATAATTTGATCAATGCAATCAAGAAGAGTTACTTCAGTTTACTAGGAATGATGTTTGGTATTTAGTACCTAGGCCTAACAATACAAATGTGATAGGTACCAAATGGATTTTTAAGAATAAATCTGATGAAAAAGGTACTATCATAAGAAATAAGGCTAGGTTAGTTGCACACCCAAATTGAAGGCATTGACTTCGATGAGACCTTTGCTCCTATTGCCAGGCTAGAATCAATCAGAATTCTTCTAGCTGTGGCTTGCCATATAAAATTCAAACTTTTTCAAATGGATGTTAAGAGTGTCTTTCTGAATGACATTCTACATGAAGAAGTCTATGTGGAACAACCAAAAGGGTTTGAAGATCCACATCACCTTGATCAAGTCTATCGATTAAAAAGGGTCCTCTATGGTTTAAAGCAAGCTCCAAGAGCTTGGTATGAGAGGTTGACTACTTATCTCTTAGAAAAGGGATTTTCGAGAGGGGGAGTAGACAGAACCCTTTCCATAAAGAATGTGAAAGGTGATATTGTCATCGCCCAGATATATATTGATGACATTGTGTTTGGTTCCACATTAGACTTACATGCTCTATCATTTGCTGAACAAATGAAAAATGAATTTGAAATGAGCATAGTTGGTGAGCTGAGTTTCTTCCTTGGTCTTCAGATCAAGCAATTAGATTCTGGGATCTCAGTATCTCAAATCAAATATTTTAAAAATCTGGTTAAGAAATTTGGTATGAGCTCTGCTAAGCATGCTAGGACTCCTATGAGTTCTACTACAAAACTTAGTAAAGATACTTCAGGCAAGGATGTTGATCAAACTTCTTACAGAAGCATGATTGGTAGTTTGCTCTACCTAACTGCCACTAGACCAGACATTGCCTTTAGTGTTGGAGCATGTGCCCGCTATCAAGCGAGCCCAAAAGAGTCTCACTTACTTGTAGTCAAGCGTATCATTCGATATGTAAGTGGAACTCCTTCATTTGGCCTCTGGTATTCTTTTGATACCAATGCCACAATAGTTGGATATTCCGATGCCGACTGGGCTGGAAATGCTGATGATAGGAAGAGCACCTCCGGAGGGTGTTTTTATATTGGAAACTGCTTAGTTTCTTGGCTTAGCAAAAAGAAAAATTCAATTTCATCGTCGACTGCCGAAGCTGAGTGCATAGCAGCTGGCAGTTGTTGCACTCAACTTCTGTGGATGAAGCAGATGTTGCATGATTACGGGATTGAACAGGGCACTATGACTGTGTATTGTGATAATTCAAGTGCTATCAATATTTCCAAAAATCTCGTTCAACATTCTCGCACAAAACATGATTGGTAAAGATACTTCAAGTGCTATGAGTTCTACTACAAAACTTAGTAAAGATACTTCAGGCAAGGATGTTGATCAAACTTCTTACAGAAGCATGATTGGTAGTTTGCTCTACCTAACTGCCACTAGACCAGACATTGCCTTTAGTGTTGGAGCATGTGCCCGCTATCAAGCGAGCCCAAAAGAGTCTCACTTACTTGTAGTCAAGCGTATCATTCGATATGTAAGTGGAACTCCTTCATTTGGCCTCTGGTATTCTTTTGATACCAATGCCACAATAGTTGGATATTCCGATGCCGACTGGGCTGGAAATGCTGATGATAGGAAGAGCACCTCCGGAGGGTGTTTTTATATTGGAAACTGCTTAGTTGCTTGGCTTAGCAAAAAGCAAAATTCAATTTCATCGTCGACTGCCGAAGCTGAGTACATAGCAGCTGGCAGTTGTTGCACTCAACTTCTGTGGATGAAGCAGATGTTGCATGATTACGGGATTGAACAGGGCACTATGACTGTGTATTGTGATAATTCAAGTGCTATCAATATTTCCAAAAATCTCGTTCAACATTCTCGCACAAAACACATTGACATTAGGCATCACTTCATTCGTGATTTAGTTGAGCAAAATGTTGTGTGTATTGAGTATATCCAAACAGAGAAACAATTTGCAGACATTCTCACAAAACCCTTAGATTCCCTTAGGTTTGAGTTCCTTAGGAAATCCATTGGTTTGTACGGAGTTGAGTGATGGTGTGCTTTCTTCATAGCCTATGTGTTCTTCTTGTTTCATTTAAGTCATAGAGCTATTTTTTTTGTTTTCTTTAATTAATAAAAGTCCAAAAACATTCAAAAATTTGAAAAATGTTGCAAAAAATAGTGTGCTTATATGACCTTCTTTCTTATCGTTATGCATACATTTATTTCCTTGAAATCATAATTGAATATTAATTCCAAGGTTAAATTTTTCATAGGATTGAGTAAATAAGGATAGTTCAACTATTAGTTCTATCTAGTGATTTAAAATGGTCATGATCACCAATCTCAGCTAGAGTTGAGTAAACAAAGATGTTATGTGTTGCACATGCACTCTAACTGATTTTTGAGATGATATTAGTTCCTATTTATAGATTCTAATATTATGTCATATGGTTCCCTAGTTTAATCAAATCTAGTATAACCAAAGTGATTAAAATTTCATATGGTGAGCCCCCTAGTTTTTTTTTTAAAAAAATAAAATTATTGACATGGAAAGGACTACCTGTGAGTTTGTGTGATAGCTTCTAGTGAATGCAAACAGTGAGTAATGGCTACCTAGACAAACAGTAGGTATCTATATGGGTTGCTAGTGTGAAAGCCCCCACTGTCATTAGAGAGGGCTACCTTCTCACTTGTGTGAAAGTCACCAGTGTCCAAAGAACAGATAATGTGTAAAATTTGATTATAAAATGAAATGACTTTATTGATCAAATTTGGGGTAAACATTGCTCATCATAATTCTATGGATGTCTCTTGGTTTTAATTCTAGTTTTTGAACATTCTAGAGTACCTTTTATGCTATAATGTCAAAATCTTGTTTTGTGGATGAAACCAATCCTCAGAGTCATGTTATGAATTTTTAATATTACACACACATTACTTCTGAGCGTTTCTTGACTCTAAATGTGAATTTGATGCAAAAAATCATAATTAATCACTTATGGAAACTAAAAGTTATTTACATAATCCTTGTTCATAACTATTCTGTAATATAAATTCTTAGGTGAATATTCTTTATGATTTTGATGAAATAAATGTTTGCATAAGTGCATAGTCATTAGGTGATTTTGAGGTGAAAATGAGTTTAAATCTTGCTTTGGTTGAGGGGGAGAAAAATGGTTTTAATTCAAAATTTTAAAAAAAAATTTCAGACCACCGATCGCTCGGTGTTAATGACCGATTGATCGGTCTTTCGTGAACAGGGTTATAAAACCCTCATTTCTCATTTTACTATTCTTTTGTTCTTCGAACTCCAGAGTGATTTCTCGGTTTCTTCTCCTCCAAATCCCTCTTACGGTCATTTCTTTCTACTCCAAGAGTTTCCAAGCATCTAAAAAGGTAAACTTTGTTCCTTTTCTTGATTTTGGATTACTTTTCACATCTAGGGCATCAAAAAATTCGTGATGGCTTACTCATTCTCCTTAGTTATTCTTGCATTCCTCATGTCCGGTGTCTCTAAACGCCGGAGATTGGTCCTCAAAAACCAAGGGGACCCTCTCGAGGAAGAGGATCTCAATGAGCCCTACTCTATCACTCCAATAGGTCATGGGATTTCAATAGGAGATAGACCAATCCGTAGAATGGTTGATTCTACATCTGAAAATCGCCAAAAGTCCTTGGCAGATAAAACCCAGAAACAAAAAAGAAAAGCTTGTTCGTCCTCGAATGTTCTATTGGGTCCCTTCATTAGCCCTACTGTTGCCCGGCTTTATAGTGAGTATTTTAGCAAGAAGGCTATTATGGTTGAAAGGGGTATTAGAATTTCCGATTTTGGTGATTATCACCTTCCTAAGCTCATTACCGATCGTCAATGGGAAGGTATTCTCACTTTATCCGGTCTTGCTCCTATTCAGTTTGTCCAGAAATTTTACTCAAATTTTTCTGAAATCAACTCTAAAACCTGGTCTTTTAAATCTCGAGCTTTAGAAAAATCTGTTTTGATAAATCCTAATGTCATTGCTAAATTTCTTGGTTGTCCTCGAGTTCCAGATGCTTATTATCCTTATAAATATAAGAATGATGAGGATAAAGAATCTATGAACAATGTAGTCACCTTTCTTTGTGGTGCTCCTACACTTTGGGTTGGTTCCTTCATTGAAGTGTCTAAACTCACTAGGGATGCTAGACTTGTAAACCTAGTAATGAGTGCCAATATCCACCCAAAGGTTCATACTGTGGATCTTAGGGAAGATAGAGCACGATTTTTGTTCAGTCTCCTTCGTGGACATGATATTGATCTTGCCGCACACATTATTGATTTGATGATTCAAGCCCATCAAAATCAAACTGTAGTTGGAGCACTTCCATTTGGTTCCCTGATCACTAAACTCCTTAGTTCTCAAGGGTTCATTGCTCCTCCTGGTGTTCCTACTCGTAATCCGAAGGGTCCAATCAACAAAAAGACCTTAGCTCAGAGTTTCTCACATGCTTCAGTTCGAGATACTGAGGAGGAAGCAGAAGTTGGTACCGGGTCCTCTCATCCACAACCTGCCTCGATTGATGATCTTGCCAGAATGATGAGGGAGATGCAGATGTGTAGCATCCCAAAACCCACCCTAGGAGTTAGAGTGAACTTTGGACAACTAATCATGGCTTACATGACTTGCTTGACAAACCAACCTGCAAAAAACCCACAGAGCATATACGATAGAGGATAACAGCGGAAGCATGACCATAAAGCACAGTGAGTCTACCAAACCTCTATGTACATACATACGCCAATCCAAGTTTATACAAAAAAACAACAAAAAGAAAGTGCGGACAGACCCGCCAAAATACGTGGATATAATCTCTCATCTCACCCACAGCTATTCACTCAGAATCTACAACCACCTAATGGTAACCCTCTACGGGAGGTTCCTCCAAAGGCCCCTCGACGTACTCCTCCTCCACCCATGGGCCAGGAGCACAAATATCAACTGGAGCAGCAGCTCCCTCAGAACCTGCCGACATAAGAAGTACGGCTGAGCATGGAATACTCAGCGGGTACTAAATACTAACCAACAGTCATAGTATACAGATAGCATACAAAAAGTAGGAAACAAATTTGCATATATAGAACAGGAACAATTTATATCATACAAGGAAGTAAAGCAATTTATATTCATGCTTGCATTCAGAAAGACTGATAAAACCCTTGAAAACATCGTGCACTTGACTTGACTTGAAATACCCTTTGCGTGATTGTGAACCTGTTAACCGTGTCATGCTTGTCATGCTTGCATCATGCGTGCCATGTCATGTCATGCGAGTATCATGCTTGCTTGTTCATAATTTAAACATGTTCACATGCCTAGTTGCCGTTCATAGTCCGTCGCAACTAGTACCCTATATGCAGATGGGTATGCCTAGTTGCCGTTCATAGCCCGTCGCAACTAGCATCCATGCGTGTAATGCCATGCAGAGTTATGCGTGTCATGTGAATGCTATGCTATGCGTGTCATGCGATGCTATGCATGTCATGCGAGGGGATGGGAGACCCTTCTTATGATAATGCATGATTGACTTGTCCTTGCCAAGAGCGAGGTAAAACATATCGTAGGATATGTCCCACCTCTAACCATGTTCTTGAAAACCTCGATAAATCATGTCATGCATGACGTGCTCGTGGGAACCGTGTACATGCTTGCATTTAAATTTAAATATGACATTGGATAATTTCACAACACATATGACATCAATGATTGAGCAATGTAATATTCATATCCTTTAGGGAAAGCAAGAAACACACTATCATAGGCCCTAGTAATATTCAGAATTTCTTAGGTATGCATTTCCTAATTCACAGCTCACTTTATTCACCTTGGCATTTCATCAAACATGGTGTGTTCATTATGGATTTACCCTACAACATGCTTTTCTAGATGGGTTTTTCTCAAATCATACATGTCCGTTCATTATTGGAACAATGCCCTTCCCCATTTGTTCATCACACACAACCATTGGCATCCAATCGCCCATTCCATCTCCATTCACCATTTACCATTCTTCATTCACCATTCATCCATCTCATAGCACATGTATCAATGAAAGAAAAATCAAAAGAAATAGAGGGAGAAGAGGAACTATAACTAGGAGGGTAGTAAAAAGCACCGACCTTGAAGAAATGAGGAAGAAATCCCTTTCCAAAACGACTGTGTAGCTGCTGCCCTTGTTTGAGGAGATGCTCCTCACGAGTTTGTGCCTTGATCTTGAAGGAAAATGGGCTGGAGGTTGATCTTGGGTTTCAAAACCCTTTGATTTCTCTCTAAAATAGAAACCCTAGGTTGGAATCGCCTTCTCCCCTTTTTCCTATTCTCTCAAACTCTCTAAGTGTCGAATGAAGCCCTAAAGGCTCGGGTTAAACTCTTAAGGTAAGAGTGAACTGACCAAAAGACCGTAATACCCTTACTGGGATTTCTGCAATGACGCGAGGACCGTGAATAGTGCTGAACACATTGTGCTGTGAATAGTGCCAACTCGTGATGCCGTGAATAGTGCAACTCGTGGTACCATGAATAGTGCAACTCGTGGTGCCATGAATAGTGCAACTCGTGGTGCCATGAATAGTGTCAACCCGTGGTGACATGAATAGTGCAACTCGTGGTGCCATGAATAGTGTCAACTCGTGGTGACATGAATAGTGCAACTCGTGGTGCCATGAATAGTGTCAACTCGTGGTGCCATGAATAGTGCAACTCGTGGTGCCATGAATAGTGTCAACCCGTGGTGACATGAATAGTGCAACTCGTGGTGCCATGAATAGTGTCAACCCGTGGTGACATGAATAGTGCAACTCGTGGTGCCATGAATAGTGTCAACTCGTGGTGACATGAATAGTGCAACTCGTGGTGCCATGAATAGTGTCAACTCGTGGTGCCATGAATAGTGCAACTCGTGGTGCCATGAATAGTGTCAACTCGTGGTGACATGAATAGTGTAACTCGTGGTGCCATGAATAGTGCAACTCGTGGTGCCATGAATAGTGTCAACTCGTGGTGACATGAATAGTGTAACTCGTGGTGCCATGAATAGTGCAACTCGTGGTGCCATGAATAGTGTCAACCCGTGGTGCCATGAATAGTGTCAACCCGTGGTGACATGAATAGTGCAACTCGTGGTGACATGAATAGTGCAACTCGTGGTGCCATGAATAGTGCAACTCGTGGTGCCATGAATAGTGTCAACCCATGGTGACATGAATAGTGCCACTCGTGGTGCCATGAATAGTGCAACTCGTGGTGCCATGAATAGTGTCAACTCGTGGTGACATGAATAGTGCAACTCGTGGTGCCATGAATAGTGTCAACTCGTGGTGACATGAATAGTGCAACTCGTGGTGCCATGAATAGTGTCAACTCGTGGTGAAATGAATAGTGTAACTCGTGGTGCCATGAATAGTGTCAACTCGTGGTGACATGAATAGTGCAACTCGTGGTGCCATGAATAGTGTCAACTCGTGGTGACATGAATAGTGCAACTCGTGGTGCCATGAATAGTGTCAACCCGTGGTGACATGAATAGTGCCACTCGTGGTGCCATGAATAGTGCAACTCGTGGTGCCATGAATAGTGTCAACTCGTGGTGACATGAATAGTGCAACTCGTGGTGCCATGAATAGTGCCAACTCGTGGTGCTATGAATAGTGCAACTCGTGATGAGCTGCACAACGTGCCCGTGGTGAGTTGTACAACGGATGCACACAGTATACGTTATCAGAGTACGTTGTCTGTGCTACGATTTCCTACAGGTACAGACTGTTTTGGCCATATCTTTTGACTCGTTCATCCGATTGTGACGATTCAACTTGCGTTGTGTTCGTACTTCGAAAAGGAACATTTCTGACGTTCGAAATTTCCAATTTCTTCCTTATTTATTAATTATACCTCTTAAAAAAGCCAAAATGACAACGAGAGTGTCATGTATTAACTGTGAAAAGGTCCGGGGTTCTACATCCTCCCCCCCTTATAGGAATTTCGTCCTCGAAATTAGGGCGTTACTAAATCAATCGAGGATACTTCCCCATGCTTAACCTTTCCTACTGAACGATATGATAATCCTCTATTAATCAATATCCTAGGCACTCACTTATCAGCGAGGCACCTAGTTTTCTCATAAAACTCAACTTCATTCTAAATAGCAGGGAAAACTTTCGTAACATAAGGTAGCACAATTACATACAAGTGGCAACTGACTGCCCATGACGAAACACAAAATACATTCCCTTCTGCACACAAAAAAAAATAATTTTCTTCTCCCTCTCACATCCTCATGCCATATCCTTTGGTGCCTGAGCATTCTATCCTGGAGTGGCAAAGGCTTGTCCCTGGTTAGCCTAGTAAGGGGGCTGTGTGGACTGCTGGGGGCTTAATGCTTGTGTAGAGCCCAGCGGAGGTGACCGCCTAACCGTGGGCCTATTTCCCCGAGAATAAGGTGGCATCTGACGGCTGGGACAATCCTTGATCAGGTGGCCCTGGCGACCACAGTGGAAACATCCACCGGAGATTCTCCTACACTCTCTGGCCACATGCCTCCTCCCACAACGGGTACATATCTCGTAAGAGTAGGTGGAGGGTGTATATCCTGTTGCCTGAGATACTGCGAGGCGGGGTGGCTGCACGGTAGCCACGTGCGATGCCGGTGGAGCAACCGAAAGAGAAGCCTGTGGTGCAGTGGGAGGACTCTGTACCAACATATGTCTAGAGGACTGGTACTTAACCCATGCTTCTACGACCAATGGGTCCATATCACCATAGAACACCGGAGGCCTCATCCTCCAAAGTGCCTCACTTCCTGCGGCATGATGTGTAGGGGTAGGTACAAGTACCGCCGTAGGAATGGGGGTAGTGGGCTGCCTAGTGGCAAGTATTGCTAGTGTTTCTGCTATGGATCCCAAGACCTGAGTGAGATCAGGCTGCTCATCCCTCAATGGAGGAGGAGATACTCCACCCCTCCTAGTGTGGTATCCACGACCCTGATCGCCACGTCTCATGGTTTACTCCTGAGGACGATGGCAAAGCATGAGTCTCACTTGAATCCCATCAAAATCCGATATTGTATTTTCATAATAGTAAGTATTTATCAAAGTCTAGAACATACATCAAGATACACATACCATAGCATCATAATATACTCTAAGGTTCCTAGCGAAGCCAAGATGCGATGTTGGTTGTGTTGCAACTGGTTATGGTCTAAGGCTAACTCCTTAGTTGCTTCTTAAGGGTAACAACTTCTCCTAAGCAGAAGTTGGACTCAAGCCCCCAACCTATGCGAGCACATCGTGTATGTATCTAAGTACAATTATAATCGTACAATTATACAAGTAGTTGTCTTACTGATGATAAGCTTCACACTTGATTATGATATTAACTGATCACAAACCTAAGACCTTAGCCCGTTTGAAACTAATACTAATGACTAGTTCATCTAATTGAGTTGTTTAGGTGATGCCCTCTAAATCTGGTGACATGTATAATGCTTCTAAGATCTACATGATGCATGCGGAATATGTATATGATGATTTTTTTTTTTTTTTTTTAAGACGAAGGAGAATTTTATTGTCTTACTCGGAAGGCTATTATTTACGAAGACCCCATAGTACAGGGTATGGCAAGGACCTACCACCATTTACCAACTCACACATAGTCTGAACTCCAGCCGGAGTATTACTCAACTCATAAGTCTAGCTGGGAATTAATTCCTAACACATTGGTTGTCACTTAGTACGTGACATATAGTATGCACACCACATTTAATGCCCCCTAACAATACCACACATAATAGTATAAGTACATTGTACGCACACCATATAGCATATAACACCATATAACAATACTACATACAAAGTATAGTACCATCATACTCATCTCGTCAAGTCATCAAAGTAGTTGAAATATTATATCTTGGTGTTCTAGCGTTTCTAAGACCTGTGCTTGGTTGAAGCAACCATTTTAGATTAAGACTAACGTTTAGTCTCACACTTAGAACAAGACTCACTTCCGACTTACTTCCATCCTAACTTGTTTCCCCACATATTCTCTTGTCAAGCCGTGGTATAAGATTCTAAGTGACCCTAGAGACCTAAAGCCTAAGCTCTGATACCACTTCTGTAGCGTCCCAAAACCCACCCTAGGAGTTAGAGTGAACTTTGGACAACTAATCATGGCTTACATGACTTGCTTGATAAACCAACCTGCAAAAAACCCACAGAGCATATACGATAGAGGATAACAGCGGAAGCATGACCATAAAGCACAGCGGAAGTCTACCAAACCTCTATGTACATACATACGCCAATCCAAGTTTATACAAAAAAACAACAAAAAGAAAGTGCGGACAGACCCGCCAAAATACGTGGATATAATCTCTCATCTCACCCACAGCTATTCACTCAGAATCTACAACCACCTAATGGTAACCCTCTACGGGAGGTTCCTCCAAAGGCCCCTCGACGTACTCCTCCTCCACCCATGGGCCAGGAGCACAAATATCAACTGGAGCAGCAGCTCCCTCAGAACCTGCCGACATAAGAAGTACGGCTGAGCATGGAATACTCAGCGGGTACTAAATACTAACCAACAGTCATAGTATACAGATAGCATACAAAAAGTAGGAAACAAATTTGCATATATAGAACAGGAACAATTTATATCATACAAGGAAGTAAAGCAATTTATATTCATGCTTGCATTCAGAAAGACTGATAAAACCCTTGAAAACATCGTGCACTTGACTTGACTTGAAATACCCTTTGCGTGATTGTGAACCTGTTAACCGTGTCATGCTTGTCATGCTTGCATCATGCGTGCCATGTCATGTCATGCGAGTATCATGCTTGCTTGTTCATAATTTAAACATGTTCACATGCCTAGTTGCCGTTCATAGTCCGTCGCAACTAGTACCCTATATGCAGATGGGTATGCCTAGTTGCCGTTCATAGTCCGTCGCAACTAGCATCCATGCGTGTAATGCCATGCAGAGTTATGCGCGTCATGTGAATGCTATGCTATGCGTGTCATGCGATGCTATGCATGTCATGCGAGGGGATGGGAGACCCTTCTGATGATAATGCATGATTGACTTGTCCTTGCCAAGAGCGAGGTAAAACATATCGTAGGATATGTCCCACCTCTAACCATGTTCTTGAAAACCTCGATAAATCATGTCATGCATGACGTGCTCGTGGGAACCGTGTACATGCTTGCATTTAAATTTAAATATGACATTGGATAATTTCACAACACATATGACATCAATGATTGAGCAATGTAATATTCATATCCTTTAGGGAAAGCAAGAAACACACTATCATAGGCCCTAGTAATATTCAGAATTTCTTAGGTATGCATTTCCTAATTCACAGCTCACTTTATTCACCTTGGCATTTCATCAAACATGGTGTGTTCATTATGGATTTACCCTACAACATGCTTTTCTAGATGGGTTTTTCTCAAATCATACATGTCCGTTCATTATTGGAACAATGCCCTTCCCCATTTGTTCATCACACACAACCATTGGCATCCAATCGCCCATTCCATCTCCATTCACCATTTACCATTCTTCATTCACCATTCATCCATCTCATAGCACATGTATCAATGAAAGAAAAATCAAAAGAAATAGAGGGAGAAGAGGAACTATAACTAGGAGGGTAGTAAAAAGCACCGACCTTGAAGAAATGAGGAAGAAATCCCTTTCCAAAACGACTGTGTAGCTGCTGCCCTAGTTTGAGGAGATGCTCCTCACGAGTTTGTGCCTTGATCTTGAAGGAAAATGGGCTGGAGGTTGATCTTGGGTTTCAAAACCCTTTGATTTCTCTCTAAAATGGAAACCCTAGGTTGGAATCGCCTTCTCCCCTTTTTCCTATTCTCTCAAACTCTCTAAGTGTCGAATGAAGCCCTAAAGGCTCGGGTTAAACTCTTAAGGTAAGAGTGAACTGACCAAAAGACCGTAATACCCTTACTGGGATTTCTGCAATGACGCGAGGACCGTGAATAGTGCTGAACACATTGTGCTGTGAATAGTGCCAACTCGTGATGCCGTGAATAGTGCAACTCGTGGTACCATGAATAGTGCAACTCGTGGTGCCATGAATAGTGCAACTCGTGGTGACATGAATAGTGTCAACCCGTGGTGCCATGAATAGTGTCAACCCGTGGTGACATGAATAGTGCAACTCGTGGTGCCATGAATAGTGCAACTCGTGGTGCCATGAATAGTGTCAACTCGTGGTGCCATGAATAGTGTCAACTCGTGGTGCCATGAATAGTGCAACTCGTGGTGCCATGAATAGTGTCAACTCGTGGTGACATGAATAGTGTAACTTGTGGTGCCATGAATAGTGCAACTCGTGGTGCCATGAATAGTGTCAACTCGTGGTGACATGAATAGTGTAACTCGTGGTGCCATGAATAGTGCAACTCGTGGTGCCATGAATAGTGTCAACTCGTGGTGACATGAATAGTGTAACTCGTGGTGCCATGAATAGTGCAACTCGTGGTGCCATGAATAGTGTCAACCCGTGGTGACATGAATAGTGCCACTCGTGGTGCCATGAATAGTGCAACTCGTGGTGACATGAATAGTGCAACTCGTGGTGCCATGAATAGTGCAACTCGTGGTGCCATGAATAGTGTCAACCCGTGGTGACATGAATAGTGCCACTCGTGGTGCCATGAATAGTGCAACTCGTGGTGCCATGAATAGTGTCAACTCGTGGTGACATGAATAGTGCAACTCGTGGTGCCATGAATAGTGTCAACTCGTGGTGACATGAATAGTGCAACTCGTGGTGCCATGAATAGTGTCAACTCGTGGTGACATGAATAGTGCAACTCGTGGTGCCATGAATAGTGCAACTCGTGGTGCCATGAATAGTGTCAACTCGTGGTGACATGAATAGTGCAACTCGTGGTGCCATGAATAGTGTCAACCCGTGGTGACATGAATAGTGCCACTCGTGGTGCCATGAATAGTGCAACTCGTGGTGCCATGAATAGTGTCAACTCGTGGTGACATGAATAGTGCAACTCGTGGTGCCATGAATAGTGCCAACTCGTGGTGCCATGAATAGTGCAACTCGTGGTGAGCTGCACAACGTGCCCGTGGTGAGTTGTACAACGGATGCACACAGTATACGTTATCAGAGTACGTTGTCTGTGCTACGATTTCCTACAGGTACAGACTGTTTTGGCCATATCTTTTGACTCGTTCATCCGATTGTGACGATTCAACTTGCGTTGTGTTCGTACTTCGAAAAGGAACATTTCTGACGTTCGAAATTTCCAATTTCTTCCTTATTTATTAATTATACCTCTTAAAAAAGCAAAAATGACAACGAGAGTGTCATGTATTAACTGTGAAAAGGTCCGGGGTTCTACAAGATGGATCTCCAGACTCATGTTTCATCTTACCAGGAATTCACTACAGAGATCCGAGGTTGACTTGGATCACTTGATGCAGCAGTGTTGAGTGTCCAGCGGGATGTTCGTGATTTTAGAGCATATTATGAGTCTCATCTCACTTCTGATGAAGTGGAGTGAGAGTTAGTTTGATGTACTAGGCTACTCCTTATGTTTCATGTATTTATGTTTAGGAGTTTACTGTGGTCCTAGTTTATTTTGAGACATTGGATGTATTTTGTCTTGGTTGTACTCAGTACATACCACATATGGATGATATTGACTTGAATGTTTATGAATGGTATTGTCTTGGATGTTGATTATTCTCTATGAGATGATGTTTACACTTTTACTCTGATTTTTTTTGTTATCTCATCTCATATGATCATTTTTCTTCAATTCATTTCTTTACATTCTACCTTTGGCATTTCGAGCCAAAAAGGGGGAGAGTGAAGGTATTCACTATGCAGGTATGGCATATCTTGGAACTGCATATTTTGGAACTATGATAGATTGTTGAAACATGATGAACTTGTTATGGATGCACTTGTAACATGAACTTGTTATGGTTAACCTATTATGAAATCTTTTATTTCTCATGCTTCACAGGGTTTTGGTTGAGCTTGTGTAGGCAAACAGGTTCTAAGATTGTTGAAACATGACAAGTTGAATGTCATGAAATTTTTTATTGAGTCATGTAAAGGTTCAATTTTCCATTTTTGAATCCTTTGGGAAATTTTGAACCTAGTATGTGAGTTAGTCTTGTTTTGTCCCGGAATTGCCAAAGGGAGAGATTGTAAATCCAGAAATAGGTGTTGGTAAATTCCGTGATCATTAAATAGGACATGTGTGTTGTGTCTTGTTCAACTTGTTGGAAGAGTTAAAGTTTCGAGAAGACTGAAGATATTGAAGAAAAAGCTTCTACTCCGGATCTAGACAGGTAATGGACTTAGAGACCCCTACCTAAGTTGGATTTGACTTAGATAACTTTAAACATACCTAGGAGGATAGTTTTAAGCCTAACAAAGTCTTTTGGTCTTATTTGAATCAAACAAAAATAAAAGAAAATTGTTTTGGCTAAAATTCTATCTCTACCGATCGCTCGGTGTTGAGACCGATCGATCGGTGACCTACCGAGCGATCGGTGGCTATCAACTGGTCAAAAAATTTGTATGGGGTATTTTTCCAGAGAGGTAATTTTTAACCGATCTCCCGGTGGAAATAGAGATCGATCGGTTTTGGACCGAGCGATCGGTTATAAGCACCGATCGATCTGTCCTCGTAAATATAATTTTTATTTTTCTGGACTCTTTTCTAAACCCTATATAAACAACTTTTTGGAGACCTAATTCGTATCTTTGTTTATTTTTGAAAGAGTAGAGGTCTGAGAAACCCTTCTAGGGCTTTTTCCATTATTCCTCATAGATCTTTAGTGATCCCTCCTTTTTCAATCATCCTAGAAAATGCAAGTATAGATCTATACTTTTGATCTTGCATTGTGTGATCTCAGATCTGTATGACATCCCTCTAGGGTTTGAAGCTTTCTAAATTATTTCACAACCCTACACTTTGTGTGTGTGTCCGGTGTGTGATCCGGAGCCTTCGTGGAAGGAGATCGATCGTGTGTGATTGTGGTATTAAAGTAGCTTGAGAAGATTTGGTCGGTCAGGAACCGAAGCTGCTACGGCGGAGATCGAACCTGCTGGTTCGTGGAAATCAAAAGAAAGATTCTGTATCTAGGAACATCGAGTCCGGTTTGGGTAAGGTCTTATCTTGTACTTGAGTTCTTCTTATAGTGAAGTTTGTTGCTGGACGCGGTCCCGTGGTTTTTCCCCGCAAGGGTTTTCCACGTAAAAATCTGCTGTGTTTGATTTGTGTGGATTGTTGGTGTGAATTGTTTATTGATTTCTAAACTAATTATTTGAAAAATTAAAAATTGGTTAGAAGTTCTTAGATGGACCTATTCACCCTCCCTCTAGGTCATAGAGATCATTGATCAGGGTAATTTCATAAATACCACCTAGGTCCCCTGTTGCTTCCCCTATAAAACCCAACACCACTCACTTCAAACGGTCAACGTTTTTTTGGAGGAGAACCCCTGTTGCAAAACCAAAATCCTGAGCCCTCCTCAAACCCTTGGTTTCGTTCTAGGCTTCCCCTTGACCTGCATCTCCCCTCCCCAGCTCGTGTAACACCACTGGAGCACTACCACCGTACACAGGCAGCACCCCTTTGTTTGACAGAAAAAAAGAGCACTGGGTAGGGGACTCCCTACCCATTTTTTTTATCACTTGCACACCATGTGAGCCCCTATTCATCTCCAGGGGAAGTTTTTCAGTGTTTTGTTATTGCTTAGTAGGTATACAGACCCACACAGGGTTTTCACCCACCTAAACCGTATGTGTGGTGAACCTCTTTCGGGTATAACAAATCTTCGAGGCTTGACAGCCATTACAGAACCTCCTGGGGGTCCCTCTTAGCATGAGGGAACCCCTAGTGACCTCTGTACACAACCCCAGTGGTCACAGTTTCGGTTTTCAGAAAAACCCAGGACGGCGGTATTCTCAGTACCGACATTCCTAAAATAGCCAGTTCCCAGACAGTTGATAAACCCTTTACCGACATCCTTTTTTTTACTTGTTTTCCTGATGTTGGTGGTTCTTCTATCGACGTACTGTTTTTCGCCTGATTTGGGATGGGCGGTAGAGCAACTGCCGCCAACTTGCACTGTCTGCTTCAAGCACTTTGCACTCTTGTGGGGCCCACTCCAGGTATCCCCTGGGTCCCCCACCAAGCTCATAACATCCCCAGGAGTCCCACCTACACTCCCATCACCTTGGTTCACCCCGGGTTACACCTTAACCCTAGTTGCTAATAGCAAAACACAGTCTTAAAACACTTTCCATAATGTAGGTAATTCAATTATCGACATTCACTGTGTTTTTTGTTTTGGGCTTTTGCAAGGGCCCAGACCTGGTAGGATGCCACTTTAAGCCCTGCCTAGTCCCCTGGGCCCACCTTGGACCGTACCAGACCCTTAACTGTGGTTAAATCCACCTCCGGTTAATATTTAACCGCTGCTAAGCACCCCTTACCCCACAAACTTTGGAGAAATTAAATCAAAATTCCTTAAATCTAATTGGACCATAATCCTGACTTTGGCCCTCTCCTTAACCCTGGTTAGCAACCCTCACCATAATTAGATCTCCTTAACTACGGTTAGCAATCCTAATCATAGTTAACTTCGGTTTACGTTCTACCGGGCCTAAAAACCAAGTCTACCGGACTTACCTCGGCCTATCGGGCCTCGCCTTAGCCTACCAGGCTACAACTCACTCACCCTTTACTGTGGTTAGCAACACTAACTGCAGTTGGTTCGGCCTAATCCCGGTTAGCAATCCTAACCCGGGTCGGACTCCTCCTTAGTCTACCGGACTACTCCCTAAGCTTACCGGGCTTTCAATACCCTGCACTTGACCTCCTCGGTCAACCAACCCTAGTCTACCTGACTAGCCTATGTTAGCCACCCTTGGTGCACACACACACGCCCCTAGCCTCGGCACAGGCTCACGTGCCAGAACTACGCTCGGTCTGATCTCACCCTGTGAGTACGTAGGCAGCCCAACACGGGCCCGACCCCAGTTAGCTTTTCCCTTCTTAGATTAGTGTTCATTTAAACATTTCGGCATTTTAAACAAGATTAACTTTAATTGGCTTAAACCCGGGGAGTATGGAACCGTTGTAAAACGGAAACCTCGGGGTGCCTAACACCTTCCTCGGACTTGACTGAACCACTTACCCTGATCTCTCTCGTGGACCAAGACCTTATCCAAAACTTCGGGGGACTTATCCCTTCTGTATTAATAGGTGACAACTCTCAAAACCCCGTGAGGAAATCTAGGGAGTGAAATCCTGCGCTCACAGCTCTGGCGACTCTGCTAGGGATAATCAGGGTTCAACCAGGAACCCAGGTTTAAGCAAACTAAATCTTAAGCTTGTATAAAATGCCTAAGTGTTTAACTAGAAACTAATCATTTTACATCTCTTGATTAATTGTGTATTGTGCATCCATACTTGTCATAGTAGTGTAATTACACTCATTCAACCCAGTAGACAGGCTTATTATGTTAACGGCTGCTGGATGATTCAACGTATTCTGGGGTTAAACATGGACGGCGAAGCCATAGTACCGCACTACAAGACAACATACCAGGCAGACCTATCTAGGTTCTTGTATATTAAGCCTGCCTGCTTGTAGCCCGGTCCTAACAGCTCTTTTGATCGGATATCCGTGTCTTTTCTCGAGAAGAAGTATAAGCACAAATGGAACCCTGACTCCATTTCAGCGGAACTTCCGGAACTCAATGCCCTTGTACTGATAGCCATGTCTCAATTGGTGTTCCCAAGGTGTCGTTCGCTCGTCGAAGCAGTTCTGGTCGGGATCATCGAGGACATGCACAACTCCTGCTCGGTTGTACCAGTCATCCTAGCCAAGCTTCTCAGAGCTCTTAACGAGTTTGCAAGCCGCAGAAAAGGCATCTTCCATGCCAGTACACCTCTCCTGCACCTCTGGTTGGTAAGTCACTTGTGTACAATCATTTCAGTACCGGACGACATCCGCGACGCTTACAGTCTGTCTTGGAAGATTTCTCAGAATCAAGGTCCAATAGTAACTACAGATGTTGGAGAGCTCTCAGAATCACTTGGCAATGCAATTAGCTTGTGTCGAACAGGCTACCCGTGTTGTCATCACTGGCAGACGATGCATGATTCTTGCTGGTCTAACAGGCTCCGCAGTCTATACACTACTCCGAGTCTTCCAACAGTTTGGACTCCCTCAGCGTATCCCAGTGATAGACCAGCAGGAAAATGATTGGGTCACCTTCACAGCGTACTCCGACAACCTCACCCGGTACTTTCAGTCAGCTTGGCGCAGCTCCAGGCAAGACCAATGGCCAGACTTCTTGGTTTTGTCAGGGCCATTAACCAATTCGGCATACTGACAATGGGTGGATAATCCTAACATTCTACCCAGCATGCCTACACCTAGGGAACTACCCACACCAGTTACAGCTCCATCATAAGGAACCATACCCCTAGCAGAGATGGGGGTTCCCTGGACAGACTTCTTCTTTGAGAGACAGCTCCAGATCCAGTAGAAATGGAAGAAGCTACGGAAAGCCCAGCGTTCATTCAGGCAGCAGGAAGTAGAACAAGGCTGTGAACTCCAGGCCGTACAAGAGCAGGTTGAACAATTGGAACAGACAATCCAATCTCTTCACAAGAAACGTAGAGGCGACGCTAGGGAAACAGCCGTCATCTAAGCCCAGCTTCACTTCCACCAAGAGCAGCTTGATAGTGTAAAGGCAGAGATGACCTCCTGTATCCAATAATTTAGATACCGTATGTTCAATGCTACCGAAATCCTCATGCACATGGAGGTTGAAGTCACATCCCTAAAGCAACAGATCATGGATCTTGAGGGCGTGCCTCATCTACTTGACTTTGTGTTCCCCGAAGGGCCTGCCTAAGATCGAGTCTTTTTTCTCTTCTTTGAGTCACACTATCCATGTACCCACTGCACTCTTCATGCATCAATGAAAATCTTTTTCTAGCATCTGCCTTTTGCCCTCATGCATAATCATGATTAGCCGTTGCATTCTTTTCAGTTGCATGAGCCGACCTGTGACTCGTTCTCTGACTGCAATTCACGCAGAAGTAGCAGCTACTGACGCAGTCTTGACGGAAGTACCAATCACAGAGGTATCCCCTTGTACAGTCAAATCAGAGAACAGCTCCTACACAGTACAATCGGAAAGCAGTGCAGGATCGATGGCAGAACCTGTAGATTAGCACCAGCAGACCACTGAGATCTTACAGTTACATGACAAAGACATAGCAGCCATGCAAGCAAAGCTTGACAGTGTTCTAGAATCCCTGAAGATTCTAATTGGCACCCGGACCGAAGAACCCTCCACCCGGATCCCAACCGAAGAACCAGCCGAGCGACCTACACCTGAGCCTCGCCATTCCCCCTTCATCATACCTAATCTCATAACCGCAACAGGCAGAGGAGAGGAATATGACCAGTACGAAGAGCAGCCGAAGATCTCACACGTCCACCAGGACCAACCATCATCCTCAGATCTAACCCCTTCCTTACAAGATGAGATCAAGCAGATGAAAGAGGAGATGAGAAGAATGAAAGGTACATCCACTAGTACAAGTCTATCACTGGAAGACTTAACCTTTTCATCAGGGGATGTTGTTCCTACAGGTTTCAAGGTCCCAGACTTTGATAAATATGATGGCACGGGCTGTCCAAAACAACACTTACAGTAATACTTAGGGGACATGCTCTAACATAATAAAAACCAACCCTTGCTCATCCAGTACTTCCAGAAGAGTTTGAAGGGGGTAGCCCTTATATAGTGAATGTCAGTGGACAAGCAGAAAGTCAAGACCTGGCAGGATGCCATGGACAGTTTCATAGAGCAGTACTTCTTCAACCAGAAGCTGCGCCCTCAGAGAAGCCAGCTCGAATAGCTAAGCTAGGGCAACAACGAGTCATTTCTGGAGTACGCCACCCGCTATAGGGAAATGGTAGCAAAGATCCCAACTCCTATCCCTAAGGAGGAACTGGCAGGCATGTTCATGGGCACCCTGAAGTAACCCTACTCTACACTTATGGTTACCTTACCGGTAGTAGACTTCGGCACTATCGTCAGGACAGGTGCCCGTATCGAGACTGCTATCAAGAGCGGGGCCATTCATTCTAGCCTAAGATTTGAGTCCCCCAAGGCAACGGCCCCGTCTAGCAGAAATATCAATCCCCGGGACCACAGAAAGAAGGAAGATGTACATATGGTTGCTTCTACGGCACCCATCAGATTACGAGCTCCAGCAGCTCAGTAGCAGTCAGTTAGCAGGAATACCCGGCCAGCCCGACTAACTCAGGGGCAAAACCGTCCTCCCAGAAACTTTACCCCCCTTCCATACACACTCAGCCAGTTGTTGGAATTCCTCACCAAACAGGGTCTTCTCGAGCTGAGAGGTCCTACACCTCTTCTACCTCCAGACAAACAGGATAAGAACTATAATGCCAACCATCACTGCGCCTTTCACAGAGGCCCAGGCCATGCTACAAATTATTGCATAAGCTTGAAGTGTGTAATCCAAGATCTCTTGGATGAGGGAAGGGTTGGCTGGCTCCCAGCAACGCCAGCATCATCAGGTGTCACTGCCCCCACATAACAATCAAATCAATTTTATCTAGTGGTAAGAGCCTGGGGCAGGGCAGCCAGGACCCAGCACACCCGCAGTGAGTGACGGCATCATCAGGCCCTCTTACCGATCACCCATCATAATCTCTTTCCCCCAATCCAACATACAGACTGTTCAGTCTCTAACCCAGATACCTACCCCTGAGCAGATCATCTACATAATTCTTTGTCGTGCAAATTGGCCAATAGCTCCAGCTCAAGCCTCAACCTCCTCAGGCCCTGTTCGGATCCCCTACGTCCTAGAGCCCCTTTTAGCCTTAACCAAGTACCCGCTCCCCGCTCTCTCATCCTAGAGAGCGAAAGCATAGCCTACCTAACCAAATCTGGCCGGGTATATCAACCTCCCGTAACTAAGCCGACAAAGGTGAAGAATGCAAAGAAAGAGAAAGCAGGGGTGTCAGACCCACAGAAAGAGGCAGTTGATTCAGCAGTACTATTGAAAATCCTAGAAAAAGTAGAGGAGTTCAATATCACTCAACAAATGAGCAAGGTCCCAGCACAGATATCCATCTTGGATCTTTTCTCACTTCAGAGCATCACAGGGGCAATGCCCATGTAAAGCCAGACATAACGCCCGAGAAACTGGGGCAAATGGTAGGGCAAATCCTTGAACCCAAAGTCATCTCATTCATAGAAGAGGAGATACCGGACAGCGATAGGGACCATACCCGGGCTTTGTACATCGCAGTACAGTGCATAGACCGAACATTATCATCAGTGCTCATTCACAATGGTTCCGGCCTGAACGTCAACACACTCTCCACACTGAAAAACCTGGGCCTGGATCTTAGTCAAGTGAAGAAGAGACCTATGACCATCAGGGCCTTTGATAATACCACAGGCAAAACCTGGGTGACATCGACCTGGCCATCGGGGTCGGACCTGCTCAGTTCTCAACAAACTTTCAGGTTGTAAACATGCCAGCCTCTTTCACTCTACTCTTAGGGAGGCCATGGATCCATGCGGTCGGGGCCATTCCCTGCTCTTTGCATCAAAGAATCAAGTTCATACAAGATGACCGTCTGATTGTCATTCCTTCTGAAGAGTTAGCAAGTTCCTTTAGGGACGTCCAAGAGCTGGGGCAAGGCACTGCCGTCATGATATTTTAGTTCGAGCAGGTTAGTTCTATTGCCCAGGTAGAACAGCAAGGCAAGCAAGCAGTGCCACCGTTTGTCAGAATGATGGCCAGAATGAACTATTTGCCTGAAAGTGGTCTTGGTGCTAGGAATCAGGACATGAAGAAAAGATACACGCCTCCTCGTTACACACCTCCCTTTGGTTTGGGATACAAGCCCAGATACGAGGACTACCTTTCTAAATTGACTAGGAAGAGTGGACAGACGGCGAAACCTGAACCCCGACCACACATCTCTGTAACTTTCCCCGTGGGAATCTATGAGACCTACCCGGAAACCTCTGCTGCACCCGTTGCCTTAACACCCCAGCCCAGTGACGAGTCTTCAGGGATTCCAAAACCTGAAGTGTTCGCCATGGCCCAGATGTTCGACGAGCTAACTGTCGAAGATACTACCAAAGCAGAATATTTAGCGGGAGAGCAGGTCTGCACCCTCTCCAATAGCGCCGAAGTGTCATCCAGTCTTCAGCCACTGATCAATTGGTGGACTGAGGCTCTCACCATCGAGGCCAGCCAGGGTCGGGGTAAGCACAGTGCAGAACAGGTTGGTCCGAGATAGCAGTGAACCAGCCTCACCCTTCTCCTCCATCTACTTCTCTTTTGCTCCTGTTTGTAAAATCCAAAAGTCAGGCCACTGTCGGCCTCTTTTTGTTTGAGTCTTTTTGTAACAAGTCATTTTGAAAATCAGATTGTTTTAACTCAAAAATCATGTTTTTAAAAAACATTTCATATCGGCTAATGACGAAATCACACGGACTCTTCCCCTAGAAGGCCTAGTGTCCTGAAGCCAACAAATCATCATCATCAAAGCATGCTAAACTGAAGCTAATTGGTTTGCCAGGAAATTACATCTGACAGGGCTACCCCTCAAACCCTCCTTGAACTCTCTGAAGCAGAGTATGACTCAAAACAGGAAGAGGAATCGCCTCAGGAAATTCTGGACCTCCTCGAGCACAGTGAAGGACTTCTGCAGTCTAACAGGGAGGACACTGAAACAGTCAATCTGGGATCCGCAAAGAACCCCCCGCTAGTCAGAATCGGCACCAGAATGAACCTTCAGCAGAGAGCAGACATGATCAGTTTCCTGAGAAACTACAGTGATGTCTTCGCCTGGTCATATGCTAACATGTCAGGCCTAAAACCAGCATTGGTGGTACACAGACTGCCCTTGAACCCCGATGTCAGACCAGTGAGGCAGAAACTGAGACAGATGAAGCCCGAATGGTCACAGAAGGTCAAGGAAGAAGTTGAGAAGTAGATCAGAGCAGGCTTCATGGTAGTTGCAAACTACCCTGAGTGGTTGGCCAACATAGTCCCAGTACCCAAGAAGGATGGCAAGGTCCATATGTGTATTGACTACCGAAATTTAAACAGGGCAAGCCCCAAAGATAACTTTCCTCTCCCACACATTGACGTTCTGGTTGACGATACTGCTGGGCACGAGACTCTCTCATTCATGGATGGTTTCTCCGGATACAACCAGATCAGGATGGCAGAAGAAGACATGGAGAAAACCTCATTTATCATGCCTTGGGGCACATTCTACTACAAGGTCATGCCCTTTGGACTCAAGAACGCAGGGGCCACCCACCAGACGGCCATGACGACCTTGTTCCATGACATGATGCACAAGTCCACTGAAATCTACGTGGATGACATGATCGTCAAATCACCGACAGCCGAACAGCACCCAGAAGACCTGAAAAGACTCTGTGATAGACTCCGAGAGTATGGCCTAATACTGAACCCAGCCAAATACGTCTTCGGAGCCTTATCAGGAAAGCTCCTTGGCTTCATAGTCAGTAAAAGAGGTATTGAGATCGATCCAGCTAAATCCAGAGCTATCATCGAAATACCAGCACCCCAAACTGAAAAGGAGATCCGTGGTTTCCTGGGTAGAATTCAGTACATCAGTCGGTTTATTTCTCAGCTAACTCCGATCTATGAGCTGATCTTCAAACTTCTCCGAAAGAACACGCCGACATTCTGGACAGAGAATGCCAAGAATCCTTTGACAGAATAAAGCAGTATCTTCTGAATCCTCCAGTACTTATACCTCCTACACCTGGACGTCCACTGCTACTCTACATCTCTGTGCAAGAAACCTCCATGGGGTGCATTCTGGCACAACATGACGAGACTGGCCGAATAGAGCAAGCCATCTATTATATCAGTAAACGTCTGCTTGAGTACGAAGAGCGGTACAGCCCTCTTGAGAAGACATGTCTAGCATTGGTCTGGGTAACTTAACGTCTTCGGCACTATCTGCTTTCCTACCCGGTAATTCTGATCTCCCGGATGGACCCACTGAAATATCTACTGGAAAAGCCAGCCACCAACAGAAGGACTGCCCGATGGCTTATGATGTTATCTGAATTCGACATCACGTACATGACACAGAAGTCAATCAAGGGGCAGGCAATAGCAGATCACCTGGCCCACAGTCCAACCTAGGACTACATGTCTGTACATGATTAGTTTCCAGATGAAGCCATCCTGTATAAGGAAGTGGACAAACAA